>JAPSGF010000015.1:3344443-3453029 GCA_035772895.1 Perdix hodgsoniae
AAAAAAAAAAATTAAATATAATTTAGAACAGCCAATGTGGAAGAAAAGAGCATTTATTTAATTACCTTGGGAACACATTTTGACCCCACCTTAAACTGCCTGCAGAACATCAACTGACTCAAATAATAGCATATATATTTGCAGCTCCCCAGCTCCTATGAATTACACTACAGACGAGGAAGCTGCTGAGGTATTTTACACTCAGGGTCATCTTACCTTCACACACATCTATTTAAAACTGGATCTGTTCAGTTGAAATTTATATATATAAACATTTAATTTCGATGTTCAAAGGGGTCAAGGTAGGTAGATAACTTTTGGGAGCCCGAACACTGAAAAGCCCTTAAAGAACAGAATACATTTCCAATAAGCTTTGAGAAAATTAGCTCTATTGGAAATACACTATTCCCTGCCTGAATAATAGGGACAAATATTTACTTTCATGAAAAATCTCAGAGTTTCTACTATGATGGAAGGGGGGTGAGCTAGAAGGGAATAACTGCCACTTACAGTTCCTATTTAAAATACTTCAAGGCTCACATAAGCTCTCATATAAAACCCATGTTAATTTTGTGACATATCTATATCATGAAAGGGAAGGATAGTTTAAAATCTGCCGATCAAATCATTCTGCCATGCAGATGAGAATAACACTGTTCTAAGTGTTTTTCACTCCTATTATCTGTGGTTAATACTAGAACCTACTGTTCTTTCCATTTCCTTCATATGTGGAGGCTCCCAGGTCATAGAGCTCCCTTCAGCACAAGCAAATGGAGTCATTTTACTACTTTCTACTGCATTTGCTGGCACGTCCATTTCAGAAACTATTGTATATTTCAGAGTGATTTGGTAATGAAAACCTACACTTGAAAATGTCAGTTCTCAAGGGCTGACCTGACTATATCCAATAAGCAACTTTAAATGGTGCTCTTTTTGAAAAGAAATATAAAACAAATGGGAAATAGAATTAAGAAATGTTAAGGGACTGTTATTTCTGAAGCTAAAAATAAATCCATGCACAAGCTGAAGGTGAAAGAATATCCTGCAATTCATGACCAGTCACGACAAGCAACCCCCAGCCTACTTCCTGACCTGGTCCTGTTCTTTGTGTCACGTTTCTGAAAACACAGACACTTATTTCAGAGAGATGAACTTGCTGAACAGTTATTAGCAGAGAGTAGAAATAACTGTGAATGCAACACCAAACTATTTAGCACTTTATGATTAAAGATGCATTCTCTGAAAGCAAACGTTATTTTGAGTTTCAACTGGGAAAAGGATCCGGAGGCATTTCCCCTTCACTTTGAAAAGTCAAGCAAATTTTATTTTGCTCCACAAGAGGGCTGTGTGCACACCAAGACATTTTCCCTATTCTGTTTTCAGCAGCATGGTTAGACTCAGTCCAGCAAGAAAGCATTTCATGCAGTGCTAGATCAACACATACAAACCACTCAACTGCTGTTTTCTTTGCAGAAAGTCTGTTCATAATTTCTGTTTTAGGACAAAGTGTCTCAAAAACATGTTAATTTAAGCTACTGGAAAGATTGAGAACAGTTGAGCAGTACCAGGGTAGGGATTTAAAGGGTAAACAAGAACAGAAGTAGCCCATCATGCAGAAACTTTCTGGAAGCATTGAATTCAGATACATTTCGTACATTTTCAGTGTTTAAATGACACATTTTGAGATGTTTCATCAGCCCTTCCTTCTGGATGACTTGCCAACAAATGAACAGCAACAGCAGCTGTACCAGCAACAACAACAAGCTCTGAATCGAGCATGAATGTCACTGAATTTTGCTCAGCATTACCATAATAAAAAATCTCTATTCTCTAACGTACACGTGTACAAAAATCTATTATCCAGAGCAGTTATAGCAATAAATAGATAAATAAACAAATAATTGGGTGGAGGGTGTTAATATTATCCTTTAACACATAAATTTGGTTTATTTAAATCTTTTTAACTCTGAAAACACTATCACTGGGTATAATTGGAGTGATCATACAGGGGAAAAAATACCACATCATTCCTCCAGTTAATCTGGTACCTCATAATAGTGTCCCCCACAAGATTCTTGAAAAATACCAACATTCCTTTAAGAGAATTCTACACTTCTTCATAATTAAAGCTTTTAATATAATACCACGCTATAATGGAACACTCATTCACTACAGAGTTGAAGAGATCCACCTTTCCCAAGTTCACTCAGAACTGAAGTGCTCTACAATATTCACACTTGCTTTGGGCTGTTCTGAAATTTGCTGTCCTTGCAGTCCAGGCTCGGTCTTGCTATCCACCTTTGTGGCCATTTGGCTACACTACTCTCTGCCTGCCTCAAAGCTCAGCCCTCAGTGGATGTCAGTCATTCAACACTTAGCTCAGACCCTTCAACAATTTTACCAAAACAGCAATTCAATGAGAATATAGGCATTTAAAATTTAAATGGAAAGCACATAGGCAACAAACTGAAATTCTGAGCAACTTTCCTCCCAGATAGTTTTCTCAACCTTGATTTTCATTTGTTACTCTTTCTCTACAACCTTAAGCCAACTACTGGAAAAATGTTGACTCCTTTAAGAAAAATATATACTGTTTACATTTGTCAGAGGTATTTTTTTCTTAATAGTATTCATAGCTATAACTTTGACATGGATTTGGCTAACAGGAGCAGAAAAGCATATCAAATCGAAGCAAAAGTAGAAAGCAAAGCAGTACAAGTTGAATGAGACAGAATGGAAACAATTGGCACAGATATCATCTGTGGGGAAAAAAAAGCTGGATGCTTGTATCAGAAGAGAGGAATTTTTTAAAGAGGGAAGGAAGTTTCTCAGCCCTAACTGATCATTCATGTATTCATATATTAGGTTAGTTGCTAGGGTTAAGAGGAGACTAGAGGGAAGGGATCTCTATCAGTGCCTTACCTGAGCTTGAATCAAGTTGTAACCTCAAGTTTGTAAATACAGAAAGAGCTGGAAGCCATGAAATACCTGACAACACATACCTGAATTCTGCTATCTTTGATTGATAGTCCAAAAGATAGAAAAATCCTTTCTATCTTCACAAAAAAATATTCAGGAATATTCCAAGGACAAGCTAGATGGCATTGTAAGATGGATTCTGCAGTGTACTTTGCTAAGGATTTCTGCTTTACATGAGTTATTCTGGAACTGAAATGTCAGTACTTGAGCTACACCGAAACCTCAGATATGTAACCGAGCTTAGTCTGTTCCAACAAGTTACACAGGGTTGGTAATCCACAGTAACTCACTAAGCTTGCTGCAAACCCATCATAAAGGTAAACTATTTTGGCATGAGATAGCATTTCAAAGTGTTTGCCACAGATGGAGCATACACCTTTAAACAATGCAGCTCTGCCCACATGAAATAATTTGGCCATGAGCCTGAGCTCTCACACACGTAAATATTCTCCAAAGACATGCCGCATCTGCAAGATTTTATGACTGTTTCTCACATATCTCCATTGCTATCCATAGGATGCACTCTGAGACTAGGTTTTCCCTTGTCCATCACTGAAATCAAGAATCATTTCCATGTTACTGAAGTGACTGATTCTCTCCACGTTTGTATTGCAGACCCTTCTGACCTTCTGACATCTTATTCAGTTATGCCCAACAAAATAGACATAACTACAATTACAGTGATTTGTGGATCTTGTCAGCCTTGAGAAGCACAACCCCCACACAACACACAGCTAAATGCATTATTCCCCATTCTTATTTCACCAGCTAAGAGTTTTGCCAAGTTCTGTATTAAACCAGGCAACAAAACATCACTGGGCAGCTTACGTTCTGCATAAGCTACTTCTCCATTGGCAATGAAAACATATCTGCATCGAAGCAAAAGGAGCCAAAGAATCCAACAGCAATTTGAGTAATTTCCCTCCTCAAGTGAAACCTTCTCCTGCTGCTCTGCACCGTTTATCTGTGACTCTCCGTGCTCAATTACACATTCAGTGCGGGCAGACGTTTCCAAGACACGGTTTTATGATCGCACAGCAGCAGCCCCTTTTTACAGCAACCTCACTTCAAGTTTTCCAGCCATTCCCCCCGCCGCACGAGTCACGGCTGGTACCCGCACCTGTCTGTGCACGTCAGTGCCGGTCACCTTTGCCTCTGCTCCGGCTGCTTGAAACACGCTGCTTCCAGCAACCGCAGCACGAGGGAAACACGCAACCTCTGCTTTCCCACAGCGGATTAGATCTAAAGCGTTAAAAACCTACAACTGAAAGCTAAAGGGAACTTGAACCATGCCCTATTCTTAACCTCGCTTGTGAGAAAGCTGAAGCGTTTTTATTTGCACGGAACGCGAGCGAATCCAGCTCCACGCCAGACCTCCAGCCCCCCGCCGCCGTCACGCCGAGGAGCTCCGGCAGCCGCCGCCCGAGGGGAGGAGCGCAGCGCCCGCCGCCCCGCCCACGGCGCGGCCCTCCAAACCGCCCCCGCCCACAGCGCCGCCCCGGAGCAGGAAGCCGGGATGGCGTCCCATGACCCCGGCGTGGCACGGAAGGACTTACTGGGAAGGGACGGAGGTGAGGCGGTGCCGGGGAGCGAGTCGAGCGGCGTGCGGCAGCGGCGGGAAGGCGCTCCGCGGGGCGGGGGGCCGTCGGGGGGAAGGAGCGCGCGCGGAGAGGGGCGGGGTCCGCGCGCTGCCCACGGACCTGCGCGCGCGCGCTCACGGGCATGGCGCCGGCAGCGCCCCCTCAGCCGCCGCCTCGCCCCGCAGCCCGGCATCGCGGCGGGCAGGGCTCGGCCGTGCCTGGCGGAGCGCTCGGAGCGCCGCGGCCCCGCCCCGCGGGCCGTCGTTTCTGCTCTTTTCTCGTTGACCTGTTGCGGTACGAGAGCCGCGCTAGAGTTTCTTCGGTGCTTTTGTTTTTTGTTTTTCGCGGTGGTAGAATGTCTAAAGTAATGCGAACACAGCTGCGATTTACTTTTTAATCCAGCGGCTTATGATGTTTAACAGTCGGAAGAAGCCTGACAAAGCTGGAACTGTCCGTGCAAATCTGAGAAATCCCGGGTGGGTTTCAGAGCTGATAAAGCGAGAGCGCAGCTGGGCGTGCCTGCTTTTGGCTGTGCGCTGTGCCTGACCTCAGGTAGCAAATGGCTGTGGATAGCTTCACATCAGCCTTTTACTTCGTCCCGTACGCTGGTCGTCTCGCAGAACGCTGAGCTGAGGCAGTTTGTTTCCCCTCTCCTGTCAGCTGCCGAAGTATCCCTGCAGGTTCTCCTCAGGCGTTTGCCTCTGTTACTGGCAGCACGTGCATGGCCGGGTCTGGCCTTGTGTGCCCATCCTCCGTGAGGAAATCTGGTCCGTTCAGTCTCCTGAGCAGTAGGAACTTGCTGAGGAGATGTGCAGACTGGAGTATCTCCATTCTTTTAATAGTTCTGCAGTTTTAAGTTACACCACTTGTGACTCAGTTTAATGTGTGCCAGTAAAGCCTCAGTACAGCACAGCCACTGAAATTACTCCTTGAAACAGTACAAGTGATGAACCCCTGTAGTGGTCACCCCTCCATGTACTCCAGTTGCTGCTGTCTGGCATTTCTGAGTTGAAATGAGACCCTTGAAGTTACTGTGCTGTCATCCAGTTTGGAGGCAGGATAATTATTTGTGGTGCCCCTGCTGACTCTGTGTGAGGGTCCCACTTTCCTGTTTTTTAAGTCCTGAGGTTTAAGACTGGGGAGACACTAGTGACAGGGATTGTGGAAATTCGTGAGGTGTTTCTCTCTTTCTGTGTCTGTAGTAAGGAAATTGTAATCCTTCATTGAGTGTGTAATGGTGAGTTCATAAAAAGCTGTGAATATCTAGCATCTTGTGAAAGTTTCAGTTCATGTTTTATTGCGGTGTCTGGTGAGTTTGCATAAATAAAAGAAAGCGTTTTTCTGGAGTAGGTTGCTGAGTAAAACTCAGTTTGGTTAATATAGAGGTTTGGTTGGTTGTTTTTTTTCTTCTATTATTGTAGAAGCATATTTCTTTTCCTGAACAACAGCATCAGCAGAATTTAATATGTAGAGAGTACATGGAAGAAAGAAGGAACAGTTATTCTGGTAGGAATACTTAACATTTAGGAGGGAACATACTGCAGTAATGAAAAAATAGATGTACTGCAGACATCAAAAATAGGTTGATTTGTTTTATTGTCTGACCTGTTTGCAAAGAATTACAGAAAATTTTGCATGCCTAAGGGCAAGGAAAACATGTTATTAGCTCTGTTTTAAAAGGCACTTTGATTTTTTGACAGATGGGATGAGAAGAGACAAGTGTCCTGCACTGCAAATGGCCTCCTGTTTGACATTTGTTGTTTGCTAGCCTGGAATCGTCTTTGATGGTGGAAGGCTAGCGACGCTAAGGTTCGTACTAGAAAGTTTGACTTCATTTTTGTATTCTGTAACATAAAAGGATTGTGTTAGAAGTTGTTTCTGTTTGGACATCCTAACGCATGTTACTGCAGTTATATTTCAGTTAAAAATTATCAGTTTCAATACTGGTTTGCTGGTCTTCTGAACAATAAGTATTTCTTCCCCAGTGTGGATGATTATTTTGTTTGGTCTATTATATTTTTTTATTAGAGTATGTCTTTCATATTCTTTGCAAAGATAACTTAAGAAATTTAGCAATTAAATGGATTTGATACGGTTGTTGCTTAAAAACCTACCACAGTCTAAGCTGTATTCATAAATACAGCACTTAGTTTCATTAATTACACCAGAAATTGTCTCATTCCTGTCAAAGGAAGTGTGCATTGTTAAATGTAATATTGTGGTAACCTAGTAAAGCGGAAGTTGCTTTTTACGATGCAAATTAATTTAAATCAAGTCATGGTCTACAGCTGAAACTATATAGTACATTCAAACAGCTTGGACTGAAGGATGGACTAGAAGATGGGTCTGAGTTTGTTTATTTTTCTGTTATTTTTATTCTCAGTTATTTCATTTTTTGTTTACAGATGTTTTACAGAATCAAACCATCTGATGAAGCTTCTGCTTCTTCAGCACAAGGTGAGGCATTTAAAGTAGATGGCTTTTAGTGCAGTTTTTTTTGTTAACATAATAACCATCAGTACAGACATCAGTTCACCTTAGAGTTTCAGTTATTTCATTTGATTTCCTAAATTTCAGTATGGAACTTAGATGGAAGAAGTGACTTCTAAGTTACTGAAAGGTTTCTGTACAAACAGAATTTTCTTTCTCTATGGTAAGACATGCTGCATTTTAGCTCTCTGATTATGGATGGAACTTATGAATGCAGATTTCTTAATCTTGATGCCAGACAGATATGAAAAATACCTGCTCACTTCAACCATGAAAGAGTGAATCTTATTTTATGAACCTCAAAAAGGATCTTTGAGGATGAAATGATCTCTCTAAATGCTTATTTTAATGTTTAAACTTTCTTTAAAATTCTATTTTTGACAAATACAATGTAAGGGAACTAACTGACTGCGGGTAAAAACTTTTTTTTTAAATAGGAATGGAAAGACATGGTGTTGAAGGCTCACTGCAACAGGACAGCAATAGCAGGTAAGAAAGGTGATAATCTAACTGACGTCCAGTTTACTGCTTACACAAAGTAAAACAAGAATAAACTGTTTTTCAACCTTATATGTCATCTTGTGTAATGGCTGATAGTGACGCAACATAGATAAGTGTATGATGGAGATCTTCTATGTTTATGCATATTATAAACTGTGGAGGAAGGGCACTGTAGTGCCCAAAACCAATTATGTGGGTGTCAGAATTTCTTAGTTTTCAGTTTATTTGTTTTTAATTTCAGAAGGCTAAAAATAGAGTAACAAAAGAATGACTGTCTTCTGGACTGATAGATCTCTTCAGATTATAGTTAAATTAGAATCTCTACTAGTTATGCCTTCAACTTGTTATCTGTTGTTCTGCATTTAAGGAAAAGTTTTTTTGGGAATAGTATTTGCCATTGTAATTCTGAAACAGAAATGTTAATTTTGCAATAGCAAGGTGGATATTCTGAGTGTCTCTGTTAAGAATATAATTGATAAGCCAACATTTCACATTTTCTTAATGAAATGTCTTGGTAATATTACCTGCTTCTTTCAGTTTACATTCAAGAAGGCAAGAAAATCCTCGGCCTGGAGTATCCACCATGCCAAATAGACAAGGGTACTGCAACTGCTGTCATGTACACTACAGTAATCTGGAACAGGTAAGAAGGCTACTGCATAATTTGGCAGCAGATAACAAGAAGTACCAATAGGCTTTGCCAACTTACAGAATATAATTTTCTGCACTGAATGACCAACTCTGAATGGGAATAAATCAATTTGTGAGTTCTACTACTTCCTTGTGCATACAAAGAAGAGGAAATCCTTCTTACCTGTTATAAAGAAGGTGGTAGTACGGCATGGTTACTGCAGTCTGCCTTTCTGAAGTGTCACCCTACAATGCTTTATACTCATTAGGTTTATTTCTGCAGCTTCAACCTTGAGAACTGGATACACTGTTAAATATTTGAGTTAATATGTTAGATATCAACGCTGAGCACTTTTGATCTACTATTAACTTATCTTTTAATTCTGTTCTTAATTTTGTTCTTATTTAATTCTGTTGGTTTCTAGCCTTTTTTTTAACTAGAGAGTAGAAACCTATTTAATCTTCTGTGCTTATGAAAATTCTCCTTAGTTTGAGTAAATTATGAGGTTTTTGCTCAAATGAAGTTCAAAAATAATCATCATGTATAAATCATTTACAGTATTTGTTCCTGTCACAAGAGATTTGTAAGCAGCAGAGTGGCTGAGTTAGGTACACTTCAGAAGGGTTTTCAACACATTTCTCCCTATGCATATTCAAAAATCTCATTGAATCCCAGCCTTAAAGTAGAAAAGGCTGAAGATTTTTCTTTTTGTTGAAACATTTTTGTTGTGACAGTAATGTTTTACTTGGGAAGTAATTCTTCTGAATAGATCAGCATGCTAACAGTAATATTAAACTACTTATATGTTTTGTCTTTCTTCAGCATATTTTTAGCTCCCAGCACAGGCATTTTACCACTTACTGCAGGAATCGTATGGGTACCAGTAGCCTGATGGAGCGTTTCCTGCAAGATGTTTTGCAGCATCATCCCCACAGATACCATGACAACAGGTATAATAATGTTTGTTTGCTTTTTAAATATTTGCTCATAGTCTGCATGTATTGTGTCTTTTTTATACTCTTTTATCACCAAACAGTACATTTTTTGCCCATTTGAGGTTAAACATTTATATTGAACGGAATTTAGAAACAAGTGTATTTACATAACCATTGCCCAAGTATATTCCTTTTGTGTTGTCTCTGTGCTTTCAAACTTTGTTTCAGTGCTTGTGAATTTGATACAGCAACACTGACAAGAATAACATGTAAAGACCTAACAAAAAGTACTAATATATTGGTCAGATAGTATATTTGCAGAGTGTACAATTGACATACATTTACAAAATCTTACAATAGAGGCATTCTGGGCTTAATATTAATTGATTTTGTAGTCTATTTTATGGTATGCATTGAAGTGGTTCATAATTTTGGCTTGTGGTATGTGATAGTGGTTTGTGGATTATGTCAGGTGGGTGTTCATATGTTTAGTATGTTTATTTTTTCACTATCCTTACAGTTACACATTGAGTTACTATTTGTGGAAATTGCATTAATTGGCCGATTTGTTAATGCTCAGATTTCAAAAAGTGTTCCTTTTATTTATCACGTGCATGTTTTAGCATGGTAAAAGGGAGTATAAACATCTTTCTGTAGGAAGGCCAGCTGAAAGGAAATTAGTTAAGTCTCATGCCTTGTCGTATTCTGCAAGGCATTAAAAAATTCTGGTCTGAGCTGAATGTATCTTGATAAATAACTTTTTTTTTTCCAGTGTTCTTTCTATATTTCTAATAGAGAAAATATTGTCTATCCTTTAAGCCAACATTCAAATGAAAAAAAGGCAGATATCTCTTAAGGTATTTCTAGTACAAAATTATTTCATTCAGTGAATAATACCTACTAATTAGGAAAACCAAGCTATCCGTGTTTCTTTAAGTTGCTGGAAGAAGGGGCAGAATAAGAAAAATAATGCACAAATTCTAGGTGAGGTTGGATGATCAGTGTGAGAGGAATAATCCAATATACATACAGAGTTTGGAAGAAGAAAACTGAAGATGGAAAAGCATGAATAGATTTTTGTTGTGATTCTGCTCTGAAAAATGACTGAGTCAAAGTATTAGGTCTTTAGCTAATGTCTTAGATAAGAATTGAATCACTTGGATTGATAAACAGTTTCCCTCAGTTACTGAATACCATACAAAGCATACGGTAGATGAATTTACACAAAGGATCTTAAGATTAACATTTAAAAGAATTACTAAAATATTTGTGAGGCTTGATTTGTTTTTGAAGAACCAGTATCTTTAGTAGTGGTGTGGAAGAGGAAAGCATCTTATTTGAACTTTGCCTCTTCCTGAATTTCAGAGGAAATCCTTTCCTCTTAATGTGATTGTTTTTTTTGTTTTGTTTTTTTTTCATTAAAGAAATAATATGGGGCATTTAAGGAATCTTTACTCTGATTTTGAGAGTAATTTGTAGTAAAACTACCAAAAGTACCTTGCTTCAGAATTGAAGTTCTGTTCCCTGTCTAGGCATTTGGTTCTAAATTATTATTGAAAATCACACATGGTCTGCTAAGTGAACAAAGAACCTGGGAACTTGCTATAGTTGATCCATAACAAAATATATTTATATTCAATCTTCTAGCAGCATCCAGATAGGGAGTGTGTTTCACACAAAGATGGAAAAATTAAAGTGACAAAGTTTAAAAAACAAAAATAAAAAAAAAAAGGAAAAAGAAAATTCTACTTATTTTGGCTTTCTGTTAAGATCTAATTCTGCCAAAAATGCTTTACCTAAGAGCTTAGGTGCATGTCTCAGTAGGGCACAGCAGTTCAGCTGTCTGGCATAATTCGATCATCTGATGTATTTCTTACATCACATTCATAAAAGGGGATAATAATTCCCTTTTTTAATGTGTTACATGAGATTTTCTCTTGTGCTTAGTCAGTCCTAATAACCCTTATCTGTACTTCATTCTACTCCCTTTTTTCTTTTTATCAAGAATTCTACTGTATTGTGTGATTATACACCTTTGAGAAAAAATGTCTTATTTTTGGAGTTAGGGAAGGAATATTACACATTGTGCCATAATCTTTTCTTCATTTCCTTTTAAAGTAATTCTTGCATTTCAAGCAATGAGGAGTTGTGTACTGCTGTTGGTAAATTGATATGGCCAGTTAGGCTCAAGCAAAATGTGTTGCAAGTTTTATTCCTTGCTGTTTACCAAAATTTAACTCAACCTTCCCACTGCATTCCTTTATATTCAGAGGATAATTGTAATCGTTTCTATGTCATTCATTACAAAAATGGCAAGTGAGTCATAGAGCAGCGTGAACCAGGGGGTATCTGTTTCTGATCTTTTGTAATGGTGAAGAGTGATTGTTCAACCTATTTAATATTAACAATCAGTTTTTGGTCTTAGATTGCTTTTTCTTCTCCCCCCACCTGAATAATTATTTAGGTTTCTAACATACTCTGAGACCTTTATCACTGCCTATTGCATGGTTCAGAGATCAGTATGACACAGCTTTTCTTTTTCAGAAACCATGAAGGTGGCAAGATCTTCCAGCTATTTTATTCTACTGTGCTAGTACTCCAGCTAATTGCTATGAAGTTTTTGTTTTACTACTTGCAACTACTTTGTGTAGTTAAGCATCAACAGTGTGCTTGCTATATTTGTTAGTTCAAATCTCAAGTAGTGGCAGTTGATACATACATCACTCCATGAAGTAAAATACTCTGTAAAATGCTTCATTCTAAATAGTATACTTTAGCACTTGTTATGTAGCCAGTGAGATCTTTTTTGTAAATTTTGAAGCTGTTAGTAGTTATTTTTTTGAGAGGCTATGGAGAATGTTTCATAATGATGTTTTAGAAAAACTGGGAAACAAACAAATGTAGAGATTGTCAGTTATCAGTAGGGGCAGGGAAAGGACTTGCTTATTTACCTTACCTCTTTGCTTAAGCTATGCTATTTCCCTGATAATTGTGTGAGTGAACCGTTCATAAGAATCTAGAAGACTGTGAAGTGATGAGTGATAGTTTAGTCAAGAAAAATCATATCAGGCTATCTTTGACAGCAAAACAGACCTTGTGAACTGAGAAAAATCATCTATCTTGATAACATCTGCCACGTCGCATCTATCAAAAGCCCAGATTTTGGGCTGTTCCTCTGTGAGGCTTAACAAGCTAGCTAAGGAAAATGTGATTAAAGAGATTAAAAGGTGATGAGTATGTAGCTGGCTGGAAGTATTTATTCTTAATTACTTCTGGCTTGGGTGAAAAGCATGAAAAAACTGGAAGGGATCCAACAAAATCTAATGTTGGGTCATTTTTGAGCTCTGCCTTGGGGCTTGAAATTGGTGGTTTCAAGCATAGATTATTGGTGTGTGGGTTTTTTTTTGTTTTGTTTTTTGTTTTTAAGTTTTTTCTGCTTTGCTTTGTTTTTCTGTTCTGGTGGTAATCCACTGAAGTACGGTTTTGTGTGGGTTTTTTTTCCCTAGTCTTGTCAAATCTGTAGAGACCAAATGAAACTTCACACACACACACAAAAAAATGTTTTTTGAAACAGCTAAACCTATTATTTTTTCATCCCTAAAACAGATCATCTAATCTGAGAATCTTCTTTTATCTGTCATTTCTCAATAAAGGACTGAGACATAGCTACCCTCATAAGATCTCCTGTCATTGTTTCTCAATATGCAGTATCTAGTTAGATACTTGGTATCATCTGGCTTTATTAATAACTTTATAAACTTGGACATAATTAATACTTGAGTCCTTCAAGGACTTCTGCACATGTTGACTACTAAATGCTTACAACCAAGGAAATTACTATAGAGTGGAATTTATTCTCAGTACTTCATTAGCAGATGAATGCACCACAGAGGTGCATGGCTGTCTGCCATGTATTCAAACAGCATCTGTTTGGGTCTCACAAGGTCTGATTATAATTGTCAGCTGAAGCATCATATTCTCTTTTCAGTTGTATTTACTACATATAAAAACAATTCTCATCTGTTACACAGATTTAAACCTTTGGTGTTCTAGAGATGCTTAAAAGAAATAGTCTGTATCTTTCTGTTCTGTTAATTCTGCAAGATGTAAAACACTTTTATCCAAGGCAATTCCGAAGACAGAACTGTCAGTTCTAGAATATCTGAAAGTCTGCTGTTGCCACAGTGAGCCTGGACAATCATAATTTAGCTTCTTAGAGAAGTTTGTTAGAGCTGTGGTATGTCTGTGAGAAACAATGAACATGGAATTCCTTGGTAATGTGTGCAGTGTTCCTATCAGGCAGCTGTGTTTCACAGGAAGCAGGCATTTATACTCCATAGTATTTTTATACTATGCCATATTATAATGCCCCATTTTCTTACAAAAGCTTATTATTTAAAAAAATCATAATTTTACCAAAGAAATAACTTGTTTTCAAGCTCACAACTTCCAACAAAGGAAAACTATATCTCTAGCTTTGTTCTACTTTTGAAATTATTGTAATGTAAATTTGGCCATTCTTAATGTTTGCATGAAGAGGGTAACCAAGTAACTGAACTAAACTGTTGTCTTTAGCTTTGAGGAACATTCCTTCTCCCATGTTCTAATGGAATGGTTTTGCTAAAGTAGCAAAGCCAGTGTCTTGAGTTTGTTCATTAGGTGCAATTACTTTAAAAAATAATAATAATAAAATATATATATTAATATTTATCATATTTACAGTGTTTATATAGGATTTTTTTTTTAACCTCTCTTAGGCCAACCTATGATGATATGCCACTCCTTGTCACTCCAGTGTCTGCCAGGATTGCTTCTTCAGGAGAGATGGAGAAAAAGAAGAATAGAGGCAGGCAGGTGACTTCCAGCAAAGACCAGGAGTCCATTGACAATGTGCACTCTTCTGCTCCATACCTATCTCATGAGCACACAAAGGAAAGTTCTGTAACGCAGACATTTACTCAAAAATTAGAAACTGAAAAGGAACATGTTACAGGATCATCCCGGGTGTCTATGGGCAATTGTAGCAATGAGAAATGCAATGTCCTCAGAGATGCTCAAATTGGAAATCATAGCCATGAAGGCCAGTTTACGGCTGTGAGCCCAGTACCTCAACATTTTTCTGTCAATACATTAGTTCATAGTTCTTCTGTTAATCGTAAAATAGAAAAAAATAATAAGACTTCATCATCATCATCAAATCGTATTCTGCGTGGTGGATGTGATCACATGGGAATGGAGGTGTGCATTAGGAATGAGTTGAAGCCTGCTCTGGCACTGGTTCACCCAAAATGCCCTTCAGTTTTGCATCAGAATCCTGTGTGCAGCCACAGGAATACTTTACATGTTACCTCAGGTCAACCTCTTTTAACACGAGATGGTTTAGAAACTCAGGATGAAACTTTGTTGTCTGATTTCCGTCTCAGGGATACTGTGGGGATCAGCAGCACCCTAGGTCTTGGGACTTCCCCACCACTAGCAAGATGCAAAAATGTGAAGATGAACAGGGGGGATGCAAGTTCAGTGGATGAAACAATTGAAAATGTTATTCTGAAATATTGCCATGGAACTGCACATGAAGAACTTCATTTCAAAGAGGAGAATAATCCCTGTTTAACTTTTTCATCACTTCTGGATCATGCTGATTTAGAGGGCTCTGAAATGAGTTTTGACTGTGATGCACCTATTCAGTCAGGAACAGACTTACCCAAGGCAGCTATAAAAGATATAGAATTGCTAAAAGAGGTCCAAATAAGTCTGCAAGATAAAGACTATGGAACACAGCTCTCTTCTGTTTTAAAAAGCGAGTCAATGAAGCAAATAGAAACAGTGAAACAGAACGTTGTAGTTCATCCTGAAGAAGCAGTTCTTCCAGCTCTGCCTCATGTGCCTCCTTCTTTTGTGGGAAAGACCTGGTCTCAGATAATGTACGAAGATGATATAAAAATTGAAGAACTCGTGCGTGATTTCAGGGAAGGTCGTTTTCGCTGCTACTTTGACAGTGAATCCTCAGCCAACTACGCAGGAAAGAGAATGAAGAAAAAAAAGCAGAAAGATGAAAAAAGGATCAATACTGCTGAGGGTAATAAAACAGAAACTACATCAGTTAAAGCACTACCAGAGTTTAATGATGCTTTAAGTGGTGGCTTTGATTTTGATAACCCATCTTTAGCTTCAGATAGGCTATGCAACCCACAGATTCTTAAAACACCTAGGAAAAGGACATGGCGCCTAGCTTCAAGATGTCAGGTGGTTAAAGTCAGCCATGGCACCCAAACAAGTCTATTGAACTACCCTGTAATGAAAAGAAAAATGACAAGAAGAGAATTGGATCCATCTGATCAAAAAGCAAGCATTATATGGCCAGAAAATGAAAAGACTCCAAACATGAAAACCAGACTATGTGCCCTTAAGCTTCCTGAGTCCTATAGCAAGATTATGAGCCCTGTGCAGCCCAAGACAGTGGTGTATGTGCTTTCGTGTCCAGAGATGAAACAGTGTAAAGGTAAACCTGTAGATAGTCCCAAAATGAGGAAAAATCGTAATTCTACAGATAGCAAGGACTCTATAAGGTATAAATACAAACAGTGTTCTTTCAAGTATTATGACCCACTGACAAACAGAATTCTGAAAATGCCTCCTAAGGGTTCAGTTGGGGAAAAGGCCAAAAAGCCTTCTCATGTTCGACAGCTGTTCAGAAGTCTAAGCTTTGATGCAAACATGAGGAAATTAGCTGATGCACAGAGAGAAGGCACACCAACAAAGTCCTTCAATCGGTCAGACTTCTATAGCTCATCTTCAGCAATTTGTCTGCCAGAGTCAGCTAAAGGGAATGATACGCTCTCAAGTCAAAAAGCAGATGGATCTTCAGTTTCCACAGAAAGAACAGATTGCTTGGTATCTAGTCACTCTGAGAACTCCTTTAAACAGCTGGTCATTTCACCTTTGAGTTCTCACCAGTCTGTTGTTGAAGGAGATGGTAGATTAACTCCGTTTAACAGTAGAGTTACCAAAACTCCTTTGACCTCCATCAGGGGTGATCAATTAGAGAGAGAGAATCCAAAAGCAATATGGAAGAGAAAAGAAAGCACTAATAAAGAACCTTTTTTTTCCAAAAAAGCTGCAGGAGCTATGTCTGTCAGATGTGCTGTTGCAAGGAGAGGAAACAGAGTAACAACAGGTAAACAAACTTCCAGAACTAAAAAGCAACAAAAAGAGGGTATGAGAAGGAAACTTTCTCCTTGTGCCCAGAGATCTTCAGCATTCTCCATTCACAGGCACCAAGCAAGGAAAAATACAGTGGGAAAACACCTTAAGAAAGAAAAACCCGATGCTAAAAAATTAAATGTGAGGAGGAAGTCAAAAAGGACTTTTCTGAACTCACCAGTCACAAGTATTCCTGAGAAGAGACAGAAAGGCACATCGGGATCTTTTCCCAAGAAGCCAGAGCGAGCTTCTTCCAAAGTCCGAAGCTGGGAAGTAAGTGGAGATCGGGGTCACCCTAGCACTGTGAACCGACCCTCAAGAAGAACTTCTGCTGTACCATTACTTAGAAACTGTATTGTTCTACCAGGTGAGAGCTAGCCACCAAAACAACTTTTTTTTTCTTTTTTTAAATAGCCAGCACCTGGAAAAGGAAAGGGAACAAATGGAGGCCATAGACAAAGCAATTGAAGTGCTAGAGCTGCAGAAAGTACAAAGCCAGTCTAATGTGAAACAGGTACAACTTTAAACTCTTGTTCCTGGTATATGGGACGCTATATATTGCACTGTTCTACTGTGTAAAGCTGCAGAAGTTGTGCATTTGAGTTTAAAGCACTTAGATAGAGCCCTATTTACTAGGCTTCACCTGTGCATCAAAACAAATGGGCTTGAATAGTATGTTGTTTTAATGGGATTATCAGTGCATAATAGTGCACTATAATCAGGTAAATTAGAAGCTGTATTAATTAATTGTGCCTACTCTCATTTTTTTCCACATAATTCTTAAAGTGCAAAAAAAAAATTCTGTTATACTAGAAATTAAATTAAGATATATTAATCTGGGGTGAATTCTGTGTTTGTATTTTGTGTTTGTATATATGCACACCTTGTTCAACACATAATATGATATATATTTGCCTAATGAGTGGTATTGAGATTAATGTAGTATGATAGAACTCAGATCAGTGCTTTTCTGAAATGAAATACACCCGTACTTGGTTTTATATTGATCCTTTTTCCTGAAATCATGTCCAAATTAGTTATTTTGGACAAAAAGTCACTGTGGGCTGTTATCTAGCAATAATGGACCATCCTGGTAAGGAAGTATGTCTCTCCTGGTTACCGTAGTGGTGGTTATACTGAATCCTCAAATTCTGAAAGAAATGTAAATTTAGTGTTTTCTTTATTCTCTTTTGTTCTTTTTTTTTACCAGCTTATTGGTAAAGTTCATAGATTAATTTGACATTCCTTAGGGAGGGGATGGAAATGTTGTAATACAGACAAGTAACAATGAGTTCTTGTAGTGTTTCAACATTAAATTTGAGACCCCGTGCTTTCTTTGGATTTTAATAGAGCGTACTGTTGGTTATGATTTTGTGTACTGTAGTTCAAACTTTATTTTAAATAGTCAATACAGTATTGAAATAAAACAAACCTGAAGCAGCATCCAATGTATTAAAGTAAAAATATCTGCTTAAAACAGGCATTTACATAAGCTGAATTTAAAAATAAGAATAAAATATTCCGTAATAATTCTTATTAGGCAGTTGATGCCTTATGACTTTGTTGGGAAAGAAGTCTAATATTCTGTGGTTTTGGTTGTATTTGTTTTTGAGTTTTTGTTTTTGTTTGGTTTCTTTGTTGTTTTTCTTTGGTTTTGTTTTGGTGTTTATTTGTTTTCAGTTTTTATGATGACAGCTTATTTGATTAAAAAGTGTTTAGGAAACAGAAACCCCAGTGCCGAAATTGTTTGTACTCTATAAAATCAATTTCAATTTTTCATTTCTCTTAAGTTTTAAGCAGAGAATAAGCTTCATCACAGTCTGGGCTCCTCCGTACATCTGCAGTTCGATGCATTATATAATGTATCCTGTTGTAAAAGTCTTTGTAAATTCTATACTTGTACAGTATATCTTTTTTAGATGAATAAGAATAGCTTATGAAAGACCCTGCTGACTCTGCTATTGCACACCGTACCTGCTGTGCATTCCTTCCCTCCAAATCAAAACCTATTCTTGGTTAACTTTCTAAAGTGTCAAGGGTCAATAGTTTGTATTGAGATAAAGCTGCACTTTGAACTGTTATATTTTTAAATAAAATGTCTGAAAGAAATGTAAAAGCTGTCATCATAAACTACTCACTGTTAAAAATATGTATCAAAAAACTCCCCCAAATATATATACATGCATATTTCCCAGCATAAATAAAAGATGTGCGTGTACTTCAGCCAGCTGGAAAGCAAGTTCTTTTACAAGTCAAATATAGTCTGAGTTTTTAAAACTTTTCTTTTAGTTTTGAAATAAAAGTTGATTTCTATGGGTGAGTTTTCCTATGGTTGTCAGTTGACAAAGAATCTTATGACTGTATTACAAGTCACTGGAAAATAAAGGGTTATAATATGAGTTTTTATAGTCCTCTGAACTAATTGTGCCTGTATAATTTAATATTTTGTCTAATATAAAACTGATTTTTTTAAAGCAAAATTTTAATGGAATGGTTTTTATAGAAAGGCTAATTTTTAGAATAAAGTTTTAAAGCTTAAAAAAGATTTATAAGAATAAGTTCATTTTAAAGCAAAGCTTTAAATTAACTATATATAAGTCCTATTCTAACATATTTTTATGATTCAAGAATGTTTTCCTAGCTGACTTCATCAGTCTACTTTTCATGCTATTGTACTCATGAAAAATATGGATTGTTTTGTTTGTGAATAAGGTTTTATGCACATTCTACTTTAAAATTGCTAGTGTATGTTTGCTTACACTCAAAAATACTGTTTTCCATACTCATTTATTGCAAGCTTGTGTTTGTCTAGCATGCAAATTTCCTTTGAGTAATAAAATACATTGAGGACTACAGAATGGCTAATTTTTTAGCATGACTTTTTCTATTCCAAATAATATACTTCTTTTCTAGGTGTGATTTACTTTTTTTGTAATGTTATAGTTAAATGTATAGGAAGATATATACTTAACTTTTTAAAACATCTATTAAATCTAACAACGTTTATTAAAGAAAACAAATCTGGTATAAATTTGGAAATACTTTGGTGGTTGACAGTGTAAAAAGATTTGTTATGTAGTTCAGATATTTTTCTGTGCTTCAGTTGTGTCTGTTTGAAAACCTCTTCTGTGAATGCTCAGTGGCTACTAGGGAAGAAGGGAAATTGTGGTATGAAAAGCAACTGTAGAAATTGCCTTGGAAAGAAAATTGATGAAGATGCACTCAAAATGTACAGGAAGGAAAAGAAGTGATGTTTTTCTGAAGTCCTAAGGAATTATTTACTTAAAAAGGGAGTTTTTCACTGGTATAGATTTTGTTACCATTCTTGAATACCACATTGTTCAGTAGCAGCATTGCTGAAACTCCAGGAAGTCGAGATTTCAGCAATGGAGAATGCCTGCTGAAATACTTTCTCACTGAAACTGATGGTAGAGGTTTTGGGTTTGGGGTTTTTAATAACATTAATGGATAAAGGATACATTGTCAGTATATTTGCATTTCTACATATACAAAAGCAAGTAAAGGTGACTCGATGATGAGCAAAATCATGCTGTTAGAATCTAATTGGTGGCAGTTAGATACAGGATATTTTATGGTGGCTGAGAAAAAAAAGTTGGCATGTCATTTTGACCTACTACATGGTTGTGCTTATTTTTAATACATTTCATAATTTTGAAACTATGAAAGTACTCATTCAACTTCTGAAACAATCTCATTCTAAGCAGCCTGATTTTTACTTTTAGTATTGCACATCTTGATTGTGAACTAGATTCTTACTGTGCTAGGTAAACAGAATTAAGACCCCTCCCAAAATGTCAATGTCTGATTCATGCACTTAGCAGTTTTTCATTTGTTTTTCTGATTGACTGCAGGGGAATGGTTAGGTCAGGGCTTGAAGTGGTGATTGAGCACCTGGTGAAGGGGTGCGTCTGACCCAGGGAACACAGGCAGATTGTTTGCACCTGTGCTCCCCAGCCGACCAGAAGGGGTGGGCACAGGTGGAGCCCCCTGGGCTCATTATAAGGGCCAGCCTCTGAAGGGAGAGCATCTCTTGGACCTGGGCTGCTGCTGACAAGGAGTGCTGCACAGCCAGAGGGCCCCTTCACCAGCTGGGTGAGTGCCATTCTTCATTTTGTTCAGGACTATTGGTCTATTTGTGGATACTTGGTCTGGTATTACCAAGAATCTGTCAGAAGCAATTTCACTTCTTTGTGAGCAGAACACTGATGTCTTGGTTTTCTAGTTCTTTTTGTTGTTTGCATCTGATGTTTATTTGGTAGTATCAAAATGCATCTGTCTGGAACTCAGATACAGATATTTAGTTGTATTTGTAGGACTAACCTAGTGTGAAGTCACGTTTAAGCATCGTGCTGAATTTGTGCCCGTGTGAGGATGCATCTTTATGGGTTTCATGTTCTCACAATTGGTAACTTTTGAAATATTCTTGCCTGATGTCTCTTTAATCTGATTCTTTACTGCCTGTGCTCATTTGACACAATATGTTTTTGTAATTGTATGTTGATGTTAGAAGTATTTACAGTCATACTGTTAAATGTTCTTGCTCTGTATCCTCAACTTATTTGATGTCAGATTCATTGTTTCCCTGTATTTTCTCAGCCATGCATTTGGGTGTGTTTTGTTTTGTGTTTAAGTTGTGAAGAGCTAGACTATTAAACGGTGTATTTTATTTGGAAGTAAATTAGTGAGAGGTAATGGAAGAGGATGGTAACCTTATCTAAAGCATTGAGGACAGGTTCATCTTTGTGCTTCTCTGCTGGGTATTCTCCTTCCTTTACTGAGTAGTTTTAGAAGGGGGTGGGATTATAAATTTTAACTTCTTCAGCCATCTTCCTTTTTCTTTCATCTAGGGTAAATCTGTTTAAGAATTGAATAATCTGAATTCATATTTATTCTGTAAATAGAAAACACTTTCAACTCCTAATGTTTTGGGGACAGCTAAAAAAAACTAAGATTTACCTCACTTGCTAATGTAATTAAAGTCCAGTTATTTTTATCACTAATGACTTCATATTATATGAAGCATCCTAGATAATACCTTTTAGAAAACTTCATAGTTGCATAAATCTGAGTGTGCCTGAAAGGTGAGGTTTTGTTCCTTGTTTGTTTACTTAGGTTTAACAGTGAACTTAGGTTTACTTTGGTTTAACAGTGAACTCTCCTTCACCAGAACAAATCCTGAATTTTTCTTTCTTATTTAAATAAAGAAAACATTTGTATGTGATGTAGTCTTTTTATTTTGGAAGTAGAATTTAGCTTGAAACAAGTTGCTATGATTTGTTATGGAGAGAACACTGCAAAATGTTTTGGGGGTCTTTATTTTACTTTTGAAAAGTTTATTTTATTTAGTGTTGGTTTAATAAATAAGGGAGGTAGTGGCCAAAAATACCATAGTATTGAGCAGTTTTAAGTTTTTGAGTACTTTAAATATGTTTCCTGTTGAATAGAACATCAGCATTGTATTGCTTCCACTGAACAGTGTTGTCATATGCTGTTTCCCAACAGTGATGCATGCATGTAGTTCAGTTTTAATTAATAAATGGTTGAAAAGCACAGATATGTTGTTTCTCAAGGCCTTAAGTCATGGAATTTCAGGGTATACTTTATTGTTTTCAATTCATCATTAAAGATTGTCATGTGCTTTGTTCTTGGCTAAATTAAGTTATCTAGATGCTGTTATGCTGTCAAATAGTCTTCATTACAAATATAGGATGAGGTTCAACTATCTAAATGTGGAGCTACAACTATCACACTGATTTTTAAGTCTGGTGATTGCATCTTTCATGGGTTGCATAAGCAATTCATGACATGCTTATAGTGTCAAGCGTGACAACAATCCAGTTTGAAGGAATATTTGAGAACTATGATGAAATTGGTTTTGGTTTCATTGGAGTCATTAGTGGTTTAACATACGAAATTGTTTCTTTGGCTCTGGAAATTGTAATGATTTTCTTGAAGTGAAGAAGTGTTTTTGATGAGACGTGATCACTCACTGTAGCATATATTAGTTGTCAGTGATTTTTTTAAAATCCAGGCTTTCTCTGTTGAAGTTCCTCCTTAAGGAATACTGAAAAGCAGTTAAAGCTGGTCAGGTTTCCATATTTACTGTCTCATGCTGCATTGATGTTGGCACTGCTGCACTGAAAATACTGGTTATACTCTACCTTAGTCATTATTAATGTTGAGCAGATAAGTTGCAGAATCAAACTTAATCCTGTTAGCTTGTGCATGGAGGTACCTGCTGGACTGCAGATCGTGCTGTAAGAACTAACAGCGAAGAGGATAGGCTTACAATCTTCAGGACACGTTTCATCCTTTGTGGATGTGATGTGCATGCATGACTTGCTTTTTTGAGATTAGAGGTAGAAATGAGGAATAAAACAGTTGTAAGGGATGAGATAGGAATGAAACCAATGAATAATCAGTATTTTTACTTTTTTTTAAAGAAAGAATTTTAATATTTATATTTGTTTTGCCTGAACCTTTGCAAACAACTGTCAAAATCCATTCATTTTCTGTGAGTTCAGTTCATGTTCCCTCATTCTTTCTCCTGGCATGCTACGTTTATTTGTTTAAAACATAGATGGTATTTCTCTTTTACTTCTGGTCCTTTCTGCAATTGTTTACAGGGGAGAAAGGAGTATAACAAAGGTTGCACACACATTTCTTTTAGAAGAAAGCAAGTAATAAATAAAGAAGTTCTAAGGCAGTATGTGGCTACTGGCAGGAATTTCCAGACGCTGGAAGCAGCTCTGTTAAAATTCTGAATAGTGACTAATCAATCAGTTGACCAAAAGATGATAGAAACTTGTGTTTTTCTTTGCTTTCCAATAGCATTGGACTCAACCTTTGTACAATTAAAAGGAAACATACTGAGCTTTTGCAACAGGTATTTCACGTCTTCAGTGCTCTGAATGTCTAATATTTTTATTCTCCCTTTTTTTTTTTAGCAAATTGTCATTTCTTAAGTTATTGCCAGTGTATTGCAGTTCTGGGTTGAATTTGGGGCAGGATAAAGTTGGAGTCAGAGTTTGTTTTTTCACCTACTAGTTAATGTCTATGCCACACAAGAACAGAAGTGTTCAGTATTATCCAGAGTTATCTTTAGTATTCTTTCTTTTGATGTTGGAGTTCCATGTTTCTTTTGGAATGCGTTGGTAAGCACAGGCCCTTTTTTTTTTTTATAAAAGCTTAAGTAATACAGTAACAGAAAATAATACAGAACTGAAAATTATTTTATTTTTTACTTCCAAGGTTACAGACAACTCTATAACAAAGATTATGTTAATATTCATTTTTTCCTGTGCTTTTTCTTCTTCACAGTCCCTTTTTTAAAAAGAATTCCATCTGTGATGCAGAGTTCTTCATTTTTATTTTCTTAGAAATTAGGGTGTGATTAGTATCATTTGTTTTCATCACATATATAGTAATTGCACAATAAGCTATTGCTTATGTCTTCATACATCTCCGTGTTTTCAAGAAAATTTTAAGAGGGCCAAGTATCCACATATGCTTCTAGTGCTTGTGTCTTGTTCTGTTGGCTACCACATCATTTTCAGCTCTCCTGTGCAGCGAGGGTGAAGTCCTCTGTTTTTCCCTTATGTCGTGTAACTTTAAAGCATGTTAGAAAACAAGAATTTTAATTCACAGAAAATAATTGGTTAAAAATTCATATTCATTGTTTTCTTTATAAGACCCACATTCTTAAAGGGGGAAGAAACACGGATTGTACTGCTTATATGTCAGAAATGTTTGTCATTAAATCTGACAGCTGTGTTTTGGTAAGCCTTCTGTTCCTATCATCTCCTTGAGATTCACAAAACCGTTTGTTTTTGCCTGAGATTTTTGTTTTCGCTTGCTTTGCCTTATGTCTAATATTTTGTTCTAACTGGTTTTGTGTTAATGAAACTTTGCAAATGCAGTGCTCAGTAACTCACTTTGAGAACTTTTAAAATGATTTCTATTTACATGTAGTACATACAGTATTTACATGTTTATGTTTTTTTTTACAGTATTTTTTTTACAGTCAATTTACAATTTCTTTTGAAAGGTAATTATATTTTTACTTTCTGCAAATCAGATTAAATAGCTTCTGATGAGAATGGGTTGTGGAAGGTGGTTTAAAACAGAATTCCCTCACAGACTTGTGCTGCCATTGCTTTCACCAAGGCAGATTAGTACAGTGGTGCAAAAAGGCAAGCTGTGTTAAGTGGTACCAGTGAGATCTACTTCAGTAGTTAGGGATGTAAATAAAAGTGCTGTAGAACAGCTGTGCCACTAATACTGGGCAGAGCAGTGCATTTTTCCATTGCAGTCTTCTAAATCTGTTATGAGCAAAAACTAGATAAATTTCTATTGGGGAGCTGAATTTACATTCACAGCATGTAATTGTATTGTCTGTCTTGTTATATTTAAATTTACAACGAGGATTTATTTTCATTTTCTTGTTTGCATGTTGATATCATCAGTTCAAGTTCTTGGTCTGTCCTTGGTAGGAAGATAGTGCTGTCTTTCTGCTTTGTAAATATGTTAATTTATCTGAACTTTATAATGGGAAAGAATTGACATTGTTCAAAAAGCTTGCTTGTGAATTCATTGTCATCATGCTGTATGTTTCTTACCAAGTTCCTGAATTACATCTTGAGGCGGGGGGGAAGGACATCCAGCTCATGCATATTCCTCTGGAAACTCTGTGCAAAGTATTAATGTTGTGGATTTGTTTTGTCAATCCAAATGTTCAGTCTGTATGTGGATATGAAAGGACTGGGTAGTGAAATTCAGTGCAGGTTTATAACCTTATGTTTAACTTTGTTTCATGTTTCTAATTCTTCAAAGTGGCCTATCACTCATTGCCGTTTCTCATGTTTGTGCTTTCAAGAAAAGTGCACGTTTTTGCTTCTAAATGAATTCTGGAGGGTTTACGTGCTAAATGCTGATGCTTTTTGCTTGATTTTTAAATTTTTGAGTAAACATTCAAACTTAATGCTGATGATGTAAGCAAAGGTTACATAAGATCTCAAACTGCACGAGACGGTTTAGGAAACAGTGTGTGAAAGTATCTGTTCTTTTTTCAACCTTGTAATATTCTATCAGCACGTATGAAATGTTTCTTTTGTGACTGCAAAATGTGTCTGTGTCTACTATGCTGAAAAGGAATGTTTGAAAAGATGCTAAGTAAAGGGGAAGGAATTATTTTTTGTGGTAAACAGATTTTTGAATATAGCACAAAAGGCTTTCATGATATTCACTGTGTGACATCAAGGCTCCATTCAAGTTTAAGCATGCGTTAGGCTTTATTTGTTGGCTAGAAGCTGTTTCATTCAAAGATGGATCAACAAATTATTATGTTGAAGTAACTGAGGTTTTTGAAACTTTGGATGTGGGTCCTAACTTTATGTAAATTAAACTTCAGATTTACTGTATCTGTTCTGATCAGCAAAGGATAATAGAACATGACTGCAGTAAGTTGGCAATTAAATAAACTTAGAGATTACCAGCAGGTTTCCCTTAGTTCTTGGAGTCCTGCTTCTAAGCTTCAACTGAAATCTTTAAAGCTTTCTACTGCTTTAGACTGTCAGACTGTTACAGCTGTGGCACAATATTCATCCACGTGGTTGGTCTGAAATTAGCTGGTGTTAATGCAAAAACCTCCAGTTGCAGAAATATCTGGATCATTCCCTAAATAGGATTTCTTATTCAATGGAGCATTCATGCCACTATTCAGATTCCAAAAATATTTCTGTTCATTTGATGCAACTGTCTAGCAAAATAAGCCATATATTTATCATTCTGAAAATGCTTTGCAAATACAGAAAACATTGTCACATTAATTTACCTGTCTCACGTGAAGAAGGACAAAAATGTTTGTATTGCTATCTGCTGCTTCCAATTAGAAATCTAATTTGTTTGCTTTTGTTCAATGGTTTACATCTTGGAAAACATAAAAATCAAAGTTTGTTTCCTGTTGCTCTGCCTTGAGCTGAAATGCTGATTCTTACTGTATTCTTAACTGGTGTTTTGATAGCATGTATCATAACATAGGCGATTGCACAGATTGGCTGCCAGAGTATTCGCTTCTCCCAGCTGCACAGCTGCCTTAGGCTTACTAACTGTAGCTTTATTTTTGTGACTGCTATGTCAAAACCATCTATTTATAAACCAAGTCAGAAAATGCCCTGGAACCATAATTTTTCTTTCAGGCTTCACTTTCAGTTATCCACAAGCTCTGTATTCAGCATTCATAGACTGGGTTATAAAATTTTATTACTATTTAGACTAAAACTTATTAAAAATCTTGGGATGTAAGTGCCAGTCAAAACATTTAAAAATATTTGTGCTTTCTGCCTATAAGGTGAAATGTAGAAGATGTAGGGATGCACTAACCAGACAATGAAAATACATGTTTTTTTTTTCATTTTCCATTTCTATTTGGTTATTGGTTATTATTCTTGATAATGTTTTCTCATGATAAACAAGTCTCATGCTTGTTTTAAAGGTGGGGAAAGGGAGGTAAGAAGCTTAGAAGCAGCATTTTGAAAATGCTCACTAATTTGGACTTCTATTTCAAATCAATGTACGCACTCACCTATTCTTAGATGTCTGAATGGTCTGGATGCCAGACTTAGTCTTTGCTAGCTATTTATTAGTATCAGGCCCTAGTTGACCTGAAACTAATACATAAAAATTGACATTCAAAATAAATAAAGGTCCTTGATAATCTTCAGATCTTCCAGAATACACCAAAGAAACATAAAGTCTCCAATTTTTTCCTATTTTCAAATTAAGAAAAAAATAATTGCAGGGGGTGACTTTGGTAGAACCTGGTTAATGTGATGGACTAAGACCTTATTTGCATGAATCAAACTACATTAACCTCTTGTGGAGTCATAATGTAGTCTGCAGGCAACCACTCTTTACTCAATGAAACAATTTTCTAATATGAGAGTGGTCAAGATAAGGAGTGAATGGCCAACAGTCACCCACCAGCAAGTGATGTTAGGAGCCTACGTAGATGATTTGGAAGTGTTTGGTTTACAAAACAGTAGTCCAGATTAATCTCCTATAACTAAGTACTTTCTTTAAATATAAATGGCTCTATGCCATTTTTAGAACACTTGGATTACTTTGTTAAATTATTAACTAGTTTTTATCATTGGGAGGAGAGGTTTTATAGAAATGAGAACAAGATCTTACTCATGAGTTATTTTTAAAATGTGTCAGTGTGAAGACTTGTTCTTGTGACATAAGTGCAGTAGAGCTGCTGTTGTATAGGTATTAAAGGAATTACAGAAACTGCAGATAAGGATAATTCTTTCTAGATGTAAAGCTCTGTCCAGGTTTGGTCCCTACACTGTACTTAATGCTCTGATTCTGAAAACAGCTGTTCAGCAGTTCTTGGTAAAGTTCTCTGTTCTTCTCTTTTTAATAATTTTTTAGGATCCTCCTAGAAGTCTGTAATATACTGAAGCAAGAGGAAAACTGATCTTTGATACGTAACTTACCAGTAAGCATTTTCTGTCCTGATTTCAGACATAAAATGGCAGTAGGCTATATGTTATCTTCTCTCCTCAAATTTCTTCTATTTGTTTTAGGAGTAGCAGATAGACAGGAACTTAACGTGTTTCTCTGGCTTGGCTTCCTCCTGAAGGCCTGGCAGGAAGAAGGCTCACCTGCAGGGTACTTGCATAGGGGTCACAGAGCTGGTGGTTTGCTGTGGAACTCACCTCTCGAGCTCTCCATGATTTCCTTGGCATATATAAACGTACCTGCTCCCCAGCAGTTCCCAAGTCTGAGCAGGGTCAGGTGTAGACTTGTCTCAGTAATAATGTCTACCTGCTTTTGAGCAGCTTGGCATCTGAAGAGGCATAATCTCATCTAGAGCTGGAACTCCATTCTCCCTGGTAGGAAACTGAAAACAAGACAGGAGTTTAATTGCAGTCTGAAATCAAACATAATGTAGGAATATTATCAAAAACCACTTGCAAATTTAATTATTCTTCTACAGAGTAGAACTTATCTGTTATCTTAACTGAAAATACTTTGAAAAATGGTGTGATAAATGGAAATAGAGGGCATCACTAATTCTCTTCCTCTTATGCCCTAGACCATTAGTTTCTGCAAATAAATTTCAAAGTTTTTTTTCCCCATCTAACAAGCCAGTTTAAATTTTCTTACTCAGATGGTTAATCATACAAGTATTTGCTCAGTAAATATGAATGTCTTGAGGGTGACTTATGAAATCTCTGAAAACTTGCATTATGTGGACATTTCCCTTGGTGTCAGTATGCCCCAAAGTAAAACTTATGATTCAAAAACATAATTTTATCTTATTGTTCTGTGGTGTACTTACACCTCTCCTTTTTGCACTAGGCAAAATCATGTTTTTAATGGAAAACTACGAAGTTGCAATATTGTAAATGGATATATTCTTGCAGTTTATCTAGTAAAACACTCGTCTGACATTGGCAAAGCATACTCAGCAGATGGCTGGGGGAGGCCTAATCCTTTTCCTCCTGGCACATTGTATGCTAATTACTATTTGCCCTGAGCAGAGAACCTTCTGAATATTCAGTTGACTTTCATATTTGGACAGAAGTGTTTGTTGGGCAAGGTGCTGGGGAAACTCCCCGTGCACAATTGAAGACAACTATACTGTTTAAAAATAAAAATAAAAATCTGAGAAATCTATGCTATCTGTAGAGTCAATTGGAAAGGTACCATGGCTTGTTGTCAGCGTAATTCAAATCCCACCAGCATTTATGCTGGATAGAAGTTGAGTTTGGCATGATAAACAAGAAGAAATGGCAGCATCTTCCATCAAAACAGTATTGATTTTCAGAGGAGGCAGCAAAGGATCTCTTGGTATCTCTTTGTGATAGAGCCATCTGAGTTCTGTGAAAGACATGCTAAGGGGCTTGCTAAGTGAGCATTTGGCATTTCTTGTTTCATTATTTTCACTTCCATTGAGGTGACAATGTAATATCACAGCAGAGGATCCAGAAGGAGGCCAGTAAAAAAAAAAAAGCTGCTTGACTAACGTGGGAAAACTGTGTGATGAAACTGAAGACGCTCCTCCTTGTGCCTGGATAATTCCATTCCCTCCATAGCAGTTCAGAGGAGTTATGGTTTCAAAGTCCATTTCTGCAGGTGCCTCTATTCCAACAGAGACATGAGAGTGAGAAGCCAAGGGTGAAGACAAAAGGATACTGTGCTTGTCCTGAAACCTGAAAGAAACAGCAGTTGTGCTCATGCAGCAGTAAGCCAGCTGGGAGGATTCTGAAGTGAATTGAGGACTGGTGAATTGGCAGAGCTCAGACAGCTGTGATCAGCTATGCGGAGGCCTGTTACTAGTAGCCTTCTCCATGAGACAGTGCTGGGTCCAGTTTTGTTCAGCATCTTCATCGGTTCCCTGGATGAAGGGATTGAGTCCATCTTCAGCTAGTTTGCTGATGATACAAAGCTGGGAGAAGTGGCAGATGCAGCAGAAGGCTGTTCTGCCATTCAGCAAGACCTGGACTGACTGGAGAGTTGGGCAGAGAGAAACCTGGTGAGATTCAACAAAGGCAGGTGTGAAGTCCTGCATCTGTGGAGGAATAACCATGTGCATCAATACAGGTTTGGGGCTGATGTGTTGGGCAGGAACTCTGCTGGGAAAGACCTGAGTGTTCTGGTGGACATGATGACTGTAAGCCAGCAATAGAACAAAGAGCAATGGGCAGAAACTGGAACATAGGAAGTTCCATACTAATACAAAGAAGAATTTCTTTATTGTTAGCGTGACAGAGCACTGAAACAGGCTGTTCAGAGATGTGAAGACTCCTCTGGAGATATTCAAAACCCATCTAGATGCCTGTCTGTGTGACCTGCTATAGAGAACCTGCTTTAGCAAGGAGGTTGGTCTTGATGACCTTTAGAGGTCCCTTCCAACTCCTACAATTCTGTGATTCTCTTTACCATGGACTACCTGGACAACATTGACCCATTTTGGCTGATGCACTGATATCTCAGTGCTACACGAGTATGTTAAAATGTGCTTTGCAACAGTGATGGTGAGAGGTCAGCTGGCTGAGTACTTGGTACCTTTTGTCACAGTTCTCTTTCAGAGTATGGTCTTGGGCTAGAACTTATACCAAGGAAATAAACTTCTTCCTTGAGACATATACCTGAATTTTATATTTTCCTGTCTCCGAGAAAGTTAAAGTTCAAGTTAACGTTCAATTATATTCAAGACTACAGCATTTTTACATTATTTTGATGATAAAATTTAAGTTATCATCCCCATGTCTCTACATACTGGTGGTATTTATGAAGAAAAATAAGTTAGAAAGGAAGGTCATATCAATTTTTTTGTGTGAGCAATGTCTCTGCTCCAAACTTATACTATAATCATGAAACTGAGTAATTGTGTCTGTGCTAACTGATATAGCAGGTTAGTGTTTGTACTACCATGTGTTTTGTGCTTTATTTCTACATGTTAATTACAGCAATATTATTGGAAACTCTCAGATATGATCAGGTTTTAGATATCCTTCAGTAGTGTTGTAGATCAAAAGGTTTGATATAACTAACAGTGCTTTCATATTCAAATTTTGTTTTAGCATGTATTAAATTGTGAAGCAAATATATTTTCTATCTCTAAGCCAGAATCCAATTGGCTCTCTGAATATTAACCTTCACTTCTGAAAATGGTGGTGTAAACATGCAGCCTTTTCACATCAAAGTGACTGGAAAGTCAGACAAAGATATCAGGATAGTCTGGCAGCTTTATGTGAGGCTGGTTTGGATACTGAATTTAAGTTGCAATTGACTGGGCTAGCAGGAAAGAGAATTGTGGTCTATAAGACTTAGCGTGAACCTTATCCTATGCATTGTTAACTTTATTTCAAATGAAATGGAAGGGAATGCATTTTTGGTTTGGTACATCAAGTAATCCATTCATCCTGCTTATTAAAGATTCAGCAAATGGTCAAAGAAGATAGCCTTATCTCAGAGCGAAATGAGTATCACTTTAATGGTTCAAATTAGTGGTTAGCTTGAAACTTTACTATTACACTCCTATATCTAGTGAGTGAAAAATTCCAAAGCAAAGATTGCTTACCTGGACTTTGTAGGTGGTAACAACTTCTGCTGTTTGCCTCTCTAGCACTGTAAGATGTCACCTGCTAGAGCTTCTTTGTTGCCTCTTTTCTCTCGCGTGGCTAGTAGGCTGCATTTTTATTCATAGCAGTCAGTACTGGTGGTGAAGTTGTTGGAGTCTACTGCTCCTGTGCCATTTTCTGTTGCTTGGAATCCCATGAGGTCCATCACCAGAATCATGATGCAGAGAGGCAAGCAGGGCAGCCCAAACTGTCGTAGCAAGCTGGCAGTACCTCCACCTACAGTGTTCTTCTGCAGTTTAAATGCATCACTTCCTCAGTGACATAATACTGTGAATTAAAAACATTTATTAATAACTACAGAAAACAATTTCTATTAATATTTGCCACTATAAAGGTTTCTGTTTCTTAATTTTACTAGGTTGCTTTTAAACCTTTAAAATCTTTATGTAAGTTAGGAAATAGCTTGCGATCAGCTGTCAGTTCTGTGTGTATGCTTCTAGAAATGACTCTGTAGGGATGACTCAAGCTTGGCAGCCCAACAATGTTCTCTCTGTAAAACAAATAGTTATATCTGAAAATGTGAGACTGTTTCTTCATTGCTCTCTTGGAGGGGAAGAAGAAAAAGAAGAGACTGCTAGGATAGTCATGAATATTTTGAGCTCTACAGTTCAGCCGTATGACAGCTCATATGAACCAAATTACATTTTATACCCTGACTGGGTAAGCATATTAATGCTTCCAGTACAGATGCCAGTTTTGGCTCTGTAACTCGCTACCTCTGCACGTGTGAGATGAAAGAGTTCCAGAAGCCAGCATTTAAATGCCACTTTAAGCCAATTTGTGTGCTTATCTAAGCCCAGACAGAAGGCTGTTGTCACATGGCCACATCTGTAAGGGCTGCTCTGACATTAGAAATTGCTAAATACAACTTCCCTGGTAGCCCAGCAGTGAAGAGGAAGTACTCAGTAAGCTGTGGCCAGCATTTTCCTCTCTAAAAGAAAACAAAATAGAAGTGAAGGCAAATTGAAGGTGGCCATGCTGTTGAGGATGACAGAGAAAGTCACATGAAACATGTTGGCAGCTTTAACCTGTATTTATGCTTCGAAATCAGGGAGATGTTTCAAGCATGGTAGCTCCTCACAGTGACCAGTGCAGTTCTACGCTGGTCTGTGCACCATGCTGCAGTGTAGAGTGGGAAAGACGAGGGTAAAACTGTTGGGGTCAAGAAAACAGTGTGATTCTTTAGCTATTATAAAACTGCAGGGTTTTAAGGATGTTATTTTGAACTGTACTGTTGAGTGGCCAATCTTCTAGAGCTGGATTAAAATTGCATGTGTTTTTTGTGATAGTTTCTTAGCAAACCAATGCAGAAGAGCTTATGTAACTCAGCTATGCTTTCATTTTCAATATCATCATCATCCTTTTTAATTACACTGATACTTCTTGCCCATGTTAATTCAGCCATTGTTGTTTCCTCCATAAAAATGGTAGGTGGCATAATATTATGAAAGACTGTTGTACTGCTTAAACAGCAGCTAAATCAATAGATGGCTGTGGCTGTTAAGATGCAGTTTTCTATAAGAAAACTCAATTTATCAATTGCCAGAATAAGGAAAAAGACATCTTGTGCTCAGCAGGCTCTCTTTGGTAAATGGAAGTTTCATTGATTATGCAGCAGTGTTGGAGAGCAGCATAAATTCTGGGATGAGGCCAATTTAATGTAAAAGCAAGAAAGCACTGTCCAGTGGGAAAAACCTTGGTCTGCAAAGGTCAGATTGTACTTCAAACTGTGCAATTAATCTGCTTTGTGTCTTTAGTCTTGTTTCCCTACTGTTTTATGCTTTAATCTCTACCATTTGGAGTGTATCTATTTAAGAAGTCCTTTTGCACTTCAAGCTCAATATGCAGCATCAGCATGTAGGAACAGAACTAAAAATTAAGAGTAATTCAGTTCCTGTGATGAAGCTCTTGATTATTTTTCAGCCATGGAATGCAAGTTTCAGGCATGCCTTTGTCATGAGAAGAGGGTTTGGTCTGAATCCCAATTTACTCAGAATTGTGATTCTTTTTGATTTTGGTTCTTGCTCACTAACTTGATAATTGCATTGCTTTTGATTATCAGCAAATTGGTTCCTTTCAGCTAATTTTCTGGAATTGCTCACAATAAGCAAATATTTTCTGCAGCAGGATAATGCAGGAGAAGCTGGAAGATGGTTAAATTTGGAACATTTATTAACCATAAGATGTGGATAGAATTTTAGAGAAAAGCAAATTCATGAATTCTCTGTAAGCAGTAGATTTATTAGTAATCATAGAGAGGGAGGGGGGGAAAAAAAAAAGGATGGATTTTCCACTGTGGGGAGTGGGGAGAGAAGAGAGATGCTTTAGAACTAACACTTCTTCTATCATGGATGCTGCATGCAGGGTGCGATAATGCTATTTTAACTTCCATTAAGTCTTCAAAGCCTGCTACATTTCCATAATAACAACCCATAATTATGTGTGTTTAAACTTTATGGTTAACCAGTGGGTTAAGCAACCCCAGATAATCACGGGGAGCATATGCATGTAAAGAAATAATAAGGTCTTTGAAGGGTGACTAAGTGTAAGTTCATGTGGGCGAAAGGAGGAATGGAAGCTGTGGGATAAAGAGCATAATTTCAAATTCTCAAGCATTGGTTCTTGATGTACCAATCCACATTGTATTGGGGCTCTTGTGAGGGTGAGTGTGGAGTATCTGCTATCATGGCTGTGGGGGCTTGCTTTATTTTGTTTGTGTTGTAGTGGCTTGTGACCAAGATCTTGGTCAAGAAAACAAGCAGAAAATTGGAGAGATGAGTTCTACATTAGGAAAGGCTGATGGGGTCTTATTTTCCCGTGTACCTGTTAGGCAGGCTAGGAGAAGGGTGGTAATATACTAATCTGGTATGTTATTCACACACACAAATAGATACAGATGTATCTCCACTTACACAGTTATTTATATAATAAAAAAAAATACTCTATAGAAACTCAAATGTAGGGGGCATCCTAAACCTCTAGAGCAATATTTTGGTATCACTTTACACTAGTTTTTCTTATAAATTCATCCTAAGATGCTTAGATATTGATTTAGGTTCTCTTGAGGAGTCAGTGTCAAATCCTATATATGTCCTCAAATAGGAATCTTTCAGGATAGTGCATTTCATATCTGATGATTCATCCCTATGCCTAATTAGGAAAGGAACAGGGAAACTGGTCCAAGTTTATCTATGGAGAAAAGGCAGAATGCATAATTGGATGTAGCAGTTTCTATTTTTCTCCTATTTTGTAGAGCAGCATTTTATGGAAACACCGAGGTTTTCCTCTCCTGACTAACACTGCTGCTGTTCAGCATTTTTACCTACCTTTTATAACATAGGATTACAGCAGTGATGGCAGCAACATCAGCACAGGGCTCTGCTGGATGCACGCAGAAAATTGGACTGCAAAGATTTGTTACTTGAGCAGCACCTGCAAATGCTGTAGAAAGAGTAGGCTTCTTTCAGAATTTTGGGGGGACATTTTAAAAAAAAATCAACTATAGTACTTTTTAAAATGCTGTATGCCTGTATCCAGAGAAGAACCAGCTTCCTACTACTAGTAGCTGTAGCTAGCACGTTCCTTTTCTTGGCGAGGTTTAGTAGTTCAAGCAAGGATTATGCTGGCATGGCCATATGCCTTCTGCCTCTCAAGATAATGTGGCCCTGCAATTCTGGCCATCTCTGTGCTGAAGATAACATCCTTTCTGTTTTCATCTGCAGTTTCATATTTTTACCCATTTCTTCTTGGGCTTTGATGCTGTAAGCATTGACATCCTGGACATTTCAACCAGCAGGGGGAATAAGCTGTTAATGCTAGTGCTGGCACATGAACAAATAGGTTTCTGCTAGGCATGAGTAAAATTAGATGGGAAGTAGGAGGATTTACATAGTGATTCAAACACTGAGCTTCTGGAGCAGCTTTCCAGTGGTATTGGAAGGCCAAAGCCTCTAGTTGCTTTTAAACACAATGTATGAAAGGAATTGTGTAATGGAATAACCAGTGTGGGCTTGACTGAATAACTCAGGACCCTAGCAGTCCTTTTTTGGCATGTGCAAATGGGTCAAGGAAAGAGTGCTGATACCTTCCTTCTCTTTGCAAAGTCACACTAAAGTAGCTGCAATCTGTTTTTTCCAGAACCTACACTTGTAAGTATTTGATCAGCCGTGGCAAGTCCTTGGGATATGAAAATGGACTGTGTGTGCTTATACTTTAATGTACACTCACTTAAAAATATTTAAGTGAAACTTTCCCTGCCACCCCCATTCTTTCTTGACATTGTTTTTGCATGATAACACATGAGTGAAAAGAACTAACAAGGCCCAGGCCTGATGTCACAGCCAAGGCTAGAAGTGCTTGCTTATTAAAAGAACAGCATTTTTTTTTTTTTGCTGGCAGCTTATATTTTACTTGCTAAGTATATCTGTATTGAAATAGATGATAAATGTGTTCTAGATGGCCTCATTGACCAGCATGTTTCTGCTTCTGCTGTCTCTATTATTAATAAATTGGACAATATGGTGAATAACCACAGCCTTTAGAACTAAAATGCTTGCCCCAGTGGCAAAAATACTTCACTGCAGTCACTTGCAGTATGCAATCACTTCATGCAGAAGTTTCAGCATTGCCAAGGAATCCTAAGAAACAGCTTGTGAAATCCCTTGGTTATGAATGCATGCCTACAAGTGAGTTCAGTCTGAAATGAGTTTGGATTGGTTTATTCAAAATAAATCTTTCCTGCAATAAGTATCTTACTGATCTTAGGTTTCACCTGGATACAAATTGAACTGTAATTAATAAAACTCTGGACTTGCTTGATATTAATAGCACGGCTGTGTTGTCTCCTTTGCCACGTATTGCTGACATACGTTTGTTTTACCATCTTACTCCAATTTACCATTAATATTTCACAGTGTTGAAGGGAGGAGATGAAAACTATATCCTGATTACCATGTATGTTCTAACCTGTGGTGCTGGAACAGATGGTGCTCATAAGAGTTCATTTGTGTAGTACTGTTGTGGAAAAGAATAGCTAGCAGTAATGCCAACCAAGCAAAGCTTGGTAAATGAGTGGCAATTCTAATGGAAAAAATTGCATTTTTACTGTACTCTGTAATAATAAGGTGGTGTTGTGCTGAGTAGAAACTGGAGGGGAAAGCTGTACTTAAAATAACATTATCTTAGAACAAGAGAATGTTATTCTGTTAGAGCATGAGGTTGAAATAAAGACTGCAAAGTGAAGTGCATTGGAATCGCTGTTCTGCTAGATCTAGAGTTTGGAAAGTGATACTTCAGAATTATCTAGAGCAAAAACTGTTTTCTGAATCTCTTCAGTGTTTGTTGCATTAGTGCAATATATATGCTGTCTCCCTCGGTTGCTAAAATGTATTTAATGAAACTAAGTGAAACAGGAAAATCAAAATGCTGTGTTGCTGCTGTGATGGAGGGATGCACAGCGAGACATGGACATCTTTCATGTAAAGAGGAGGAGGAGAAAAACAAAAACTGAAACAGCTTTCCTGATGGAAATATTTTCCTTCACACTGATGACTGAGGAGTTATTTGAGAGTAGCTGAATATTGAGGATCAGTGCATGATGCATTATTTTAAAAAGGTTATACTAATGCATTGCATTGTTCATTATAATTCCCAGGTTTCTTCTATGTATAAATTATTCATACTATACCTGATATTTTTATATGTGCTGTAGTATATTTTATGAAAGTAATTAAATATGAGTTGCATGAAGTTTCAGTGCAGCTTTGTTTTAGCTTTTATTCCCCTGTTGAGAAACAGAATGGCTACTGCCTTCGTTTGAGTGTACGTTAGAGGTTGTGCGGATTAGCTCTGTGCCAGCTAATGAAGTTCTGTTCCTCAATGTCCCCATGTGCTTGATACCCCCTCCTGCCCAAGACTCTTAGATTTGTGTTATTTACAGCGCTGGCTGACTTATGTGCTATTGCAAATCAAAAGAAAATGTTTGTGCAACACAGGGCACAGCAGGACCTTAGCCTATGGCTGAGCCTACTAATGCTGCAGTAGCAGCATTAACCATGCTTGTTGTAACCATGCTTGACCACTGCGCTCACTTGACAGCCAAGCTCAGCAATGGATGCTTCTGCTCTGCTGCCTGGTTGCTGTGGTGCGTGCTCTTTGGTCACCCAAGACTAGTCTTGAGCTATCCAGGTGGTGTCCTGGTTATTACAAAGGTAACCCGGGTTAGTTCTGTGCTTGGAAACTCCTTGTTAAGCTGAATATTCAATATCCTATTCTGACATTTGATTCTGCAATAATCATCACTGTTGTGAACTTGATAGTGATTTTTATGCTGTTCTTGCAAAGAGATGACTGCTTCATCAAGCAGTCAATGTTTACATCTCATGAACTTGTCTCCTTCATATTGTCTGCAAGAAAAATATTCCTCTTTCTATAAAATCAGTAACCAATTTGTCTCTGTGAGCAACGTACTGGAATACCTCACCTGCTCTGTCATTACAGGGCTTAACTTGATTCTTGAAATTGTTAGGTATTTGAACATACCTTTTACTGTTGTTGAAATCCAGAAGTTTTTCCTTGTGTCCCAGTGAGATGTACTTCCATAATGCTCAGTCAGCAAGACCAATATTATTTATGCCTTGGGTAAGGAGAAAGTTCTGGGGGGGGAAAAAAAAAAAGACTATTCTAAATAGCTTTTTCCAAGTCAAGCAATACACTGACACTGTATTTTCAGGTGATACCACAAAAAAGATTTGATTGTGTAGAAAGGTTGTGTCTTTACCATGGAGCCTAGGCTTCCATTTCCTGACTGGCTGTCAAGCATGAATAGAGAAGAATGCTATCAGCAGTTCTGCATCTCAAGTCTTTTCAATTTGAACTGCAGTACTGCATTTTCAGTCCAAGTGTTCACTGACCCCCGTGCAAGTGATGAATTTAAAAGCTCTGGGAAATGGTCTGGAGCCGTGATGCAAGCTTTGTTTAGCACCTAGATTGAAAATACGTATCTGCCCTGCATAATACATGTTTTCTCCATAGCCAAATATTGAAGCACCGGCTGTCGGTGCTTTTCTGCGTGCCTCTGACTCATAGTTCTCAGTTCCTTCTATTGGATGCAGATGTTACTATCATAATCCTTTTTTCTGGTATCTTGCTTTCAGACATTCAAAGTACAATCCATTTGGGATTATTTCAGTCTTTCAAAGATGAAAGCTGATTTTTAAAATAAAAGGCAGCTGTCTTTCTTAGTATTTCTTGGGTATTTCACATGGAACTGACTGTTCTCCCACCTGCACAGCCACCTGAAACTTGTTATCAGCTTCATAAAACACAGCTTGAGCAGTGTGGCAGTCAGTGACTGGGAGACTGCAGCTTGAGAGGTTCTGGTGACATCTGAGCTGAGGAACAGCTGGGTTGTATGGAAAGTGTCTGGGAAAACACATACCAAGGAATATCGGTTTGTCTAGAAAACTGGTAGAGGCTCTCCCTAGTTCCACACAACAGCAATCCCAAGGCATTTTCTTCATTTTTGTTTTTTTTCTCCCACACCGAGCCATGCTGTTGCTCTCTCCTGGCTGTCATTATGTGCTTAATTTTGAACTTCCGTGTGTAGCACTGTCTTACCAGCATGTGCTGGTAGGTAAGTGGCACTTGCAGATCAGAATGATTTTGTGACTTAAAGAGTAACAATATATACATGTATCAGCAATGGTACTGCTGTGAAACAGTCTGCATGGTAATGATCTGTAAAGTCTCTTCTATCTTCTAAATTAGCTATGGTAATGAATTTGGCGATACAAAGTCTGTGTTAATTCGGGCTGGCCTCTGAGGAGTGTTAGATGAAGCAGAGAAAAATTCTGTATTTTTGGAAATCTGTGGTCCTGGCACTCAGCAGAGGATGAATAAGAAAAAGGGGGATCTAGGCAAAAAGGAGAATCACCCTTTTTCCTCAGCTGGGAGGCCTGAACCCAAATGCAGTGCATCCATTCCTGCATATTGCAAGGCTGCAAGCAAAACGCGTGCGAACAGCTCGGCGTCCGGCCTGCTTTCTGAGGAAACGCAGCTGTGAGGCGTCCCGCTTCCCCACGCTGCGGCAAGACTGCAAGGCAGCAGGTTCATCTTCTACCTGCCTGCAGCTATTTTTATCACCGCGACGGTTCTCCTCATCGCGGCGGTTCACCCGGGCGCGTTCGACTGGAGGCCGAGGGCTGCCGGCCTCGCGAAGGAAAGGCGCCGCCCGCCCTCAGGTGCCACCGCGCCCCCGGGGGAGGCGTCACCGGCCCCGCGCCGTGAGGGCCGTGAGCGCGCGCCGGGGCGGTGGCGGGGCGGCGGACGGCGAGCGGCCGCGCCTGCGCCTGCCGCGGGGTTGTGCGGTTCGGGGGGGAGTAAAGCAGAAGGTGCGCGCGCGCCGCTCCCGCCCGCCCTCGCGCTGAGGTAGCGGACTCCAGTCACGGCGGCGCGAGGAGGCGGACGGGCGGGTGCCGCGGTGCGGAGCCGCCTGCTCGGCCGCCGCAGCCTTCCCGGCCCCGCGGGCGCGGCCCGTGGCGGTGAGGGCCCCGCGCCGCCTCGGGGCGCTATGAGCCATGAAGCCGCCCGGCAGCACGTCCCTGCGGCGGCCCCGCCGCCCCGCGCTCCTGCCGCTCCTCGTCGCGCCGCTCCTGCTGCTCCACGGCTCCGCCCGCTCCCGGGCTGCGGCGGCAGACGGTGGGTACGGCCGCTCCGCGGGCCCCTTCCGGCCCCTCGTCTCCCTGCCGGGCGACGAACCCCGGCGCGACGCGTCGCCGCCGGGCGAGCGCCTCCTCCGCCCTTCCCCGCCTCGCGTACGTGCCCGCTCCCCGCATGTAGCGCTGCGCTCGGGAATGCTTTCCTTTGCTTGCTCGTGAAACGGGGGCACCGTGAGGCTGCCCCGGCTGCGCTCCGCTGAGGCGGTGCTGCGGCGCTTCGCGGAGGGTGGCGTGAGGCGGACCGCCGCCGAGGTATGCGACAAAAAGGCTCCGGTGGTGTCTGAGCGGGAGCCAACTAATTCGCCGGGGCTGCGCGGCTGCTGGTGCCCTCTTTGCTGTACAGTACCGCATACCGCCGCTCTGCCAACCGCCTCGCTGCCGATTTGACGCTGTACGTTGACTGTATTTTAATGTGGAAGGAAACGGCGTTCCGTCTGAAATGTGCCACTGAAGCTAAGGGCTCTTGTCGAGGTGAAAAGATGCAGAGACCTTCCTGTTATGTAGGCTGCGTGTGCAAGCATTCTCAATCCTTTTGTCGAAGTGCACGTATTTTTAACGTGCCGGTGTGTCTCCTGATGTGGAAGAGACCATCGCTGTCACGGGAGGTTGCAGAGCGTAACTGTATCCAGTAAGACTTTTCTCTCTTGGTGGCTGAAAGGTGTTAAAATATTTACTATCCAGGACTGTATGTAAAAATGTACATATGTGCATTTAAATAATGTCATTTCAAAAACCATTTGTGAAAGTGAATCAGATCTAGCTCAATGAATAAATTCTTTTTGTTTTCTTGAGTAACCGATTAAATATTAGAAATCTGCAGGTTTGTCGCTGCTAGCGTGTCACTTTTAAATGGAAATAAATGTATTCTGCCATCTAATTTATGGCTGGTGTGTCTTTTTTTCTCAGACCTGCACTGGAATGAAACAGCAGACAGAACTGAAGGGGTACTGGCAGATGAAGAGAATGCATTTCAACTGAATAAAAGTAGAAACAGTGAAAATAACAGCCACAGCAATGCAATCCAGAAGGAAATCACACTGCCTTCAAGGCTCATTTATTACATCAACAAGGATTCTGAAACCCCTTATCATGTCCTGGATACTAGGGCAAGGCACCAGCAGAAACACAATAAGGTAGGGTAAAAAGAGGCTTCTCTATGGAATTTTAAAATAAAAATAAAATAATAGGTAATGCAGAACTGTGGTTGTGTGTTTTATTTTGTAGATCCTTAAGGCTTAATGTTGGCCCTTACCATTGTTTTTAGGGATTAATATAAAATGTTATTAAACAAGAATATTATTTCCTGTGTATTTACTTAAAAATATCTTAAATTTCAAGGTTATTCAGTAGTTGAACTGTAGATAAAATGAATGGTAATTAGTCAAAATTGGATTGTCTGACCAGTGCAGATTTTGGTAACTTGACTTCATACCATTATCAGCAAAATGTTTCTTCCAGAATTGCTCTACAATGGAGGAGTGTTGTATGGAGACTTTTTTCTTGTGTGTGTGTGTGTGATCTAATCTAGTTTTGTATTTGTATGGATAGAAATGTTTCTGAAATTGCTTGAGACTGGATAATTTTTTTTATTTTTAGTTTAATAACTTGATGTAGGGGTAGACCTCTTCTAAACTGTGTTGGTGGCACCCCCTAAAATTATTCCATTTTACTTTTATAAATTTATATTTAAAAAACAAACATTTTTTCCAATAAGTTATAAAGTAAAGACAAAGAGGGTTTGAATAGGAAGAGGTTGCCATGGTAGAAAAAAACAGTAATGCATATTAGACTTAGCTGAAGTATAGTTCTTACCTGTTGAATTACACTTCTTTTGGAATTTTGGAATATGAATTAGCATGTGTTTTGGTTTTGTTCATACTGTAACATTTCAGATGTGAAATTAATATGGAGTTATTCTAGAAACAATTGTATGGTTTTGATATTTTCATGAGAAGAAAAGTTACTTTCTAGCTTATTGAATTTGGTTACAGTTTGCATGTTCAGATGAATCTAAATGCACCAATACATCGGATGGCACAGAAAAATTGTCCCTGTGTTGGTAAATGAAACTACTTAAAATAATACTGTCTTCAGAAGTTGCAGCACAACCTTCTTGAAGCACGTGAGGTTTTTATTTACACTGTTTAAAAATGTCTCAGATGTTATTTAGGAAAGAATAAGCCATGTCGGTGGTATACTACAAAGATCAGCCTTCCTTCCTTACCCCCTCAATGCTCATGCAGAATGAAAGTGCTCTGTTTGTGCAAACTTTAGAGGCTTTGATAAAGTGTAGATCTTTCCAAATTCTGTTTTCACAAGTATTGTCATGCAGTATTTCCTTTCTTTGGGGAAAATGTAGAGGCTTATCCCCTGACACCTGGGGAGCTGCCCTTGAAGTGAGACCACTCTTTTCAATAAACTTGCACACGGTGGACTTTGTCCATTCTTTTGAGAGGAATAAGGAAGAAAAGGGTATGATATTGGTTGGAGACCTGCCTTTGGGAATATTGCTTCTCCCATGTTTCTGTGTGATGTTTTCATGAAATGCACAGAGGTGAGCGTGTGCCATTCTCTTTACTTAACCAGCATTCTCACAAGAGCATTGCTGCCATGGCCTATCTTTTCTGTGTTCCACCTTCTCTCTCCCTACCTGCTGGGGTAAAGCTCTGCAGAAATCAGTGCTGACAGAATTGGTATTGATTTCTTGGGGTATGCATGGTGCTGAGTACTGTGTAAAATGGATCTTTCCACTCTGTGTCCTTTTTAAGCCAAGGCATTGCTAACACTGCGTTATTCTCACAGAAAGGTTCTTTAGGTTTGGGTTTTCATGGAGGCTGGAATTATGTTGACTTCATTCTTCTGCCATGATACTTATTTTACTTTGTTTCTTTTAACTGAATGTTGGTTGGTTGTATTCCTTGTCTGAATTGCTTGTGTTATTGTTCTTATCTTATTTCTTTTAAATTTCCTATTTTTCCAATATTCCTGTTTTTCCAAGAGCAGAACATCATGCTTCCCTTTCTCCCGCAACTTCCCTCACTCTGTTTGTTTGTTTCATCTTTCATCGAGTGAGATTTTTTTTTTCCTTATTTGCTCCTCCATCTGTTTCACCACTAACACAATAATCAGAATTTGGTTATTTTGTGCTGCTTAACGTTCACTGTAATCAATGAAGAAAAAGTATTCCTACAATGTAAAGGGAAAACAACCCACAAGCAATTAGAACATCACTAAGCAGTTGGACTGTAGGAGATGCAGATGAGCATTTTGTTTTGGGAGGAAAAAGGGATGAACCTCTTAGTGCTTGCTTTTATCCTTTTCTAGATTAAAAAAAATGCTGTATTGTAATCCTGATTGTTAGGTTTTGCTATCTCCTATACAGCTAATAAAAATACCTTTGTAGCTGGGTGAAGAAAGAAATCTGTATTTAGGATTGATTGTTTGCAAGTCCAAAAAGAAAAACTTGTCCTTAGATATATTGGGTAGAAGTGGAATTAAGATGCTAGTATGGGTCATCTTGTTTATTTATTTATTTTCCTGGATGTGTATTTTCCCCTCCATTGTTTTTAGGACATGTCCTTTAACCTAAATTTCCTTATATATTATGTGGTATATTAAGACTGATGATTTATAGGTATATGATGAGGATGTACTCCCTAACTATTTATATTGCTGAGTTAGACCCCTTTGTGTTGAACTTTGCTGTAGTGGCCAGAATATAAGCTGTTAGGATAGTCTGTGAGGTTAAGCTTGAATGCTTCAGAAATGCTGAATCACTCATAAGGAGGGGAGAGTAGTAGAAGTTACGCATGTGTGTGAAAAACGAGGTTAAGCTAGAGAAATACAGTTATGTAAAATGACTTGAAATAAAATTTTATGAAGAGAATTTTAGAGCAAATCAAATTTGGAGTCGTCTTCACTCACATCGAAATGAAGAGCTGGCTAATAGAATAATTGACTGAAGAATCCAAAATTTAAATAAGTTGCTTTCTTAGCTCTGATCTTTATCTCCTCCTGCTTCTGAATTTGGGGAAATGCCATGAGAAGAAGGCATGTGTGATCTAAAACGTTGGTAGAATATATCTCATTCATTCTTGTTTTTCCAAGGGTGTTTTCTTACTGTGAGCAGAAATTAATGTTCAGTGTAGTTCTGACTTTGTGCAACAGTTGCTCTCCAAGGTGGACAGAGTTGCAGTGTGTAATGTACTTTCTTTTTTGGTGCTAAAAGAATATTTTGACTACTCGATACTTGAAGACTCTCGAGTCTGTACACTTCTGTTTCCTTAAATTAAGGCTGACTTTTCTTCTGAGGTTATTTTTAGTGTGAAATACCAAAAAATGAGTACCTTTGTTTATAAAAACACGCTAAAGAAGCTTGTGAGAAACCTGAAACTTGCTGAAAAGCTGTAAGTCATCTCTGTTCTGCAGTGTGTCTTTCCAAACTTCTGCACGTGGAAGTAGACTTTCAATGAACTCGTGTTTGAACCAGATAACTGCTTTGATACATTTGCACAGACAGCATATACAGATTGTAAGGACGTGGGGGAAGGCTACAAGGGTCACATTTGGCATGCAATGCTAGGAGCAAATCCTTGTAATGGCCATCAGAGGGAAAACCTGTGGTTTTGAGATCACAGTTCATGGCAAACATAACAAACTTTCAGTGGAAAATGGCTTGAATTAAATCATAAAGTAGCAACGTATTTTATGTCTTCATCATTCTGAGTTCCTAGTATAATTTTGGAAAAGGGATATTAAGACACTAATGACTGAAAGAAATATGTAATAGTAATATGTAATATGTAAAATGGTGAAGACAGTTCTATTCCCAAAAAGTCTATTAATCTTGTGCCATTTTTCCTGGGATTTCTTTGGTTGCTTCTGTTCAGCTCAGCTGTTAGTAATTTAAATAAAGGCTTAATGCTGTGTTTTCTGCTGTTACCCTGTTTGAAAGGCTGAGATACCAATAAGTCAGTTTCTGAGACTTGGTTTCTTTCTTGATATGTAGCATGCCCAACTTGAAAGAGGCAACCTCAGGATGAAAGGAAAACAACTTTATCACAGCCATAGCAAAGGAGATGGTATTGAGGAAAAAACAGACCTGTTTTGTAAAACTCAGAAGAATATATATTGTTAATAACTTCTGAAGAGATGGCATTGTGTGAGGTCTTACTGGAGTACAGAGAGAAGTCATATGCGTTAATTTCTATATTCCCTTTGCCTGCATTACGACAAGTCTTTGCTTTAAATCCTTTTGTAATGAAAACATTACAGTCCCCATTTAAATAATCAAATTAAGGAATGAACTTTATGTAGCTTCCATATGAGTTTAATAGACTGTCAGGGAGTCTATCAGTCTTTCAGCTGACGGTTGCATTTTTGTCAGAATTTTCAGTGCTGCAGCTTCAGTTTATGGTACCTGCAAATGGATGATGACGTGTATTCTTTTGATTCCTTATTGAATTTATATGAATACAAAGGGCATACTTGCACTCTGCATCTTCAGGAGCTGCTGACAGTAGGTTTAAAACTGGTATTCCTATCTTCTTCTGAGGGTAGGACATCTGCCTTACCCAAACTTCTCAAGTATGAGGGCTGCTCCAAAAGTAGTGCCTTCTATTTTACTATGTTGGCTTGTGACCTCAGGTGGATGTTGATACAGCAGTAGAGGATAAATCTTCCTGCAAATGTTCTGCTACGCTCTGTTGCCATGTGACAGATGGCAACAGAGGGGCAATCTGACAAAATGGTGTCTGACACAGAAGTGCATGTGAAGCAAAGGTGTGTCATTGAATTTCCACGTGGAAAAAAATTGCACCTACTGACATTAATTGATGTCTGCTAAACACTGTAATATCGCAAAGTTTGCACTGGGTGGGTCCTGCACGTTCTCTCACAGGAGCAGAAAGAACACAATGTGCAAGTTTGTCAGGACCTATTGAACCAGTCTGAGGCTGAAGGTGACAGCTGCCTGGATCATGCCATTACTGATAACAAGGCGTTTTGACTCTGTCTCATAGTTGCAACAACAGTCATTAGAGTGGCAGCTCGATGTATGGGTAGCTGAGTGTCATCGTACTGTGAGAGACTGGTGGCTTACTGGTACTGTTATCAGAAGGAAGGTCTAGATCAAGAAGTGTTTTGATTCAATAAAATCTATCTAAACCTGATCTAGGTTTCTGATTCCAGAGTAGGGGTGTGAAGCCCTCTGCTCACCTACTAAAATGAGGGAACTTTTGGCCCTTATTTCTGTTAGCAGAGCTCTATGCAAATAAAGAGCTTATCACATGGACGTTATTATCTCTATGAATATAGCAGAAGGCCTATGGGTAGTATGAGTCAGTTAAATAATGCTGTTACACTTGTTTAAAGACTTGTGACAGAAGTTAGTAGTTTTGCGTTTGGAGTAGTTTTACTGGGAAGGTGTCACTTCTTGTGGTGATAGTTACACAATTCCTGAATGTCGGTTAGATGGGAATGGCAGACAAATGGTACTCAAGCATACTGACAAAAATGAGCTTTTGAGTTGTGACATGGATCAGTGGAACTCAGACTCTGGTTACAAACTTGTAGTCCTTGCATATCTTGAAACTTTTAGTAAGCTAATGATTGATATGAAAGAAACTGCAATTCTTTCTGTGTATGTATAGATTTTTTGATGTGGAAGTAAAACAGAGATGCTGCACTGCACAAAAAGCTACAGCACGCTTGGGATGTTCCTAATATGAAGAATCTCTTCACAGTGACAGCATGAGTAATCTGACCATTTAGAACCATGAATGTTATAGTTATGTTATAGTTACAGTTGTTTTGTTTTTTAATTCTGGTTGGGGAAGAGGAAAATATTTAAAGACTCCCAGCATTCTTCAGCTTATTCCTGTACACTTGATCGGGAAGTCTGCTGCAGAAAAATTGCCCTGAATTTTGCTGCTTTGCAGTTGAAGTAGCCTGCACCTATCAGAGCAGGCACCTCTGCAGAGATTTTACAATAATAAACATGTACAAAGGTACTTGGTTTCCTGTGTACGTAAGTAAAGAATGTGCATTAAAGGGTACACAGGACGATGTATAATGTGCAAATGATAAGAGCACCAATTTTCAGATGATAGTCTTTTCAGATGATACTTTAGGCATTGCGTTACAGTACTAGCTGATAAGAGAATACAGTGAAATTATTCTTGTATACACCTCATTGCAGATAATTTTCTGAAATACTTTGTCCCATCATGATGGTACACAGCAATTGTAATGGCTATAACACTGGTGACAACTCACTGGTGCTTTTTTGTGTGCTAGCCTGTTATAGGAAAAATGTCAGTTTCAGGATGAAACAGTTTCATTACCTTTATCTGATTTCTGGCCCATAGCTTTTATATGTGGTAATACATTATTAAAGTGGATGAATAAGGTCTGTATTTCACTGCAGCAGTGGAGTATTATGTTCACCTGAATTCAAAGCAGTGCTTTTGCTGAACAGCAGAGACTTAAGATCTGGTGTTCTTTTTATAACTGATGGTTAGAGCTGAGTTTGCTTAAGAACATGTCCTACTGCAGGGTGCTGAATTACCTTGTCAGCTGCTTTACAGTAATTGCTTATGTGTATGGGCTTACACGTATTGTAAATGAAGCACAGTAATAGGTATACAGAAGTAATTGCTTTCAGAAGTAGCACTAATATAACAGTATAACAGTAGTCTAATACTACTGAATGAACTTATTTTTTCTGGAAATACTTTCAACTGAGAATACAATCACTTTAAATAACTTTACAGTTACAGAAATAGTTGGTAGGTTAGAAATTTCAATAAAGAATGTTACATGTATCACCAAATGGGCTTGGGTGGACAAAATAAAGCTATAGCAGGTCAGACTGGATTCTACTGATTCTACTGTCCTGAAGAGCAGGCAGTAGATGTCTCAGGAGGGCTATATGGTGTAACAGTCATGGGATACTATTGCATGGAATGTTTTCCATCCTCCTGTAATTGCTGAGTCAGGGCCCTCTAGGAGCCAGAATTTGCCGTTTGGATTTAATAGAACTTGATGGAATTCCCAATCTTTAGTTTATATGGTTCCTTTAATACATGCATAAACTTTTGGTATCTGTGACGTCTTCAGAATTTTCACTGATTCCAAAAGCTGAAGATACAATTACCAACAAGCATTTCTGAGATGCTTTATTATTGAGTTGATACATCATCCTCCCTACTAAAGCATTTCCTTAATCGGTTAAGTAGCTTGAAACACTGCTTGATCTTTTTGAATGTAAATATATTCAGGAGTTTTAGTTGTTTGGTTTGTAATTGGCAGTCAAACCAGAAAAGTACTTTGTAGAAAACTAAATAGTTGTTGTCTCTCTCATAGATGTGATTTAGCCTTGATACTGCTGGTGTCCTAAACAGTGTTTTGAAAAGAACAGGCATTTTAAGGTATACTTAGTCTTTTAGGGGTGGTGAAAGAAATGCTACACCAGGACCAAACTGAAAAGTTATTTCTTTCTTAGCTAACCCTGGAAGAAATAAGTAGTCACTTTTGATATTACTTTTCTGTTCAGCATAATTTTAAGGTAGTGTTTGGGATCACTTTTCTTTTTGCATAAATTTAATCCTTGAAACAGACTCTCTCCATCAAGTCTCCTGCTTGTATTTGTACTCGAACTTTCAACCTGGTAATTCTGAACATCTGCAAGCTCACCTTGCCAGTCCAGTGTTATTTCAGCAAATTGCTGAACTGCTGAGACAACCCCTTCATTTACAGAATAACAGAAAACAAACAAGAAATGAGCCAAAAGATCAGTTCTCGACACTGGTTCTAGTATTATAGTAGATATCAACCACCTAGCAATATTACTTTTAAATTTATTGTTTAGAGTTCTTTTATTCTTTTAATAAAGGAAAAAAGAACAGGCTTTGGATGAGGGCTGTTTAATACTGAACATTTTGTTCTGTAAATATACATTTTGTGTGGGTTTGTTTTTGAAGAAGCTTTGTAAAGTTTCTTAGCTGAAAGGTAAATAATGATTATGAGTGGCAAAGAATGATAAATAACAACAGAACACCTAAGCTGAATTTAGATGCTGTAGCAACTTTTGGAAACAGATTTTTAAATTGTTGTTGAAGAGTTTTATGAAATATGAATATGTTTGCTGAGGAAAAAGATGAAAGAAGATGAAGATCAGTGGTGCTCCATGTAGTGCAAGAATGGAAGAGGAACGGAAAGAAATCATTGTTCATGGAAAAAATTCCAAAGGTAAACCAGAGCTGCAGGTCTTGCAGGTTGTAAAAGGTAACCTTCAGATTATCTAAGCTATGCAATAAACAGCTAGAACTTTTTGTTTTGTGATGTATTTGAATATTTATTGTAGTGTTTAATTAAAAGCAATATGTTTTGGTCTTTTGAGTAGAGGGCACAGTATTCCAACTTTGTGTAGTTACTTGTTTTGTATCTTACTAGTGTATAAGTAAGCATGTTTTGATTAGAATATTGTCAGTGAAGTTCAGATCTTATCTCTTTTGACCTGCTGGAACACATCATCACAAAAAGGAATTTTTGGGCCATCTTTTCTTTTTCCAGAAAACAGCTGAAGGTGTTTTGAACATCTGTTGTGGCTGACATCAAAGTGTAGAAAAAAATATGTTGAAGTATACACTCTATATGAGAGAAATTGAATATATTTAAATTTAACTGCCTATGTGAGACTGGCTAATGTCGTTTGTTTGTTTTGTGTAGAATCAGTCTTCTATATATTGGGTTGGTTATTTTTAAGCTTTTAATTGTGAATGGATTATTTTGAAATAAATCCTTGATTATGTGTAATACGAGCTTTGCCCTGATTTTCTTATAAAAAGGCTTTTATCAAAATGCTTTAATTATTTTGGGCCCTTTAAGGTGAATGAATACAATAAACATCATTAAAAAAACAGTATACTGCATTACTTTGGTTACATAGTCATTGGGCTGTTACAAAATATAGGTATTTATTTGAATCTGGTTGGTTGGGAGAAAATGAGCCTGCTTTCCATAACTTTGTTTTTTACTGATGTTAGTCACAAATACTTCTTGTGTATAAAGCTCAGTTATTCTTTCTGACACCTTACAATGTTTTGCAAAGCTCTATAGTATTGCTGTGTATTCATGTTTACAGGCTGTACATCTGGCCCAGGCAAGTTTCCAGATTGAGGCCTTTGGTTCCAAATTCATCCTTGACCTCACTTTGAATAAGTAAGTGCACAATTTGAGGTTTCTTTCTTTCCTGTTCTAATTGTCTTCAACTTACAGCACAAGGTCAGAGCATGTGAAATTTCAGGATCTACAGAAAAGTGCTGTTGTCCAAGTTATATTAATAGAAAACAACATGTAGCCTATTTTAAGCAAGATTGCTATTACCCTTACTGGCATCCATAACATGCCTTTAAAACTTCGTAACTCAGGAAGGATAATGGTACATAAAGATGATAAATATAAATCAATAATATAGTTCTCGGGAGCCTAAACCTAATGGTGCAATTTAAAGGGATTTAAAACTTACATTTACATTTAAATTTATAAAGCAGTCCTTATATTAATACACATTCAGTAATTGGATTGTTACAATTGTGGATTTAAAATCTGTAGTTCAGTTTAAATATATTTAAATTGTTGGCTGTTAAAACTTAATGCTACCAAATTTTATGGTAGTTTAAAAAACACCTCAGTGATTAAAAACAAAAAATAGCATTTTCTGTGTATATTTTATGTGTCATTTTAAAAAATGTCTCATTACAACAGAAGCAGTTGCAGAATGAATGACTTTTACTACTATCAGTTTCTAAAGCTGTGTGATAACACCATAGATCACAGTAACCTACAGTGACTGATCCTCATATGTAGCAGTGAAATGTTGATAGGTGTTACTAACTTACTTCCCATATTGGTACAATGTTTCCATGCTTGCTTTATTTGCAGAATGTTACAGAAAATGATATATACACCATTTGTGCTTGCATCCTGGTATAGCATAGTTCAGCATATTGGACTGTGGTTAGAGATGTTTGCTGTCATCATTGTTCTTTCATTTACATGTCTGCTCATATTCAGAACAACAATACTTGTATTCATTTGTGGCCACCATGTGCTTGAAAGTCTAGATGTGTACAAATGTCAGCAGCTCCATTTATAGATAGTGAACATACAGTAGCATCAGTATTAGAAAAGTGTCAGTTTTCTTGTTTTTGATGTTTTGTTCTTAATATATCGATGAAATGTCACACAGATGTTATTTTAATTGTTCAAGTTGCCATGTGGGAATATTGCAAATATTAAGAACTGGCTAGTTCTTAATGACCCAGAGAATGTATTATTGTCACTATAATCATGAAGTTCCTAATGAAGTGGGAGTCTTAGCGTTTGGCTGCACTGAAAGGTACAGCCTAGAATGCATTTACCAGTAATGTAAACAGTAATGTTAGACAACCGTGGTCAAGAAGGTTGAACTTGTACTAAAGGTCAGTGTTGGTTTAGTTGTTTATATCACTTCTGCTTATGTGTCATCAGCTAAATATGGGGAATTGTTGGTCTAAAAAATGGGAGAGAGCTTTTGTGCCACTGAAAGTTTGTACTGATAAAGTTTAAGAATTACTTGGAATTATGTGGAAGTATAAAATCAATGCAAAATTAGAGGTAAAATCTTTCATTGTTGCATGAAAGTGTATTTGCAGCTTCAGCTGTCATTGAGCTTTTCTGCACACTTACAGGAAAATACAGAAGTAATGTATAACACATGATGTGTTTTTTGTTAAGTAATTAACAAGGTTCTCAACTTGATTGCTAAGTGTGGTTCTGAACTTGAATTGTTTCACATCATTTCACAAAAAAATGACTGGTGGTAGGTTAGTGTAAAGGAAATTGAAGAAAATAGAAATGTAATTAATCTGTAGTACGATTTTTCCATGGCCTGCATACTGAGTTCCTGGAAGCTAACTTAGTTACTGGAGTATGAGATCTTTTGTCCTTTACCTAGTATAATTATTTGTTTTCATTAAGTATAGTTAGATGACAGCTGATGTAAGCTATTTCTCACGTGTCCATTCTTCTATTGGTAGTAACAGAAGTGAAATGCGTGCTGAGGATATGGATGTCAGCTCCTTGGAAAGCATATGCTGCTTTAACAGCTGGCTTGTGTCTTCAAAGAAACTAACAACCGTGAATGGCATTTCCATTTGCTTTTTATTTTGCTTGTGTGCCTAAAGCCATCTCTCAACAGGACTGAAGAGACTGTGAGGCAGCTCTGTAAAAGCAGTTATCTAAGACAAGCAAGGTAGCACGGAGGGAACTGCAGAAGTGGACATAACAGACTCCATTTCTTTTTTTTTTTTCCATGGCTTTGTGCATCATATCTAATTTTGGGTTGCAGTTTTTTGCAGGTGTTCATTATTAAGTCATGCTGACATGGTACTAGACTAAATAGGCCCCCTTCTGATATGACCACAACTTACACAATTGTTGGGGTAAACAAATTTGTAAACCAGTTGTGTTTCTGCTGAACCAAAATGTAAATAGATCAACTGGAAGGTGACAAAACAGTCTGGTGCAGATGAGGCACAACAAATATTTTCTGAAACTCAGAACTGCCTTTCAAAAAAAGTTTTAAGCATTCTAGCAATTGTAATGAAGGATAAAAGTTAATGTATGTGGAATTCTCTACTTCATGACTTTACTACCAGTATGAAGAACAAGGCAGATCACTGTTAAGAGGAGCAACTGGTTGTGTGTAATAGAAAAGCAGTGTTAAAAATGCCTGCAGATATACTGTCTGCCTGCTGTTCTGCTCTGTTCCTCTGAATAAGATCATGGTTGTCTGAAATCAGGAGTGTACATTAAAGATTTCTGAATGATTGAAAGTATGTGTTCTTTTCAATGTTTGCTAATATAGACTGGTAGTAGAAATACACATAAGTAATACAAGGTGACCTGCCTCAATATGATGCTTTTTCTTCCCAATTATGACAGGATTTCAGAAAAGGAAGGAGGGTACAGATAAAAGCAATTATCTGTAAGTGATCCAAAGTGCATGCTAGGTAAGAAGGTAGCTAGCAAAAATCAGGTCTCAAGCAGGGTAGAAGCTTATTTTAAGGAGAAGATGGCTGATATTTTTCAATTGACTATATAAATAGAATATTTCCTGTGGGGAATGTTGAGTAAAAAAACGCCCTTCCAATACTTTGGTGGTTAATTTTGGCAAAACATAATGATCAGCAACTAGTGCTAAATACCCTGCTATAGTGCGGCTTGTGAATCGGCCAGCTTTAAGGTGGTAGATCGTGTTGCATTTGTCAGGTGGATTGCTGACAAATTAAAAATGCATTTTGTTCACAGCATGGTATTTGGGAAGTGTATTATCAGTAGCAGGCTCCCACTTTCTTCAGAGGGGATTTGCTCAGTACAGAAAATTTTACTGATATGCCTTGTATCCAGCAGGTCTGCAATACGTTAGAGTTGGAAAGTCAGTGATGATGAAAGTGAATAGTCTACTGGAAAAGCCACTGTCTACTGCATGCTTTCCTTATGTATATAAATGTATATGGGAATATTCTGTCAGAAGAATATAATGTTGGATACTCTATAGAACTCTGTTTACTACCTGAATGAGGAAGCCCTCTATAGCTGGAAGCAATGCAAAGCTGAAACTGGAGAAGAATGTAACTGAATTATGAGAGTAGCTCAACCAAAATCCAGGAAAATAACACAGAATTCTGGGAAGATTCTGTGAAGGATAGACAAAAGAACGTTTAAGCAACTCTTACATCACATGCAATGGGACAATTCTAAGGGAGAAATCTTGTAATTAAGTTACATGTGTTTCTGAGTCTGGACACAGTGCATGACCACTCAGTGCAAGTCTAACAAAATGGTAAAAGCACTGGAGAGTGGTGAAAGCAGTTTTGAAAGCAGTCATGTATCATGCCTATGAGAGGATTTAAAAAGAAAAAAGAAAAAAATAAATAAAAAGATTTCCTTGCTTTGATAACAGGTAAATCTAGATCCTGTCATTGGTTTGAGGAAACAAAATGGAACTTGGAATTCCAAATGAAGCAGGAATGTCTTCAAAAAGCTCCCTGCAAATAGAAAACAGTACTGGTAGTCTTAAGATTTGTATTAAAAAAAGAAACACCCAATTAAAATCAAAAGAGCAACTCTGTCCTTTGCATGTAGTACTAGCTTATAAGGCAAGAAACATAAGCAGGCAGCTTTAAGACTTTCAGCTGAGGAAAACTTATGCATTACGGCATGAATGTGACTTCTGCAAGTTTTATTCCTTGTGTCAGTTCAATCTCACCTCCTGAGGTTAAACTCATTTATTGTATGAGACTGCAGTTGGCTGTGACCAAAGACTAATCAAAGCATTTAGTGAGCACAGTTATAAGCACAGAATGATTGAGGTTGGAGTGGGATCATCAAGTCCAGTTGAAACCACTTGGTTAAGGCTGTTTCTAGTTGAGTATAGTTCTAGTTTTTAACCATCCTTGTGGAATTTTCCATTTTCCCTTGTTTGTTACCTCTAGTCTTGTTTATGCCATCCCTTTAAGTAGCTGAGGACAGCGGTCTTTATAATAATCATGAAAAAGGCAAAGAAGAAAAGCATCATCGGCACTCCTCAGTTTAAGTGCTTTGTATATATAATCCTCGTTAGAAGCTTCAAATCTTGTCGTGTTAAATGTAGTGAATATTTGTACTGAAGTCAAGCACTTTTGCTATTCATAGCATTTGTGTTTTCTTGCAGAAAATTTATAGTTTAGTATGATGCATATTGAGAATGTCGAAATGATTTTATGCAGCTGAATATATTTTTAGAGCAGCACTTTAAATGTGTATATATATTTAAATACTGCTATCAGAAGGTTAAAACGAATGATAAGAGACTTCATAGACTCATGGAATGGCTTGGGTTGGAAGGGACTGCAAAGATCATCAGGCTGCAACCCCCTTGACACAGGCAGGGCCGCCAACCTCCATATTTAATACTAGATCTAGACTTCAGTAGTGATTCATGGCTGTTGCTATTTTGCCCATACTGTGATCTCTCAGTGCTATGAAAAAATGACTTTTAAGAGAACCACTGGTAACTGACTTCAGCAGGAGCTCTGATAAATGTAATGCCTGATAAATGCAGGATGAAGAATTGATTTTTATGAGCCATTAGTAACAGTGTTATCAGGATAGCTAATAGGGTATCTCATTTTGAGACATGTTATTATAAGTACCGGTTAGTCATGAATTCCTATCAGAACTATTTTGTCACACCAGGTTTTCATCATAATGATGGCTTTTATTCATAGCAGCATTACTTTTTTTATCTGTGTCACTATCAGATGCTTTCATGACATTTCTGTTTGGAAGGCTCTTAAGGGCCTTAAAACTGCTGAGAAGTCTGGACCACATTGAGTAATGTGCTTATATCACATATGTGATGGTGCCAACTAACGTGCTCAAATGCTTTGCTGTCCTGAGGGTGCTGTGCTGCAACCCGCTCACTGAGTGAGATGTGAATGAGACATTGGAAGTGTCTAAAAATATATATAGAATTGTAAGTTATTTACAGTACAGGGATTTCTTTTATGCTTCAGAAATGTATCTTGCCAGGGTGGTTTGGAAAAAAAACAAGAGTGAAAAAGTGGTCTGAAAAGAAAACGTGAAACAAACAAAAGGAATGGTATTTATTGCATTTGTGTTTGTTTGGTTATTTTTTTAAAAAAGTTTTTGGAAAAACGTTAAGATTTTTGTAGATGAGAAAGCAAGATACAGATGATACAGATGTTGTCTAAAGGACTGTTGTCTAAAGGACGATCATGTATGTATTTGTCCATTCCTGCATATAAAGTATATAATTTTTAGATCAAATATAAAATGTTTCTGAAAACAATAATGAGCTAAGCATACACATAGAAAGTAACAGTCATGGGCAGCTAGCAAAATTCTAAAGTCACTGGATTTTTTATTTTTATATGCTCAGGATAATCCTATTGTAAGACTAAAATAGGAAAGGAGAACTGAACACACTCCTAGAGCATAATTAAGCCATCTACTGTTTGCAAGCTGGTTGGTTGGTTTGTTTAAGGTTATTTAATGGAAAGAAAAAGTGGTTTGATTCTAACTAAAGCATCCACGTAGCAGTGTAAAGAATGATCAGTTTTTTCTCATCTTGATGTTTTTGTTTTTTTCTTTTCCAGTGATTTGTTATCTTCCAATTATGTGGAGATTCACTATGAAGATGGGAAACAGAAGCTTTCTAAGGTACTGCACTTTTAAAATGTGTCAGAATGGTGTTTCTGGAGGAACAGTGCCAATAACGTGTTTTTTTAAAGGGGTCAAAACACCAGAAGCTTTTTTACAGACACATAAGGGTGTTCATCTGGGCTGGGGTAGGAAATAGGCAGTGATGGATGATCCAGGTAGTGCTAGAACAGATATGCCTTGTAAAATGCAGGGGATGGAGGGATGTAAGTCACCGTTAGTATAGTGTTTATTGCATGTACTTAGCACAAATTGCAAGAGAAACAGATAGTGGAAATACACGATGTACAAACAGAAAACTTGCAGTGACTTTTCTTTGTAAGAATTATACAGCTGGGAAACAAACAAAAAGATGAAAAACTTAACTAACTGGAGTTAGTAGAAAGCTAGCATGTTACCTGACATCTAATTAATTTAGTTTGTCAAACTGGCTCCTAAGTTGAATTCAGTGCCAGTAAGCTATTGATACAAAGTTATGCAAGATACTTTTGCACTATGGAAATCAGAATCAACTTCTTATTGTATTAACAATGTGAAGACTGATAGGTTCAAAGGAACATTATAAAATACATTTCTAGGGAATAACTTATTTCATAGCTGATACAAATGCTGGAACATTTGTTGTGAGCTTATTATATGTGAAACGTAACTCTATTTAGAGTGGAGAAAGGCAAGCAATCACATTACATTTATGCATTCAGTGAAGTGAGACTTTGTGGCCATATATTAGATACCTGATTATTTTGCCTTTGTTATAGAGAACTACAAATAAATAGATTAGGTCAAAATAAAACTATTGCATTGCAACCTAATTATTGCAGTGAATTGTTTTGTATTCTGCTGAAAATAATTTCACGTGACATACTAAGAAAAAGTGATTTTGTTTCATTAAGACTCAGTACTGTGCAGAATGGGCAAAAAAGCTAAATGATGCAAGAAAACAGATCCCTTTGGAATTTGGACGAGCTCATGCAATTGTTAGCTGCAGCACTAGCACTGAGCACTGCGGTTGCTGAATCATGAATCTGACTGGAAAATTATATTGCAACTTTAGACTGAGCAAATGTACTGCCTTTGCATGCGGCAGTAATTTGATCCACACATCCTAGGGGATCTTCTCTCAATTGATTTGTTTAGAAATGATAATTTAGCTTTAATTTATAACTCTAATTAATGCATTAAAGTCTTCATTATAAGTTCAGAAAATACACAAACAATTAATTAAGGAGATCAAATGAAAACTACATCCTAAGCTTTTTACAGTATCTTAATCCTTTTTAGACTTGGAAAAAAAATGATTGTTTTGTTTCTGGATGTGGATGCAAAGATGTGAGATCTTGATGAAAAATACTGTATTTGGTAGATTTTATTAAAAGAGTGAAAACTTCAGGGAACAAACAGTAATTTTCTCACTTTCTCATGTCTATAAAAGAGATTGAAAAGCTGCTTGTGCAAGTAAGATGATCACCAGTTACTTGTTGAAAAGCATGTTCTGAGTATTCTCACTAGTAGAAAAGTGGTGGCGGCATTTTGTAAAATACTTTGATTTAATTGTGCAGAATAGACTGTTGGGAATTTCATTCAGAATTTGAATAACTCATTAAATAAGATCCAAAACAGAAATAATGCTGTGCATAGTTGAAGAGCATTTACATTTTTTGTTAATTCCTCAAGTCGTAGTAAGTGCAAAGAAATGCTTCTAGCATGCGTGTTGGAATTCAGATGATATACGAGCCCAGAATTAAGAGTATGATGGTGAATGCTACATTTTCAATTGATGTGGGAGCAAGACAACTTTACTAAAAGGTTTTTAATACAGCTTTTTGAAGAGACTTTTTAGTTGTTATTGTTGATAGATATTAATGACCAGCTACTTAAGTAAATCATTGTTATTCAGTTTTCTTATTTTATTTTCATTCACTTATAGCAGCAGCAATTCTGTTATTTAAAAGCTTCTAAGTTCACCATAAGATCTTTTTCTTTCACACATGCTTTGGAAAATCAGAATAGTGTTTTGGTTTGTTTCTAAACATTTATAGCCAGAGCAGTCTTGTTTTTATTGTTTTCATGTATAGAAAATAAATATACTTGTTTACTAGGTTGAATCAGTCCTGTGAAGCTAGTTTAGTCTGCCCTTGTTTGCAATAAGTAGTTCTGTAAGCCTGTAACAGTCTAACCACTTTATACAGCAGTGTTTTATGGAATTTTGGAGATTAGTGATTCTGCTGTCCAGCAGTAAGGATGGAAAAAGTTAAAAATAAATAAATCAGATTTAAAGGATCTTCATGAAAATATTTTAATGCTAGCAATTCTTGTATGTGAGTAGATGACGATTTGACAATACAGTTATTTCTGAATTTCCCACCTGAATCACCTATTTGTAGTCTGGTCTTAAAATATGTCGTAGAAGCCTTTTAGCTTCTGGGTAATAGAATTGTGCTTCCTCTTTCTGAGATCAGGAATCTGAGTTTTCTACAAAATGAAGCTGCTTCAGTGTGTTTTATGGAATTCAGGGAGGGTGCTGTGACACATAGTAGCTGTAGACACAGTAGCTGTTACATGTGGGACAGAGCATGTTTCTGGAAAGTGAAGAGATTCAAGGTAGTTCTCCTCAAAGTGACCTGGAAAACTTGAGTGCTGTAGGCATTAGCCAGAGGAAAGGCTTTTTTATGTACTAGTTTATACTCTGGAGGAATGAAAAACAACATAAAACAACCAACAATGAAAGCCACTGCAACTGTGTTTTGTGAGGGTCTCAAAACTTTGTCAGTCTCTTAGATGCATCCTGAGCATCCTTGAAGTCCCCTTCGATGGCTGGGTTGCTTCTATGCCCACTTCAATGAAAGTTTAGTCAGGAGCCAATTGCTTCAGGAGAGGAGAGGTCAGCTTAGTTTGTTCTGTAATGAAGGGCTGGATGAGCCCGAGGAGCTTGCGCTTTGAATTCAGAGTAAAGCATGCAGCATTCACTAGTGTTTAGGTCACATATGAGGAAGGGTTTTCTGGATTAGAACTTCAATATTTGATGTACCAATTTTTCTCTGTAGCATTTTGATCTCTCGTTTTGTCCTGTTCCCCTTGTATATACATATTGCAGCCTGACTGACCTTCCTGTGGAGACCTGACAGACTGTATTCAGAGTTGCACTGAAAGCCCATTTAGTGGCATATTTGGCACTAATTCTGTTCTGCCTAATTCTTTCAGCTTCTGACTTGTCAAATCCTGTATTGCAGCATTCAGCAGGGTTTCCCTCACTTTGTGTAATTAAGGCTTTTGATAACTCACTTCTTCGGTGTAGGTTACCTAATGTTGAGGGGATGTTGGATTGTTTTTTTTGCTTGTTTAATCTCTAATGTTTAAACATGCTTATAGGAAATTTCAGTGTTATTTTTTTAAGAGCAGGAACTTGTCTAAAATATGACTGCTGATTAGTTTATGAAACCATAGAAGTACTATCTTTTTAACATAGTCACATTTTGCATCTGCTTTTAATTTTATGCAGTTAAAATAAAGAATTGACTTTTATTACTCTCTTGAGCTGTAGACTGAGAATTTAACTGTGCATGTTAGTGTTGCCAAGCCATGTTCACTCATCAATAATGCTGGTTACCTATAATCTAATGATATAATGCTTACATTAATACTTTTTTAGAGAGAGAAAATCGAACTTATAGAATGCAAATTGAAGCTTAACACATGCCAACTAATTGATGAACATTGTATTACTTACAACTTCAGTGGACCTGGCAGGTATCAAGAAACAAGTCAGCTCATGTAACCTACATTACATAACAGTTCTGTAGCATCAATTTACAGCAAAGAAATACGTTTGGGGAAAAAAAAAAAAAAAAAAAAGCTGAGGTGTGCTGTGACATCAGCAAGAGAATAACTCACATTATAACTTGAAGGCATAAAATATTCTTTACCAGGCAAGTTTTACTTGTACTGTCAACTTGTGATAGTCATTGGGATGCAGTTTAACTAGAGACTGCTTTCTCTGAAATTTTACCTAACGGAAGATGTTAGATATGTTTCCCCTTAGATTTAAACAATAGACATGAAATCAGAGCAATTTTGTGTTTTTTCTTCTTTTCTATTTTTTTTTTTTAAACATGAATAGGGTGGGGAGCACTGCTACTACCATGGAAATATCAGAGGTATCAAGGATTCCAAAGTTGCTCTTTCAACTTGTAATGGGCTTCAGTAAGTGCACTTTCTCAGTTTTCAAACAAGGCTATTAACTAGTTACTACTCTTGGATATTATATCATAATTTGTGATGGACTAAAATTTTCCAGACCAGAAGATGCTTGAAATTTCAAAATACCAGTGCCTGTTATGCCAATCTGCTCATACCTTTTTTAGTATCATTGGAATTAAAGTCTTTTGGTAATATCTCATGAAACCTTTGAATATGGTAAGTGGCAAAAAATATTTCACTAAAATGACTTACTGTAGTAGAACTGTATTCTGGCAGTCTGTTTGCTCGGTATGCATGCATGAAAGCCCACAGAAGAATTTTTCTTTTTGTTAGATAATTAAAAAAAATAAAAATAGTTACTGTTAAATGTAACTTACCTCATTTTGCTGCTAATGTATGCCTTATGATTCCCTGTTTTCCAGGTCCAATATTTATACTCTGGTTTTTGATCATTATGTTACCATTACATGTACCTGATTTCTGAAAAAATAATAAAAAAAATTCTTAATTCTAGCCACATATGATGATAATGTGTATACATATGGAATTATTCTAATATTGATCAGAGTTTCAGCCATAATTTTGGTTTTATTTTGTTAAAAAACATTTGATGGAGTCAAGTTAATTCACATTAATACTAAATGTCAGTTCTGTTTCTCCATGTTTTAGTGGCATGTTTGAAGACAGTGCTTATGTGTACTTGATAGAACCGATGGATTTGACTCACAGTGGAGTAAGTTTATTTTGATCTGATTTTCACTTGGTTTGGGAAAGAGAACGCAAATAAAAATTAGAGAATAAATCAGTAAATTAGTGATCTGTGTTGTGTGTTCATATGAAAAACAAAGGTGTTTTAAAACACCTGATTGGACTTAGGACAAGAAGTGCGCAAGTATGAACTGACTTAACATTTTCCCTTGCTTTTCTTTTATATTTCCTATTGCTAGTCGCTGTTAATCACTTAGCTGCTGGAAATAGAGTAGTAAGACATTTCCCATAGCAGATGGCTACGCACTGTCAAAATGTGTCTATCCATTTGCTCTAGTACTTGAACTAAAGAATTTATAAATTTATAGAAGAGTGTGGAAGTCATCTTTCTTATAAAGCAGTTGGATCCAAGTTGCTCTTTGATCTACCATATTTCTAGTAAGATCTTAATGAAATAGGTAATTATATCTGAGTATAGATGTTGTGTGTAAAGTCACTTTAATTATTCTGATCCAGCTTAGTCCTATATTCAAATATTTACATCGGATTTAGGACTGTATTTATGCAAAACTCTTATTAACTATAATTATTTTTGTACTTCACAGAAAGTATACCACAGCACAGCTGTTCCTAAAACTGTCTATTTATAAAATTGACTACATTTCAGACAGTAACAAAACCAGGAAGGTCTCTACGTCCTGAATGGTTCAGAGGTTTGGGTGGTTTTCTGCAGAATGATTCTGTAACACTGTATTGTAAACCTTAAGAATTTTCTAGCTCACCTGGTCTGTAGGGTCTATTCCACGTGCTGTATTACAGCTCCCAAACGTGCCTTACTCAAGTACTTACTAGTATATGATAATTACGTAATGCTGCAGAATTTATATGTTTTAGTGACTGTAAATATTGATTTGTAGCCCAGAGAAAAATCTGCAAAATCTTTGACTCCTGAAGTTTTCAAAGAAGATGAATCAGCATTCAAAGGAATCAGCATAGTTTAGCTGATCAAATGTTGGGCTGTAGGAGACTATATGGACACTGGAAAATGCTGCAACTGGAAAGAATAACATTTCTCAGTCTCCTCAAAAGCTGTATTACAAGCTATGTGTTAAGCCATGTTAAGCTACATTTTGATGTAGCACATATTCATAAAGACTGTGAGGCTGAAAACTGACTGTACAGACACTGTAAATTTGTTGAAATTATACTTACAGTTGTATCTATACAGAAGTCAGAGGAGAAATTCTACAACTGAGATACCATCTGCCAATGCTGTTAAGGATTCAAGTGGTAGAATTCTAAATGAAAAGAGGACAAATGATTTTTTTTTTTTTTCAAAATGCTGAACAACAAAACAATGCAGCTACAGAGAATTTTCAGAGACTTGCATTATTTTTTTTCCTGTGTGAGATAATACCTTGACCACAGGCTTCAGGATGTAGATTATTCAGTTTGATTAACCTTAACTATGGTGGATGCTATATTAAAAAAAAAAAACAAAAAACAAAAAAAACAGCAAAAATGTGCTCTTATTTCCTTCAGTTCATTATATATTTTTCTCCCAGGAGTTACAGAACAGTAGCATCCTACCCTTTGAAAAAAATTGCATGTTTTGGCAGCCTCTATAGAAGAAGTGTTACGGAAGAAAAGACAAGTGTCTTCTAGAGATATCAAAATACAATAATTTGGGGCATGTCAGGCTTCTAAAGAACACATGCATTAAAAGGCTGCTTATTATTGGTGTACTCAACACTTATAGTGGAGCAAGTCTCTTAAAGACACCATATTGATTAGTTTCTTGCATTTTGCTGCAATTAAGATGATAGATTTTTGTCGTAAGTAGGAAACGGATCCTTGCATTTCTTCTGGGAGTGGAAGATTTCATCTAAACGTGTGCTCTTTAATTTGATTTATTGGAATTAATGATTTGCATTTTCTAGCACTAAGGATTTTAAAGGACACTTTTCAAGCAATCTCAAAAACATCTCTGATATCTGAGTTTTGTATGTCAGTAAATGCTCTGTGATTTGCTTAGGATTGCAAATGTTGCTTCAAATTGCTGCTGTGTGAAATTGGTACTGTAGTTCTTCGTGTTTTTTGGAAAAGTAATAAAAATGATAAATACTGAAAGAAATGCCTTACTTTTCACTCCACGGTATTAATTAGGTATTAATTAGAAGGAAATGTTGCATGTTTTTTTTTTAACAGGAGAGTAGAAGTAGACCACACATCATCCAGAGAACTTCTGGAACGCAAGCCTCCAAGCAGCTGCAGGACCATGGTATGGTTTTGCTTATGAGTTTTTCAATATTGGAAATAGTTGCATGTACAACTTGAATAATTTGAATATTAGGCTAATAGATATATCTAAAATTGTTGATCGTTTAGAAACTCTTGAAAAAAATAATAAACTTTTTTTTAAAAATAATTATTGCAATGGATCTCAGAAAAGCAGCTGACAAACTTTCATCTATGAAGACCAACCAACTTTCTTCTGCAGACCATATAATTTAATCAGTGATAGGAATGCTATTGAGGACAAGAAATGAAAGAAAAAATATATCCTAAGCCCAGTCTACAATCTTTCTATCTTCCCTTGAATGTTTTAATTCTAAATTTAGATTTCCAAGTGACTTGAGTTTTGATATGAAATACTTATTGCATATTTTACAAGAATGAACTTTTCAATACAAAAAGTTATTCTAACTTTGGTGATCTTAATCTCTTTTTGGACTTTACGCTGGTAGTTTAAAATAATGCCATGATATTCTTAAATTCTGATTTGTACAGAGACTGAATCTAGTTCCAAATGGCCCTTTATCTCTGAACTACTGTGGCTGAAGAGAAAGAGAAAAAGGAGAGCAGTGAGTACAAATGTGATCCTTAGTTATGACCATTTATAAAAACAAAGCCCAAACCATCCAGTTTGGATTAACAGAAGCTTTAGAAAATACTTTGGTAACCTGAAATTGCTATGTAATACAATTATCAAACAATTAAATTACATAAAAGTAAAACTATACATCAATTGAATGAAAGTTTAGTAATGAAAATGACTTTAGAAAGTGGGGTGAATTTTAGATTTTAAATCTGCTTGATAAAGATTATTTTTGGATGAAATATTGCTATTTGAAGGTAGCTGATTTTATTTTCACTTGGTGTTTTAAGAAGCGTGATCAAAGAACTCCAAAAAAGGACATCTAATTTGACTGGGTTACTGAGAGAACAAAAGTTGACAGTCCTCATGATCTACATATATATATGCACGAGAGCAAGATGAATAATTGGTTTTAAGAAAAATAATTTGTATTTCTTCACTGACTTGTACAATCTATGGGTTATTTTTGGAGGGCTCATCCATTTTTAGAAACTTCCTCTTCAAATCTGTGATGAATAGTAGCCAAGACTTTCCAGCATTTGAGATTATTTTTTTTCTCCTTTGTTTAAGTAAGGAGGGAAGCAGTGGTGACTTCTGTATTGAACCAAAAAGTAAATTCTAAACTTATTCCAAATGATGCAGCTCAGATTCCAAGGCAGTGTCAATTATCAAAACTCACCAAGTTAGGGGAGCTATTTACCATAGTAGAAGGTGTGACTCACTTCTTAGAGACTTACAAACTCTACATATTTACAGGCAATCCTATTAAATCACCACTTGCAGTTTTTTTTTTGAAAATTCCTCCATCTTCATGATTTCTCAGAATTTCTTTAATCCTAATCCATCAGGCTTCTCGTGGTGTCTTTGAAGAAATGAAATATCTGGAGCTCATGATTGTCAATGACCACAAAATGGTAAGTATATCAATTCATTGATTCCTTTTGATTATAATTTGTACACTGATGAACGACGCTATACATTATGAAGTCCTTTTGGGTCAAATATTTCATTTATCAGCAGCTGGTAGTGGTTATATTCTAAGACATAGGCTGTAATACCAATACAATTTGTTTGATTCACAAAGTACTTGTTATTTGTTTAAAATGACGAAAAGGGGGAAAAAAAAAGTAATTATTGAGGATAAACTGGAAAAAATGAGACCAGATAAAGTATCAAAGTGCCATTATGATACCTCTGTTAAAAATGGAAAATAGAATTGTCAATGGAGCAGTGTGTTTTTTAAGAGAGATTATTGTTCAGTTTCCACATTTTGGGAATCCCATGTCTCAGTATTGAAACATTTTAACCACTGAACTATTGGACAGAAAATTGATTGTTGTTACTGTGAAAATATGATACTCATATTTTCAGAACATGTCTGAAGCAATCTCTCCTTGGAGTCCAGTAGCTACACTTTACCAGAGCATATGGTTAAAATATTAAGTATAGGTTTACTTTTTTTTTTTTTCTAGTAAGGAAGAATATACTGCAACCCATAGCAAATTCCTCATGAACATCTTGATTTTTGCCTCATTTTGAGCCTAATTTTAAGGAAATTTAGCCTTCCCAACTTGCCTCTTAGTATGATTTTGTTTCTTTGTGTGCAAAACCTTTCTTAAAAAGCAAATTATGTTTATGAACATTCCGCTTATTTTATTTGCAAGTTATGACAATTTTGAAGTTTCTATACAAGCTCATTGAATCTATCATGCTGCCGTATGTTTTCCCAGTTATTTTTGTTGTTTTGGACTCTTCTGTCAGCACTGATGGATAATGTTAAAGAGTCAATCCCAGAGCAGGATGCGGTATTTTACAGATAATATAACCTTTCCAGAACTATCTTATAAACTGTACAAATACTCTGGCTTCAAAATAACATATATTTAATCTGCATCAAATCAGCAACATGGAGGAAATTTGAATGAGCAAGAGTGGTAGGACAAAAATTTCTTCAAACATTTTCATTTGTAAACCTATCTGCTAGAGGAGAGCGCTCACATGTTAGTATTTAGTGGTAGGGCATAGTAAGTGAAATTACAGATATTTTCTTATCTTGTCTGAGATCTGTGGTTGGTACTTCGTATAAAGAGAACATTTCTGTGTCTGGTTCCTCTGGCTTCTCCTTAACAGACGTGCTTCCAGGACAACCATCTTGTTCCTTATGCTTGTAACAGATGCTAACTGTTGCCTCCTGTCAAGCTTTATTTGTTAGATCTTGAGACCACAAACACTCAAGATGACTTGCTTCAGAAGTGTCAGTGATTCAGAAGCTTATTTTCAAGGAATAAAACAGATACGCTTAAGGCAGCATTCATGAGTTTGAGAGTTCGTGTGGACTTTTACTGATTTCAGTTTACCAGGAGAGGGTGGATTTCTCCTGCAGAAGATTGCATGTTGGAAGAAGTGTCTTAAACCTCTTTGAATGCTGTGTTATTAAGTGATCAATATGTCTCTTCACAAAGTTTTCACTTCCTCTAGCACTAAAAACACACCTAAATATATTTAAATTGTTGAACGCTTTACATGTTGACTGCTTAGTTTCTGTTTTAAGAGTTATGTTTAATGACATCATATATTGGTATTGAATCTAATATTTAAGTAGTATTCTGAAAATAAGAACATTTTTAAAGCATATTACTTTAATTTTCCATTTCTGAGGCAGTTTGACATTATGTCAAAGCAAAGATAACCAAGCAGCTCTTCCCCCATTGTTTTTGTTCTAGTATCCTGGTTCCCTAGGAAGCAAACTGTATCCCATAACATGGCTGCTATTCTCAGTGTGCATCTTAAGCACTGCAACTGGCAGTGAATACCTGCATCTGTTTAAAAAAAAACACAACAAAACACAAACACCAAACACTTTTCTGCAGTCAAGCGAATGAGTCTCAACCATTGTTAAACAGTTTGGTGAACTTATGTTGTCTGTGCAGCATTTTGCCTGTATAAAACTAGCTTGCTTATGCAAAAGTAACAAATTTAAAGTGGTGGAAAAAATGTTATCTAACATGGAGAAGGAAACTTTGAAGACTGCAAATCATATTGTGCAATACAGTTTTGTTGTATAATTTTAGGTTTTCTTGAGGTCATGAATTCATGCTTAGACACTAAGGCAGCGACTTTGGAAAAGTTGATATTGCACAGAAGGGATTTGTAGGGCAGGATGTGGGAAGACATAAGCAATTACACTGATATGCAGAGGAGATAGGAGGCAGAACTTGTAATACAGCTCATAGAAGTCTGTAAAAATGGGAAAAAAGAGTTTGATAGTCACCTTAACTCTTTTGACACTTGAAACACATATTTACTTCTACCATTGTTCCCTTTTCTTCTTCCTTTTTGTCTTAACTAATGCTACTGCCATAAAAATTTGGTGTATAGTAAAGAAAGAATGCCCTTGCAAAGAGCTGTACACAAGGCAACTGAGAAATGCCTCCACTTTGGGTTTTGTAATTAATGCTATGGACTGTGGCTAATACTGTCTGTTACTTAACTCAGCAGGTGAAGCACACTTCTGATGGGTACAACATTCTCTCATTACAAGCTCACGTTTGTGGGCTCTAGAGATGCAGTGTAATTTTGACTTGAACATTTGAACTCTGCTTCTAGATATGATACTTCTTGTGGTTAAATGATCCTCCAGGGATTCTTGAAGATGAGATATAGGCTATTAAGTTTTGAGTTTTTCCCCACAGTCTTAAAATATTAATTTTCCTTCCTTGCTTTAAAGTTACTGTACAGTAATAAATATTTACATTCTCACTGTGTTCTTCTTTTTCTTCTTATAGTTCAAAAAGCATCGTTCTTCAAATGCATACACAAACAATTTTGCAAAATCTGTGGTGAACCTTGTAGATGCTGTAAGTATCAGAGTGTCTTCTGAAAACTGTATCACTGATTTTATTAGCTTAGCACTGCATTTAAAAAGTTAATGTTAGCAGATAGCAGGATTAAAAAAAAAAAAAAAAAAGCAGCTATAAAAATTTCATTTTACAACTCATTTCTGGCTTCTCTGTACCAAGATAGCATGCGGTGGACGTGTAAGGAGCCACCAAAATATTTTTGGCATGTTTCTCAAAGACTGACTCTACCTTTAACAGGGTGGATTTCAAACTTGAAGGAATATTGGTTGCTGCTTAAGAATAAGTTTAATTGAGTTTACATTAATGAAATGCATCTAGCTGGAAGTGGTTGAAGCTGCATATTTCTTCGCTTACGCGCTGGGGAAAAAAAACTAAAGAATATTTTCCTTTTTAAATCTGTATCTATTTAAATCTGTAGTTGAAGACAAAATTGCCGTTGTAGCAGAGTACCACTGATACAGATACCATAGTTGTATTTTTTACAAGTAATTTTGACAATGCATAGAACACACAAGCTAGAAGTAAGATTTGTAGGAAAATTTGACTGTTGCTTTTCAGAGTTGTGTTTGCAGTGAAGGCAGGATGGATTTTTATGGTAGTGATGGAATACAATGACTGGTTTGTTTAGCTTTGGGGAAGCAAAACAGTATTTTATATTCTGTGTTTCACGTAAAGTATTATTTGTTGAAAATTTAGGTGAGTGTAATTATAATACACAAAATAATGAAAGTGTTTTATAATATTTTTGTGTAACCACATGAAAATGTTAAATAATAGAAATAATGTTGTTAGTGCTTATATTGCACATGTCCAAAGAAAGGGTGCCATCCCCATCTTTTTCTCATATGGTCAGTATTTCTAGGTATTTTTTCTGCGTTTTAACAACTATTTAACCATATTTCCTTTCTCTGATTGTTCCTTCTGTTTTTCCATTTTTCTCTGCCGTGTGTGTTTACAGAAACATTTCTGCATCTCTCCAGTGCAGAATTCAGTCACACATTGTAGGGCTCTTGCAAAATGTCATCCTAGTAGCATTCTCTGTAACTGGAGCATGAATTTCTGCCTTGTTATTCCTTCATGCTTCTAGGGAGTGAGTTTTATTTCTTATTGAATAGTATTCCAAAGAAGATACTGGCTTTCAGAGATTTCAGTTACTGAAATCAGTTCAGTTCTCTCTGCCACCTTTTCATTCCTGCTCACTTCAAGAAATACAGTTTTCATCTCAGCAAACATTGATCCAGCCATATATCATCTCAGTTTTTTATCATTCTTTCTCAAACATTTAATCATTTTCTTGTGCATGTCTTCAACCTGCCTCCCTCACACCAAAGCACATTAGTATTATTTCTTCTTTAAAAGTGCTTGGATAAAATTGAGCTTGTCTGGTAGCACTCTGTCTCTTCTGTATGTACCTCTTTTGTTTCTGAATATTATGCACTGATGTTTTTTAAAATACAGCAAGTCTAGCATGCTAGCTAGTGCTAGTTTGGTCAGTACAGACACCATAAGTTAAGGAAGATATTTGCAGTTCACATTGTATATTGCAGGTATGGCTTGAAAACAAGTGAATGAAAGCATATCTTTGATATGGTGACTTATGGAGATGACTGGGTAGCTTTTACAAATTTATAGATTAAGCAGCTGATGGATTAATTATGAAAATTCTTCTTTTTAGATCATAACTGAGTATGTTTCAGTAGGTGTTCTTCGTGTCCCATGAAATACTTTAGATCAGTAGTCTATTATGGATAAAGAATAGTTCTTGGAGATATGCAATTCCCTTGGTTAACAAAATGTGGCATCTTATGTCTTGAACCTAAAGAGAGCAGCTGTTTTCTTTCAATAGCAAATACCATGCACAATGTTAAAATTGGTATTTTAAAGATGTTTTGTAATTGTTAGGTCCTGGCTATCATTTACTTATCTACTACTATGGGGACATTAAAATTAATGTAAAATATAATATTCTTACATAATTCTGATGTTGCTTAAGCTGCATAAAGTGATCTTATAAATTTAATAATGATATAATTGAATAAAATGAAATAAATGACTTAAATTTTGTATTATAGGGAGTTATTCTTGACTGAAGAACTGTCTCTGGCTTTTCTTTTCTTTTTTTTTTTTGAGATCACTCTGTGAACCTTTACATTTTTACTTTGCAGATTTTTGTTCAGGTTTTGTAAGAGACTGAATTAAGTCATCTGTAAGAATTATAAAGAACAGGGAATCACTAAAAAATGAGGGAAGAAAATTTATTGGAGCTTTTTGTTGTTGGTTTTTTTGTTGTTGTTGTTCTGTCAATCAGAAGTCAGATTGATCAGATGATTAACTTACAGGAAATCCAAGGCATTACCAGCTAACTGTTTCCCCATGTTTCCCTCCTGATTTATCCCTCTTGTCCTTCCGCTTTACTCTTACTGGCTAACTGTGCATGTTTGACCCAGTGTTCTACTCCTGTGCCTGTCCTGTCTCTGCCTTCAGATATACAAGGAACAGCTGAACACCAGGGTGGTCCTTGTTGCTGTGGAAACTTGGACAGACAGAGATCGTATTAATATTCACCCTGACCCGCTGCAGATGCTTCATGATTTCTCCAAGTATCGGCAACACTACATCAAACAGCATGCTGATGCTGTGCACCTTCTCTCGTATGTACTGTTATACAGTGATTAAGACCATTATTGTTCTACCTACTTTTCTGACTATTGCTTTTGTCTACCTGTCTTTTAATTACCTTTTTGCTTGTTGCCCATTACATCAATATCTGCCTGCTTTAGCAAGTTATCTCTATTTTTAGTGCATTAATCTATTTGTAATGCACGTAGTGTGTACCATGGTCATATTTACATGTATATATAATATACGTGCAAAATGAAAGCTTAATGTCTTTGCAGCCTGGAGACAGTGTCAGACAATTGAAATGTCTCTTCATGAACCCTTGAGGAGACTTGCTTTTGCTAATGATCTGTGAGGCACAATGAAGAACAGGAAGGGCAGACTGACACCATTACGTGTTGCCGCTAAAATATGTTTATTTACACATGTAGCTACAGTTGCATGTAATGTAAGTAACATGTAACTGCAGTTATGTGTTGTTATAACAGTAGGAGGTCTCTTCCTGTAGGGATACAATAGACTTTTAACCTAGGCACTGTGTTTTTGAGGGAAGTGCAAGTTGCACAGTTAGCCACAACATCAACCTTGGGCAACTCTATCCATTACTTCACAGCATAGTAAAGAGAAGGAAGAGTGTGGTCCCTGTTAAGCATAAGGATTTTAACCGTTTCCCAGCCACACTACAGAGGATGGAATAACAAATACTTCTCCTATTATTCATTTTTTTTACTGGGGAGGATTAAGATAGAGGCTGGAGGAAATTCTTCCTCCCCTGTCATAGCTGCGCTGCCTTAGTATAGATGCTGAAACACAATGCTAATTTTGTTTCTCATAAGATATGCAAGCACTGATGATATGCACTTTAATTACTTTTATGTGTATGTTGTCTTACTTGCAGAATAGATGTTCTAACTCTCTAATTATCTTGATTGTGAATCAAGATTCTTTTGTAAATGTAAAGTATATTTCAGCTTTTAGGAGTGACATGACTGCTACAGGGACCATATCTGAATTTCTTCCTGCTTCAGTAACTGAATTCTCAAATTGCTATTAAGTGATATTTTATAAAACAATCTCTTTGTAAAAATAACTAGAATAAGCTAAATGTGTCAGGATGAGGTACCAAGGAGGTGAAATCATAGCTGCTATCTAGAATGAAAGATAAAGAGTGTTCAAGGTAATAACACATCTGAAAAGGATAATAACCCAAGGCTTGGCCTGACTTTCCTGAAGGTATTTGTGCATCTGATAAGATCCCATCTTATGTATGCATGCTGGTCCATTGTCAATTTTACTTCTTTTGCTGTTCATTTTGTTCAAGAAACAAAAAAGGAATAGTTATGATAAAATCTTTCCCACAGCGTTCTGAAACACTGTTATTCTTCAAAATAAAAAGTAGAGATGACATTTTCATGAGCAGCCTTTTTTATTAAATGGAGACAGCAAACACTGACAGTCTAGTATTATTGCAGTTATATACTAACCAAATTTGAGAATCATAGAATGGCTTGTGTTGGAACGGATCCAATATCTAGAATATCATCTAGTTCCAACCACCTGCAGCCATGAGCAGGGTTGCCAACTACTAAATCAAGCACTTCACTTAGCACGTCCATATTTTAAGCTGGAGTTGAAACAGAACTTGAATGGTTTTGTTTTTAGATGATCATTCACAGTGGTGATGCATTTCAGTACAGAATTCCTTCTTGATAGATTATAAACTGGAATTTAGAATCATAGAATCACCAAGGTTGGAGAAGACCTCTAAGCTGATCCAGTTCAACCATCATCCCTCTATCACTAGTATTTCCCCACAAAACCATGTCCCTCACTGCAACATCTAAACATTTCTTAAAATACCTCCAGGGACGGTGACTCCACTGCCTTCCTGGGCAGTGCATTCCAGCACCTGACCACTCTTTTGGAGAAGAAGTTTTCCCTAATATCCAACCTGAAACTGGTGCAACTTGAGGCCATTCCCTCTAGTCCGATTGCTAGTTCCATGGAAGAAGAGGCCAGTCCCCACCTTACCACAACCTCCCTTTCAATAGTTGAAGAGGGAGATGAAGGCCCCTGAGGCCCCCTCTTCTTCAGACTTGAACAATCCTGCTTCCCTCAGCTACTCTTTTAGTGAGGGATGCAGAACTGAACACAGTACTTGAGGTGTGGCCTCACCAGAGCTGAGTACAGGGGGACAGTCACTCCCTGCTGGCAAAGTATTCATTATTATATTTTTAAAGGAAATGTTATCATTGTATTTTCTTAGCAATCTGCTTGGTTTGTTTCTGGCTGTTTTGTCTGTGGGTTGGGACTCATACTGACTGTTAAAGATTAAAAAAATAGTTATTTTTTGGTTGAAGTTTGTGTCTTACCTCTTTTTATGTCAGTGTTCTTTTTGTAAACTTACACCAACCATTGATGTTAGATGAGCACTGCTGTGTGTGCAATGTGAATGGAAGTTTAATCTTTCAGTAAGTTCTTGGTGCTCAGTCGTAACATGTTATGCTCACTTTATTTTTGTTTGTTCATAAGGAATGTGACATTTCACTACAAAAGGAGCAGCTTAAGTTATTTTGGAGGGGTTTGCTCTGTGACCAGAGGTGTAGGAGTGAATGAGGTAACTTTTTCTACCACTAAATTGAAGTAAAATAAAAACCGTTATAACCATAGAGTTCATGTTTCAGTATTCAGACTTTAAAGATCATTCATATATTGAAAAGATAAACGTTTTGCAGTCAACCTTCTTGTGTTATCACTAAAGTACTGCCCACTATGCATTTTGTTTAAAAATGCATCCCCTCTGTCTTCGTTTTACTCTCACTGGAATCTTAAATTTTTTTAGCATATTTGGCAAATATGGACCAAAAATCTCAGAGTAGGATATTTGAAATATAACACTGCAATTCCTTCTAGGTTCTCTTACTGTAAGAGGTTTGATCTTCTGATGTACTAATGATGGAGTTCTAATTTTTTTTTTAAACTTTAATGATTTTAGCTTTTAAGCTAGCCCCTGTGTATTGATATTTTTCTTAGTAATATTTTTAACTTCAGTGCAGTGTTAGATCTAGTATGAAAATCTCTTGTTTTGACATGGACTGATCATGTTATACAATAATTATATTACGTATATATATCAAACACTGTTCTCTGTATGTTGATGAGTGTACAGGGTTCCCCTCAGAATAAGAGAGGAGGATTTTTCTGAGATACTTCATTGTGTTCATTTTTTCTATATGCACAAATAATTGTGGCTGGCTGGACAGAGTTACTCTGTGGAATAGTAGGTGGATAGTAAGGCAAAATGAGCTGGCATTGTATTCATCTCTCTTTTTTTTTTTTTCCTTAATATTCAAATGTAGTATGGTCTCCCATTAGCCATGGCACAGGAATTAGCGCAAAGTCTTGCCCAGAACCTTGGAATACAGTGGGAGCCAGCTGCCAGGAAACCGAGTATGTACATGAATATGGAGCCACCTCTTATCCTTCTTACCTCAATCTATAAAAACTCTTTAATTTGTAATACTTGAAATGAATGTCATACTTATAACCAAAGAATGAGAAGTTCTGTATTTTGAAATATACTCACCAATATTTGAGTTTAATCAATGTAAAAATCTCCAGTTTAGCACTTGTTTTGCAATGACCTCAGCAATGTCTTGAATTAGGAGGTTAAACTAATAATCAGTGTTCAAATGTATCATGTAAGAAGACCGCTAGCTTAAAAACCATAGACCAGACCTAAAAAGAAGCAAAGAAAAAAAACCCTTACTTACAATTGAAGAAGTTGTAAGAAGTTGTAACCTAATGACATTTGCCCAACTTGGTATCTGTCTGCTTCACATCTAGAAAATTAGCTTGATGTGGCCCAGACACATTACAAAAGCTGCTGCAAAAGTCATTTTGGGGGGCTAAAGAAATTAAAGCAATTTGGTTACATTATTTCTTTGTTCCTTCTGTAAAACTGAGTAATAAGATTGACTTGATTTTGGAATCGCTTCAGAAATCTATGAATTAGGAAACAACGTGAAGGGAGCAGTTGTAAAATCACAGTTACTGTGTGTACTCACACTGCCTGTACTAACAGCACATTGGGAAGAATGTTTCCCGCTATGTTTAGCGTTCTAAACTGCCTGGAACATTGTGTTAAGCATGCACGTATGATGATGGGAAAGGACCACATTAATTTTAAGTATATTCATATTTCTTCAGTTGGTCTGTTTTTTAGGGCTGAATAGCCAAGCAGTCTGCTAATTTTTGTATAATTTGTACAGTTAGTCAAGGTCCAGTTTCTTGTACTTTATTTTTATTGCAAGCGTATTTATAACTGCTTTCCTCTTCTGTTGTATTTTGATCTTGTCTGAGAAGAGTGTGACTGCACTGAATCCTGGGGTGGTTGCATCATGGAGGAAACAGGGTATGTCATTACTCTTAGTAACTGAGCGCTCCAGAATGAGTTCATAGTTTACATTCTGACATTAATATGTACGTATTGTGTGTTTTAGTACTAATAAATGAAAACCTGGAAAAGATTTACAGTACAAAAAATGGTACAATCCTCTGCCCCCCTCCACTTGATACTTCAAGGCACTTACTCAGCTGATTCTTTGCTATTCTAGGGTATATCATTCCAGAAAATTCTCCAAGTGCAGCATAGCAGAATACAAAGAATTTTTACTTCGTGGGGGAGGTGCCTGTCTTTTCAACAGGCCAACAAAGGTAATAAATGCACTGGTAGTCACTACCTCTGCTAAACATAGTGAAAATGAAATTGTTCCACTAAAACATCTGTTCTCAGATTTATTAAAACATCTGTGTGGATATTTTCTTGAGGCTACTTGTGGTTAACTGGGTGTTCACTTCCATAGCATTTAAAAATAACCTTAAGAGGAATCATAGAATGTGTTTTCTATTAATTCTTAATTTTGCAAATAATGGCAAACCTTGCAGTTGATTTGCATAGCTAAACACACATCATTTTAGCATAAAGGCACTGCCTGTTAAGCTGGAAGTATTGCAAAATAAATCCACAAGTGAGATTGCTGTGCATGCTCCACGTTCGCTCAATTCTTGAGCTTTTTGCTTGATGTTACTGAAAGGAATCTACTTCTTAGTGTGTTAATTGGCAAATAAATACTTTACTGCATAAAGACAGCAGTTCTGTTTTTACTGCAGTTCATTTCATTGCAGATGTACAGTTAACAAAATGTAACTTATAATTACTTCCTTGTACCATCCATCCATTTTTTCATTAAAAATTCACCAAGGTCGTATTTTTTTCTAGGTGACATGAGTGTGACATCCCTCTAAAGCAGCCAAGTAGTGTAAAAATGCTCCACGTGGCACTTTTTCCAATGCACAATCAATCCAGAGTATTAACACTCTGTTTAATCATGATGTCAAACTTGCTGTCCTTGTGGAATTCAGCATCACATGGTCCATTAAAGTGTGTTTTCTGTGCTACGGAAAACCACCTTGCACGGTTAACTAAAAAAATTTGCTTGTTGGCATTTTTTAATCTTTTCCTCAAGTAGCAATTTTTGCTTACAGAATAAGAATGTAAGAATTAGAGAAAAAAGTAAGTAGGGAGAAAGGAAAAAGTGTTTTATCTTTTGTGATTAAAATAGCATAATTTTCTAGTAGGGCAATATGAAGTAATTACCAAATTGACTGCATACACAAAAAAAAATTCAGTAAAAACGGTCCCAGGACAATGGTTGAAATTCCCTTTATATGTTATCTGTGCTAGTGTTTTGTAGCATTGAAATTAAGGGAAACAATTGTTTCAATTTCATTGTTACAAAAAAGTAGTACACCATTTTGAATCTTATAGTTTTGAGGTAGAAGTGAGGTGGAAAATAGCATGTTTAACTTCAGATAATTTAAAATATACTCATGTTAAGCAGTCAGCACGATGCTAACTTTTTAGTTTTAGACGCTAGGTTTTTAGTTTGGCTCTGATGTATGTGCTTTTTGTTTCTTGCAATTCTCTGACCCCTTTTGATTATCTTACCAGCTGCAGGTCAAATAACCAGGTCTGTTCAATGGAGAATTGAATTTCAGGTTCAGAATAGCAGATCTTGGTGTTTCCACAGGAGCATAGGAGTGGCAATGGCTTAGGGAGAAGAAAAAACAAAGAAAGAAACAAACAAAAAATCAATTTTCTGTATTGACATTGCTAAATAAGAAAAGCACATACACTTACTGTTTCACTGTACTTTTGATTTGGCACCCAAAACTGTATGTTCTGTTGATTATCCATGTAGTTTATGCTTTCTTTCCTTTAAATGAGGCATTAGTGTTCCCTCTGTTTATTGTTTTAAGGAGTTTTAAAGCAGTTCTATGTGATTAAGCTCTTCTCTGGCTGACTTCACCTGTAATAACCCTTACCTTTTGCAGGAAGTACCAGATTGTTATTGGCAGTAGGTGTTCTGAGAGAGAGAAAAGGGAGAGGGTGGAGAGGTGTAAAATGGATATACGAGTGAAAAATGTAATAAGAATAAGCTAGTTAAAAACTGTAACTGAGAAATGGGTAAGAAGATGTAAGTTAAAAAAAAAATAAAATCAGCTGTACCTATGATGGCTTACTGCACGATGTCCTAACTGCCTCTTAGAACAGCTGAACCTGAAGAACAGTCATAGGGCCTTGAGGTTTTAGCCCAGTGCTATGCATAAATGTTGACAGGAATTTTGATGTTACTTTATTTAAAAAAAAAAAAATCACACTTGTAGTTATCCTTAAATTTTCATTCTTTCTACTATTGAAAAACACAGTCTAATTTGTGAATTACAAGGAGTTTTTCACCTGGTTATTAATTGGGTTGTGGTGCTCTTTTGCTTTCAGCTCTTTGAAACTACTGAGTGTGGAAACGGATATGTAGAAGCGGGGGAAGAATGTGATTGCGGTTTCCGAATGGCAAGTAAAGAGCTACATATAATTCTCACAAAATACATTAAGTTAAATGATTGGTAAGAGAGGAGGAAAGGCCTTAGAAATTGGCCTGTTTTGCCTTTTGCTATGAAACAACACAGTTGAAGGACTACATTAAACATCTTTTTCCAGTGAGAAAGAGTGAGTGCAAAGCTGAGATCTGACCTCAGCTGTCTTCCTGTCATTTGAATTGCGTTGTAGAAGCATTTACCCCTTTTCTTTCCCTGGACAGTGTGCCTGCAGTGTTAGATTCCTCACTGGTGTGCTGGAGATAGGTGTTCATATTCAGACAATATGAGGAAGCTGCTTTTCTCTAATATAGAATTATTTAAAGATCTGTTTTGCAAAAATTTGCCCTGTAGCCTTGAGTCCTTGTTCTGCTATTTTAACATAGCTACACATAGTTAGTCTTCTTAATTGCTATTCTGCACTATGTTTTTCTGCACTTGTGCAGAGGTTTGAGAAGGTATGTATCTCCTTATTGCTACAGCATGTGTCACTGTTTTCCCTTATTTTACTATTTGAGCATTGCAAAGGATTCTTCCAGCTTATAATTTCAAGTTGTCAGTGCTGAACTGATTTTTTTGTGCTGGTACATGATAGTTTGTTGGAAAGATAGGATGAAAAAAACTATTTTAAATGGAAAACTAAAAGGATCACTTTATTTTCTGCAGGAATGCTATGCAGACTGTTGTAAGAAGTGCTCTCTTTCTAATGGAGCTCACTGTAGTGATGGACCCTGCTGTAATACATCATGTCTTGTGAGTATTGTTATAGTTTAGCTATTCTTCCCAATTGTCATTTATAGTCTTTAAAAGATGAAGAAACTGAAATCTTTTTCATCACTTGGAAATAGGTATTGAGAATGTGTTCTGATCTTAGCCAAAAACAAACAAACAAAAAAACCACTACAAATATATATGAGCATAGTGCTTACAGAGCATTAAAATGAGCATTCCTTCCTAACTGGAACTTTCAGTTTTGCTTTTATGCAATCTTACTGTATTCTTCGTTTTCTAGTTTTTTCCACGAGGCTATGACTGTAGATATGCAGTGAACGAATGCGATATTGCAGAGTTCTGCACGGGAGATTCTGGCCAGGTATGTAAGGAGCTTCTGCAGTCACACTATTAACATTTATTTGCAAGAGAAAAATCCAGACTAACAAAATGCACCATTGTGTACTCACAAATAATTGTGCTGGGGGAGACAGAGGGGACTGGGTTTTTTTTTTTTGTTTTTTTTTTTAATTTGATCCTAACAAAATTTCTAAAACATAAGAACACAAACCATTAGAAGCTCAATAAATAAATATTAATTAAAAATATAGCAGACTCACAATATGATTTTTCTTTTAAAACTTACATGGAGTTTTTGGTATAGCTTTTATACCAGACATCCTCCTGTACTCTATAGAATGAGTACCGAGAATATACTGCAAATGTGAATTGGTTCAAAGGTAGTAACAGTAAGATTTTATGAGATTAAACAGTTTGAAATGCAGTTATGTAAAATGTATACACTTACAACAAATTGGGACTAAAATGCTATGTTTTTAAGAGTTCACTTGTGATTATTTTAAAAGTTCTATGCATTTCTGTTGAAAATACTTAACTAGTAAGCTGATCTGCCAAAAGGTTGGGTTCTTTAAGACCGTCAACATTCAGCACATATACTTGCAAAGTAGTTTTGATTGGTTAGGTCATACATGTTCCTTCTCAGTACTGCAAATTTTGCTTCAGAATTACATAGGAACTTCTTAACTCTGCTGCAGTCATCTACTGCATCAAGTTCTTAGCACTGAAAAAATAAGATCCAGGATAGATCTCATGGTTCTTTGTGGGCATTGCCTGTAATTACAGATGACAATACAATAATAGTAACATTTGAGGCATTCACACTTACAGATTTTATTGTAAGCCTTCCATTCTGTAGATGGAGGGTTCTTAATGGGAAAGAGCAGTGCTTTCTTTATCTAGAACAGCTGCTGTAATATATGTTGTAGCAGTGTACCTTTTTCAAACCTTTACCAATCTCTTTGATGAGGAAAAGCACCAAGTCTTGTCTAGTCTTAGCTTTAGTAATCTGAGGCTTCTGAAGCTAATGAATTCTTCATACCAAAATTTTTTCAGTGCGAAGAGAACATGACAGTATGATCATAATAAAACATGTCTCTAGTCTGTGAGGAGGTAGGCTACAACTACTTCTCTTAATGGCACTGAAATGAATGCAGTGGAAATGTTGCATGAGAGCAAAAATATTCCCAAATATTAGTTATCAAATATCCTGTTCATGAATACATTTGTTTTGATTTTTATTCTGCCCTAACTCCTTAATTTCATCTGGGGATATGCAGGAAGTTAGAATCAAGACTTGTTTTTGTGACTCAGGATGTTAATTTCTTTGTTTTTATGAGTAACTATGAAAATTCCTGCAGTGATTACATTACCTACTTCCTTTATAAGTTTTGCATATTTAAGACCATCCAATCTCCATATGTCATCTTCTGATGTATAATCTTTCTTTTTTTAAGTGTCCACCAAATCTTCATAAACAAGATGGATATGCTTGTGATTCTAATCAGGTATGTAATGTTCTAAAACCCCTGCACATCAACTAATACAAATCAACCAAATACAGATTTCCTTTTTTTTTTTTTTCCCCTCTTAAATCCTGTCTTCTGTATTTATGCATAGATTTTGTCTTTTGGACATCAATGTTTTTCATGCATTATGCTCTATGAATAGTACAGAGTTGTAGCTTGAGCAAAGTCCGTGTGGTATCTACATTTTGAATGTAGATACGTTATCCACGTAGATATTTTATATATGACTATGTAAATGAGAAGTATAAAGTAGCTGCTGCAATCTCTGTGCATCTTAGGCATCAACTGACTTTCAGAATCTGACCAAAACTCAGATTCTCCATCAACTCATGAAAACTTACCTGTCCCAAGATGTGGGTGAAGAATAAAATCAGACAATTTGTCAGGGGAGGGAAAGGAAAGGAGCATGTTCAGTTCTCATTGCTAACCTGTTGTATTTTGTTTAGGGACGTTGCTATAATGGTGAATGCAAGACAAGAGATAATCAGTGCAAATATATCTGGGGATCTAGTAGGTTGACTTTTATTACCTTAAACATATTTTATTTGCAGTTAATTCTTGTCTTTGATTGTATGTTTACTTTTTGTTCTTCCTACTGTAAGTGTAGGTTTTCTGTAGGCTGCTGTGTGAAACTGGCTTGATTGCCAAGTGAAATTTCAAATTGCACTCTCGTTTGGCAGTGATGACAGTGAGACATGAATAGGACAGCAAATACTTAACCCTGAACTCTTATAGTTCCTGACAGATGTTTTTGTTTGTTGTTGTTTCTGTCTTTTTAATGACAGTTGCCAATACCCTTATCTTAGCACTGGTTCATGCTAAAGCTGCTCCTTCTATCTTTGTTATATCATCCTGTATTCAAGAAAGTTAGTACGGTAGTATAAATTTAAATATCCATATCACAAAATTAAGCCCAGGTGTGTTTGATAAAGTTGTACTTGTGGATTATGCAAAGGATAAATGTTCTGTTCAATGACTTTGAGACAGTTCAGCAGAGGATATCCTGTACTCAAGGACTGAATGTTTTCTTGCATTACATCTAAACAAACATAGCTGCAACTGCTGATGCTGCCTAATTGAGACTGAAGAATCGCTGCACTTTCAGAGGATGAGAGGGGAGAAATATAGCTTTAACATCTCTTGTCTATCTTAGCACAATATAAGATATGCTATATAGGTGTAAAACTGGATGGAGATAACGTTTTCTTTGTGTTCTGATGCCTTTTAAGTGTTATGCTGCCCCCTCATGCTTATTTTATTGATAATATTAAAAACAGTAGAAGTTTTTGTTAACTAATTTGTTTGCATCTCACACGCTTATATCATTTGTTTTGTCTTCTATACATGTTATTTTACTGCAAATAACTCTTATTTACCCTTTTTTATTGTTTTCTGCAGTGGAAAAAGTTAGATTAATGTTACATGCAGACTTTAAGAAGTAAACAAAATTAGATCACAGATAAATCCAAGTGAAGAAAACAATACAGTCACTGAAGGGATTGATTCTAGAGTAGTTCCAAGCAGAGTGTGAACACTGAGAATTATATTAGAAAAGCCATTTGTAGGTGGTGTTGGTGTGTTTGATATTCCCATAGCAAAAAACTGCTGCAATAAAACATTGTGCAGACTTTCATACCCTGTGAAAAGTACATTCCTTTTTTTTCATTCATCAACAGAGTCTTCAGGATCTGACAAATTTTGCTATGAGAAGCTTAATACAGAAGGCACAAAAAAAGGAAACTGTGGAAAGGATGGAGACCGATGGATTCAGTGTAGCAAGCAGTAAGTGTGGCTTAGTAGAGCTGATTTCTATTTAAAAAAAAAAAGATTAATATAGGTGTATTTTTTTTTTACTTTCTCATCAGTAATTCAGCAGAGTTTTGCATTATTTTGAATCTTTTCCCCTTCACAATGTTTGCAGCTTGAAAAAGTAACATAGGTGTTTCTGAAGAATCCATGTGTGACTCAGCAATAAAAGAATTATTGAATGGAATTTTTAAAGAATTCCAGATTTTTAAAAAAGAGTATAACATAATTTCAGTGTTCTCAATGAAGCTAAGGGCCAAGGCAGCAAAAAGTCACACTTTTATGTCCAAATGCCTGGGGTTTGGTGTATCCACAAATAAAGTAGATTCTTTAACAAAATTAACACACAGACTCTGCACATTATTATTATGTTTCTGTGTTCCTGCGGGTAAAATAAAAAGCAATTAAAGATGTTAAATGTATGAAAATGTAATTTAGCCTGGTATTTGTATTATAGAATGTGGATGAGTCGTTCACGTGAATGTAATATAAATAATGTTCACTGGTACATTACAATGCACAACTACTTGTTTCTGCCTCTTGTCAGTTACACCAAGTAGTACTGTATTTCCAAACTTATATTCTGAATGTCTATTGTCTGGCTTATGGCAATATATTACCTACTGTCATTAGCAGCATTGTATCTAGTCTTTCTTTTTTTGCAAGTTTACTTCATAACTCTTTTGTTTTTGTTTTTACAGTGATGTTTTCTGTGGCTTTTTGCTCTGCACTAATCTTACTAAAGTTCCACGAGTTGGTCAAGTTCAAGGAGAAATTATCCCAAATTCTTTTTATCATCAAGGACGAATAGTAGACTGCAGGTAAAAGATACTGCAGTGTTCCAAGGCGATTTTGGTCTGTCAAATCTAATTAAATTAAGATAAATGTAAAAATATAGTATTTAAAAATAACTGATGTTAACTGATGGCAAAATTATTATTCTGAGTGGTATTTCTCATGATTAAAAGAAAATATTCCATATTTAAAAAGGGTGAAAAGTAGGCTGCCCTCTCGATCCTTCTATCTGGACTCCATAGTCACAAAATTGCATGGCTGAGAGTTTAATGTTCAGTATTATATTTCTCTGGAAAAAATTAATTGTAACTACCAAAGACCCATAGATTAAAGATCTATCTGGAGAGAAATAACTGTACAAAAAGTGATGGTTGAGAGAAAGGGAATTGTGAAGAACTGTGACCAGGTAAGATCTTAAGCTACGGTTCATTTAAAGGGCAGGTAAATGGGCTTTAGTTTACTGTGCACACTACTGGATTTATATTTTAAAGATATTCTCAAAATTACTGTCATGCAGAGAGTACTCTATTAGGTAGACAGAACCTGTGTAATCAGTGATTCTTAAGTCTTCTGTTATTCCACAAAGTTGTGTATTTACATCATTATCTAGACTTGTTTTTGGTCGACTACTGCAACACTTTGTCAGTGCTGTGGACAAAGATAATGATTTTGTTTGATCTTCCTATATGCTTTAATGTGAGAAAGTCACGAGGATTTTACTATCTACATTGACATGTTTAATATTTTCAAAAGACTGCAGTCATAATACTAACATTACCTTAAAACTTATTTCTCCTAGTGGTGCTCATGTTCTTTTAGATGATGATACAGATTTAGGTTATGTAGAGGATGGAGCTCCATGTGGTCCTCAAATGATGTGTCTGGACAAAAAGTGCCTGCCAATTCAATCCTTGAACATAAGTAGCTGTCCCATTGGTTCGAATGGAAAAGTCTGTTCCGGTCATGGGGTGAGTCTGTGCTTGCAGTTTGCAGCTGAGCTTCTCCAGCTATCTCTGCTAGCTGTGATCTTAATGTGTACCCTGTGGTGTTTTCTACTTGCAAGTGTTCCTGAGATCTGTTGATCTGAAAAACAAACAAAACATGTTAATATTCTGGGGAACATTGCCATTCTGTGAAGCAGAGACAACTTTGCTTTCTAAAATATCATCAAATTAGATCTGAAGTTATATCCAGAGTGGTGGTGTTGCTATTATCAAGGAAGTTTTACATCAATTATTGTAAAGACTTCTGTAAAATGTCATCAGTTGTCATGTCAGCATGTTAAATGTCATGTCAGCAGTTAAAGTTCTTCCTGCATACTAATGCCTTTATTAAGTTGGTCCTGTGTTATACTTGATGACTTAAATAATTAAAATTGTAAAAGGCTGAACCTAAACAGAGATTATATGTTCTTCTTGAACATACACAAATTATATCATTTTACGTTCAAGTGCATTATATTCTTTTTCTACCCATAAGTTTGTCTGTCTTCAGATGCTAATATTTTGAAGGACAAATCCACTGTTGTATGTCTTAATGGTTAAATTGTTAAAAATCTCTCTACTGTAGGATTCAGTGGGCCTATGATAGTTGCCTAAGGATCTGAATTTTGTACATAAAAGGCTTTTTTTTCTTGTTATGTGTAACTGAAAATGAGAGGTGAATCTGAGCCCTGCAAAGTTAAGAAAAACTTAAAAAATGGAATGTAGAGGATCAGGAAGAGATCTAGAAATCTTGGTATGTTTGAAAAGTAGCACAAGTAGTCAGAGACCTCTGATACCTTTTCTGTTTCAAGTTATTCTTAAAGAATACTTCAGTTGATCAAACCTGTAATAACATGCATTTATTATCATCTTTCTAAATAAGTTTCTCCAGTGAATACTTCAAGAAGCAGAGTGAGATAAAAGTTAAATGAAAGAAATAATAATCACATATACTATTTCTAATCCTTAGTGAGTGCATTACTTAGTCTGACTTTTTGATATCGTATTCCAGTGTCCAAAAGATATTATTAGCTAGTACCTAACAGTTGATTTCCCTTTGAATCCCACAGTCAAACTTCCTTTTTCGTTTTGTCTAATTCTCATCTCCTCTCATGATCACAGATGCGCTGAAAAGTTAGTTGTTTTTCTGTATGGGAAGAGACTATAAAGCAGAGGCTGTAAAGCATGACCAAGTCTTGAGCATTTTTAAATATGATTGTATTCTTTCAGGACATCCCAACTGAAGCTAATTCAGTGGTTTTCTGGATGAGATTTCTGTTATCTCTTACATCCTGTGCAGATGTGAAGTGCAAATGATGATGGAACCACTGGGAACTAGTATACAAGTGTATTTATATTTTTCCTAGCATACAAGTATATTTAGAAGGTTAAAGCAAACTTTCAGGCTACTGGTGTATTATTATATTCTTTCTAAACACTGGGTGCTACTGCTAGAACATATGAACAGATAAATTTTTATTTCATAAATTAACTACCCAATTACTTGTTAAATAAACTTAAAGAACAGCAGTTGCTTTTTAACTGTATTTTATTTTCTTTTCCAGGTCTGCAGTAATGAAGCCACTTGCATTTGTAATTTCTCCTGGGCTGGGACAGACTGCAGTATTGATGATCCTATCAGGGATACTGGTAACAAGAAAGATGAAGGACCCAAGGGTTTGTGTGATTTCAGTTTTGATGTTATTTCAAATATTTATTAACTTTTGTGTGTGTGTGTGGGGCAGTACTGCAGTAAATTTCTGCTTTGTGTAAATGATGTAGGGCTTCCTCCTTTGAGAATTGATTAAACTATTTTTCTAATTTATGTTTTGGGGAGATCTCAGTAGGTAGCAATATGCAGTTTCTATTTTTTTTATAACTTTTTTTTCAATTTTTTTTTTTGTGATTGGAAACTCACTAAATGTAGCTCTTCTATTTTACATATCCAAGTATTTATTATTTTATTATAGATTTCCACTTCCCTTAGCTATTCTCACATAATTCTGATACTGTGGAATAAGAAATAGAAAGAAATAGAGTGTCCCTTGGTGAAAACAGCTTTTGTTCTGGGGCATCAAGATTTCAAGGGATAGAAAAAAAAATTAAGGACTTTTATTATAAGCCATTATAGCTTACTCTTGTTTATATGAGGACTTATTGAGGAAATAATTAATCAAAAATGTTTTCCAAAGGGGAAGAAAGGCATCTGAGATTCTTTTTGACTTCTCTGCCTTGGGCTGTCTAAGGTTTTTTTTTAAGCTATTCCTGTCATCAGGACATAGTCTGATAAGGACAGTCTTCATCCAGAATTATGCGTTTACAGATAAAGCAAGAAGCAAATGATAAACCTGAACAAAATTTTGCAGCTAAATTGCATTTATTGCATTCCATTCTATAAAGCCGATAGAAAGAAACTTAAAAATGTAGTACTTACACTGCAGTTGATCACTCTTTGAAATGTCCGGGGCTTCAGAGGAGCTGGACTCAATGACCTTTGTTGGATCCTTTCAAACCGAGGATAATCTGTGATTCTGTGATGAGGAGACAGAATTTTGGTGTGACCCTCCAGAATTGCTCCACTTCTGTCATGTCTGCCATAATCTTTTGGTCCAGTGGGTTCCAGTAGACCTTTACCAAGAACTGCGGAAGAGGCCCGTCTTAGAACCGGTTACTAGCATAAAGGAAGCTGTGTAGAACAGTCTGGATTTCTCTTTGGGAATATTTGCAGGTACTTCCTGGACACCTAACCCTGCTGCAGTTCTTGATAGAGCTGCCTGGTTTGTACACTGTCTTACGGAGATTCTTGCCATATTCCGCTTTCCTAATGTTGAAACGCTGCTTATAAAATCTGAAGTACGGTGTTGCTGATTTCCAAATCCCAAGTAGTTATTTCATCCTGTTTTTTGTTGTTTTTCTTGTTGTTGTTGCTGCTGTTGTTTTTTAAAGAAAAGAAAAAGCAACAGAGGAAGTATATTTATCTTGGTTAGATTCTGGTAATTGAAACTAATTGATATAATTTCAAACGACAGACATGTAGTTTATACTTCAGTTTTCAGTGGACTCTGCTGAAAAGAGGGAGAATGTTTTTGTTACAAGGTGATTCAAAGAATTTCAAAAGAGGAATTATTTTTGTATGTTCTTGTAGTAATTTATTGATGTTGAATCACCTACATATGAATTTAGGAGCCTGAATACTGACAGATACTATAAACTCTTTAGGTGTGTTAATAGAGGATTCCATGGGAGATGATGTCAACAGAATACAGAAATAATTTTCCATAGTTTCGAAAAGATCCAAAGTACTAAAATAATTTCCATTATTTTATCAGTGCTTCCTGTGTCATTACTGATGTACAAGTCTGAGATGGAAACTAAACTACTTGTTTTTCCTTAGCCCTAAATTTCTGTTATATTTCAGAGACAGAACCAGTCTTCTTTTCTCAAAATTAAAAAAAATAGAACAGAGTTGTGAGAACATCGTCACATCTCAACCAAATCCAACATCAGAGAGTGATATCTGGTATGAATATAATCTGACTTTCTAAACTAGAGCAAATGCAAGAAAATCAAGCACAGAGAGAGGTAATAGCCATACCTGTGAATTTGACACAAACCTTCAACTTCTACAGTTTTTATCATGGTTACTGACTGCAGTAAATGCATGAGAGATTTTAAGCAATTATATTCTCATAAGTGGAAAACAGTGAATTATGTTTTTCTTGTTCTTCAAAGAACATGTCCACATGTAAAGAAAATGGAAAAAGTTTTCAAGTATCACACTGGATATACTTATTTTCCTCTGTATTAGAAAATGTTGGATATATTTTCTTCTTTACAATAAGCAAATTTGTCACTTACGGCTGCAGATGTTTTGAGTTTTGACTGTCAGGAAGTTTAGATATTTGTCAGATTCAGACTGAAATCTCCCAGGAAGTACCTGCAAAAAAGTAGAAAGTTATTTTGTATTGTAATAGCAATATTTTTTTCCAAGAACCCTGGCAAATGTTTTCTAGTGCTTCTACAGTTCTGTTACAAATCATCATTTCAAATAAATCCAGATTACTTCCATCTACTTCATTCCTTATACTGCATACAAGTAGAGACACCAGCTCTTTCTTACAAGAGTAACCTCTTGATGAGCTCTTTGCATTAAATTTAGTACCTTTGTTGGAAGTGTTACACTTTGATAGAAGAGGGGGAAAAATGTAAATAAACTAGAATCCTCTTTACACACTGTCAAAAGCTTTGGGAAAAGATTTGCTTAAGTCAGGAGCGCTGATATTGAGTTGAGGGCATTAATTTCTTCTGGTTTCAGCTACTTATCATAAGAGAAGGTAAGTATTTAGGGAGAGGTTATATAGCTCTTCAGAGATGTGAAAACTCACATAAATTGCTTTAAAACATTTCACAACATAGATACTACCAGTTTTCTTACTAAGTTTTAGCTATGTATAGGAAAATAGTATTGGTATTTGTTTATATATTATGATAGTTGGTAATTTCAGTTTTTGCTGCACTTTTGACAATTTTGTATCATTTATCGATTACTTTTGCCTCTATACTCTATTTGAGGATTTAAAAATTACTGGTCCTTAAGTATATTTATACATAGGCCTTAAATTAGTCTAAACTCTGCAACCTACTGTACTAGCAGACCCACAGGAGAGCAGCTCAGGATGGTAGGTGTTTTGGGAAGGAGCTCCTGCTGTTAGTGTTTGGCTACTGCAGAAACTTTTGAATTCTTTTACAGTGTTGGATAATGGTTTTGAAGTTGGTGGGACTCCATGTACACACAAGGTCTTTCTTGGCAATGTCATTTACAGAACTAGGACTTTGTTTGACTAGTGGAATACTGTTTGTTTGTTTTTAACACAAAAACCTATGTCTCAAGTGTGTGCATGTGTGTGTGTTTGTGTATATGAAACAAACAAAATTAAGAAGCAATTTTAAAAGAGGCTTCCAGCATGAAGATTATATAGTCTTTGTCCCTGAAAAAGTTCTCATTAGAGAATTCATATGCTTGTTTATGTTCAATTATGATGCAATGAGTCTATCAACATTTTAACTTTTATTTTTTTGCAACATAGGAAATATAGATTTTTTTTTTCCTCAAGAAATTTCCTGCAAAAATGAAAAATAAGGCCTCAGCATATTAAGGCTCTGTAAGCATACTGAAGTGCAGCACATTGTGCAGAAGCACAATTCCAGGGTCACCTTTTAAAAGGTGTTGTATGTCTTTCTGTTTACATAATGTAGAGTGGTAAATACAGTTAGAAAGGAAAATACTGCAAACTAGTAAAGGAATTAATTTAAGTCATTTTTTTGGTGTTTTTTTTCCACACAAAGGAACTGTTTCCAAATGAACAGTTTTCATTTGTTTAGTTATATACTACAGATACAGTATGTTTCTGATGACCAAAAGGAATTTTTCTTGTTGGTGATTCATTTATGTTTTGGCTGTTTTAAAATTAATAAAGCATTAAGTTGAAGATGTTTACTTAAACAGAGAACAAGAATATAATCATAAGCTAAAAGGAGTAGTCTTATGTTTATGGGAAAACTTCTTGCTGCAATATTTGCAGGCATTCAAATAAGACAAAACTTACATCTGAATTTTTAAAAGCTACAGTATTTGGTAAATAAGAGTTTGATAAGAGGCTTGAATTGTTTACCAGACAAAAGTTTATAAAGTAAAATATTCCTTTGAGGAATTATTTCATGTTTTCATTTCAGACATATATGATGTGAACATTTTCTTAAAAAGTCTTCCCTTTTCCCTCCGCACAGTGAGCATGGCCACTAACAGGCTAATAGGTGCAGTGGCAGGGACCATTCTGGCCTTGGGGGTGATTTTTGGAGGCACAGGGTGGGGAATAGAGTAAGCATTTTTCATAGTTTGAGTTTTATGTTTGGTGCCTAGTGTGTGAGGTAACCGTATGCACCTGAGCCCCCTGTGTATTACCCCTTTAGCTTTGTCATGTGGTGATCGTATTTGTCTGTGATTTGACTGTGTCTGTGTCGTCTGATTTGCTCATGCAGTGTTGAACCTTCTCCTGTCTGGGATAATGTGGGGCATAAAAAAAAAGGAGTTTGTGAATTTTTAATTGTCACAGTGAAATTAAATGTCTGAATGTTTACATTACACCAAATTCAGAAAATAATGGGGGGGAAAAAAAGTATGTTTGTAATTATTTTGCAAAATAGAATCAGGGTGACCTGGGCTATTTGATAAAAAACAGAAACTTATGTTCTTTGCGGCTTTTAGTCTAATAACTGTAAGTATTAGCTAATAGTATATATAATAGTATAGTAATATCATATATATATATAGTAGTAAATATAAACAAATAGTTTTACAGTAAGGCTTCCAGTTATTCTGATTCTAGTATTGTTACCGTGTAACAGTAGAATACTGAAGTATAGAATTCATATATTAATACATATAAGCAGTTTTTACCATCTTCATAATTTTGGGGAACTGGAATCTTAAGTGTTTGCCTATTAACTCAATTTTAGCAGTGGCTATTTGATTATGTATAGAGGGCTTGCAAGAAAGATGGAGAAGATTACCAGAGCCTGTAGCAACACAACAAGGGACAATGGTTTTAAAACTGAAAGGAGGCAGATTTAGATCGGATATAAGAAATACATTTTTACAATGAGGGTGGTCAGGCAGTGGAACAGGTTGCCTGGGGAAGTTGTAGATGCTTCTGTATTGGAAGTGTTCAAAACCAGGTTGAGGAGGCTGGCCTAGTGAGAGGTGCCCCTGCCTATAGCAAGGAGAGTGGATGATATCTTTAGAAGTCTCTTCCAACCATAACCATTCTATGAAAAATGGCTGCTTAGGATTCATATATTATCTAAAACACAGTTTGGTAACTTGTCCATTAGCTTAACCTGTCTCAGATCTCTCTTCTGTTTGAATTTTCAATGAATTTTTCCACAGTCTCTTTTCAAATATTTAACAACCAGGGAACACAGTAAGAGGAGAGATGTTAAAAAGTGGCCATTTAACACATCTTTGTCCAGTTTAATTTATATTCTAATCCATATATTTTTTCTGTGGAAAGATAGCATTCTATGGCTGGAAGGAAATCTGCTTTAGAGTTTAACAAGGTTTCTAGAATTTCTTACAGATCAATTAGATTCTGTGTTTTCAGTCTTTTGTTGTGTGCAATCATTTGATAAAATCCAGAGTAAGCCATACATCCAAGCTGGATACAATAGCTCATTAGGTTGTGAAATGTTGAAAGCAAGCCTTAATTGGGAGTATAGTGCCCATCAAATGGCATTCATTTACCCTGCACCATACTCACTCCTATTAATTTAGAGCCAGGTGAGACTTCAAAGGTAAGTCCGTGCAAGGTATTTTCTAAATTGTGAAAAATTACCTTTTAATTACTGTTGTAAAATTTGTGTATTGCTCATATCTGTAAAGCTCACTATTTCTTTTCAGTTTTTTATTAATATTTCTACATATTCTTTTTGTATCAATTGCAGGAAGCAGTTTTTAAAACAAAGGCTTGGAAGGGTTTGGGATAATGTTTAAGCCTTGTATAATTTTGCTATGCTCCCTTGTAGCAAATAATCATTCTTGAAGTAAATGTGTAGCCCTCAGAATGGAAAGTATTAACTGATTAATTGAAGTTCATGGTAGAATATAGGGTGTTTTTTTGTTTTGTTTTGTTTTTCCCATCCATGAAGGATGAAGGGAAAGTACTTTTTTATTATACCTGAATTTTATGCCTACTTATTTATAGTGATAAATCATATTTATTTTCAGCATCACTTCATGACATGTTTGCAGAGTAATTGTTTCATTCTGATTAACATTACAAACATAAACTGAGGGCTTAGTTTTCATTTAGCTAACGATATATCCCAAACTACTGATACAGCAAACATGGAATTCACATGGAATGTGAAGTCAGGTCACAGCTCTAAATCCTAGATTCTAGGGTACTTTCTTTTTGTAGTGCCTGGGACCTGGCAGAAGGTTTAAAACATTGAGTTACTGCAGCTGTCCTTCCTTTGCTGATCCCTGGCTACTCCTTTTTCTTTTTTATGTTAGCTGTCGTATAACATTCAAAACTCAGTGTCATTTTATTGCTGTGTTGAAACTTTGATTTTGAGAGACTGGGATAGGAGGAGCTAAAAACTGATTCTAAAGACTACTCCTGAATATTTAAATGTTTAAACACAGTATGCAATATATTGCAAAATCACTGTGTTGGTTTCAATTTGCCTTGAGCTCAGATGCAATTAGCTTTACATCAAAGACTGCTTAATAGGCTTTTTTTTTGTGCAGAGCAATTAAAATGAAAAAAAATTGTACTGTCTGTTTTCTTGCACTCTGTGAAAATAGAGCACTTAAAGTTCAGTTATGAATTTCTTGTTTAGGTGTTCTCTTCCTCCTCAGAAAAGTGCACAAATATATTTTGTGCTGCTGCTTTTTGTTGCTCTTTTTTTTTCTGCTCCACCCTTCCCTTACTTTGTTGTTAAGTAGCTTCTTGAGGATGCTGAAGAGGTGCTTTGATGTTTGGAAACTTAATGGGAATGCAGCTTTTATGTCAACTTCTGTTCCTTATTATGTAATCCTTTCCTTTGTCAAGAATTGTTTGTAAACTCAGCATTGACGTAACTAGGAAAAGTCTAGCCTCAGCAAGTGGTGCTAGATACTGTCAGTTCAAATTAAAGCATCTACTACCTTTCACAAACTATATTACATAGGGGGGGGTGATTTCCCCCCCCCCCCCCCCCCATTTGCTGTAGTCATAAAACATACAGCATTTATACTTTTACCTTTAAGTTAAGTAATTCTTCACAAACATCTCAGTTGAAAATATCCTAGTTGAAAAATCAATTAACTAGATAACAGGAAAAGTCACAGTAGATTTTACCCTCTAATACTAGATATTTATCTATGGTAGAAGTTACCATAGCCCACAGTGCAGAGACCAACAGATTTCTTCATTCTCTTCTTAAAAGTACATTGGGCCTGCTGAAACTGTCTACAGACATCACCTTGTGTGTGCTGTCTACATTCCTTGACTTGTTGACTACCCTTTAAGTTGCTTCACTTTATGTGAATATAGTGGTTGGTTTTTTGTTTGTTTTTTTTTTACATCTTTCTTACCGTAATCCTTTATCACAGGTCCTAGTGCCACCAATCTTATAATAGGCTCCATCGCTGGTGCCATCCTGGTAGCAGCTATTGTCCTTGGGGGGACAGGATGGGGCTTTAAGTAAGCAATGCCGCATGTCTTCTCTTCAGTGGCTCTGGCAGTTCTATTTCTTGCTTTCATCACTAAATGTTGAGTTCCTGCTACAAGAGTTTTAAGTTAATTCCTCCTATGCAATTGACAGTAAATTAAAGAGAGAAAATTACACGTGGACTTAACAAGCAGAACAAATGGATTCAAAACTAGCCAATGTCATCAGGGTGCAAAGTTGAACAACTGTAGAAGAAACAATTTAACATTCATGAGTTCATCTACAGTTAGCAAGCAAGCTCTTGTTTTCATTTCCAGCTAGTAGTGTCATTCTCTTTCAAGAGAAGTTGAATACAAGGTTTTAAAAATCCAAATGGTAGATTCCTCATTGAAGCTATGACTTCCTCAAGATTAACCTTCCCTTTGCAGCAGACAAAACCTTTCTTTGCCTATAGATTTGACTGAGTAGTTAGCAGTGACTGACCTGTGCAACCTGTGATACGGACCTGCTTTAGCAGGGGGTTGGACTCTGTGATCTCTTGAGATCCCTTCAAATCCATGTTTACTTAAGTCTGTTCACTTGGGATGCTATAGTATATTAAAACTATGATTTTTTTAAATATTAGTTTTTCTTATGTGAAAATGCTGATTACTGGCAGTAGGTGAGTAGTTTAAGTTTTAAAAAAAAAGTGTCTTGCTAAAACAGCTGTCTCAGAAATACTGGGGCTAACTTTTGGCTCTTGTTGCTGATTCTTTTTTTTGGTATTATTACTGATTCACAACTTTTTTAAGAATTTTAGCTTAGGTTTTGAGAGAACGTTTTGAAAGCTTGAAGTGTCTTCTGGAATATGAAAACTGTTCTCACCCATTTCAATTCAACGTGCTTTATTATCAAGAGCAAGTAGCAACTCTTGTCAAGAGTTACAAGTGGAACGACTACAGTTATTCTACTCTTAACTGTTAAAGAAGAGTCCTGTACAAATGTTCTTGTTTGTTTTTTCTGGCAGTATGAAGTCTGTATGCACATGCAGTCCAATTTTTGTTAAAAAGGGCCTTAATTTAGAATCAAGGGATTTAACCTTAAAAATTAGGGAAGTGCTAAGCACAGCAACAAGTAATTTCTCATGGTATTTTTTGCTACTGCTTCTCAATGTGATTCAAAAGCAAGCCATGATATGACAAACTAATTCCTCAATCAGGGTTTTATAATAATTGAAAGAATATAATATATAGTCCATATTCATATTCTGCATCTGAGTTGAGAAGTAGAAAAAAAAGTTTCCTAATTGATTAAGAAGGTTATCAGAATAGAAAATAATGATCAGTCCTGCTTATCTGTTCAGTTTCAAACTCAGCTAAAAACATTTGTTGTCTTATTTTTGAGTATTTCATTTTCTTAGGATCTGGTGGCCTTAATGACACATGCATATAGAAGAAAAATACAGCTAACTATCTCTCAGCCCAGGTGAAAACAAAACCATTTGCCCTTTCTACAGTTCTTACCTCATGTTGCATTGCTTTCCAGTATCAGTGCTTTCAGAAGGACCCAGGACCTGCTGCATTCTTTCTGGTATTTCTCCCAACGCTGTTCTGGGCTTTGAGTGATGCAGCAGAGCTGGCAGTGAGCAGGGATGGCAGCACTCCTGTGCATCCCATTGGCACTGGCACAAGCCTGCAGGCTGTGTGGCGGTAGTGGAGTTGCAGCACTGGTGTTCCAGGCTCCTCATCTGCTCCTGTAAGAACAGATCTAATCCAATATTTCTAAAAATCCTCAGTTGATCATTATTTTTTAAGCATGGGTATGTTATTATTTTAACACCTGCTGATAGACTGACTTACCTTGAGCTTCTGGTTTTGTTCCGTTATTTTTTTTATAGCTCCTTCTCAGTTAAATAACTTAGGTCCTCCTATTTGTACAATAAATACCCCTGGCCAGCCTCTAGTACTTGTAGTTGCCACGGTCTATCTAAAAGCAACAAAATTTTAATAGATGTCTTTATGTGTAGGTGTAGTCTGAGCATTGAGCTTTTCCTCACAATTTCAGTACATACTGGGCATATTCTGTAGCGTTAACTAATTTATGCACCTTTTTTTAAATGTATCCCATAAGATGCTAAATTGTAGGAAATAATTCTCTTTTCCCCTAAACAAAGTATGAAAGCAACGCAGAAAAAGTCAGGTAAGCTGTCAAACTGATTTTTTTTTTTTAATGCTTCAGTGCAATTAGCTTTTTAACTAAATACAACCAAATTTTGTGCAAGCTTTCATTTTTAAGAACAATCATACATAGACTTCTCAACTGTTAATGTTAGGAACACCACAAGTGTTTTGCTGAAAGAACTGAGTGAGAGGTTTTCCTTTTGGACCAGCGTTCTGATGTCAGAGACAAGTGTTAATAGCATCTATATTTTTCTGACACAGTATTTACCCCTAAATAATAAACTTGTAATGCAAACTATAATTTGTTGACAGCACACTACAAATCATTAAAACACAAAAACTTCAGGTGTTTTCTTCTCCTTTGTAAGCTAGCTCATATTTTAGCAATGAGCAGCCCGGATCACAGCCCTTCTGTAGCAGCTGCTGGTAGTTGTGCAGGCAGTGCGGGGCACTGGCTGGGTATGCCTACACTCAAAATTTTGCATGAGCACAGATGATTAGACAATTCCTCCCTGTCTTAAATAATACAATATTTGATAGTTTATTTTTGTGCTTTGCATCCTTTCAGCTACTGTCACAAACGTTCCACTTTGCATCCTGCTGTCAGTCCTTTGCCTGCGTATTTGTAGAAAGTTTTTATCCCTATAGAGAATCTGTATTGGAAAAGTCTCTTGAAGCTGCTCTTCTTAAAAGAGCAAGACAAGTGCTCATTCTGTAGCAGAACCTCAAATACACTGGCCTGGCCTAGCTCACAGCTTGAAGTGCATGTTTCTTTTGGGGGTTGGTGGCTTTTCACCTTGTGTACAAAAGAGGGCTAGCACATGTAGACCCTCTCATACTTTGCTTCAAATCTATCTGGAGAGACAGATGAGGGTTTTAATGTGTCCTTTTAAAGCAAGCAATATGTTTAGTCTCTGAAAATGAGAGAAGGTAGCTAATGCTTTACAAACTGGGAGATGTGATTTCTGTTTCACAGGTTATCAGATTTTCATATGAACATACGGTACTGTGGTGTCAAGTCCAAATCAAACGTAAGCTGCAACTAAGCAAACTTTGTTCATGAACTGAGATGGGGTGGGGGGGAGGCTTGAGGGGAAAGCATAAAAGGCGGCTTGATGCAAGCTCAGAGAAATGAGGTTAAGACTTCCAGTTTCAAGAATGAATTCTAGATTAATTTTTCTAATCAAGTTGATGTGTGGATAGGATAAAGAAGAAAAAAGGTTGACTGAATTTGAATTTTCAGGGACATAAGAGCTTCATTAAACATTTCTGGTTTGGAGTTAAAGGCTCTAAGGCTCTCTCATCCTCATAAGGATGTAGATTCTACTTCAGTTGAGCCTGGGTAGTACTTTTAAAGCTGTTGGATTTTAAACTGCACTATATATTTCTATCTCTACTCTGCTGGGAAGTACACAGAAATACAGCATTCAGGAAACATGACATTAATTTCAATGTAGCAAGTCTGTGCAAGATTTCAGAATGACATTTTATACAGGACTGACCTAGAAAGGACATTTTTACAGTGAGAGTAGTTTTTAATGTGGGCTTGTTGTATTGGCTGCAATGTCAATGCTTGTTTATTTTTCTAGCATATATTCATTCTTGGAAAGTAGTACAAGACAATTAAATGCTTTTGTTGCTGGCTTTAAGGCAATTTCTAGTAATGAAGCAGTGCTGCCAAGAAGCAATGCTAGGGGAAAGCACATGAAAAGCTGCTTCTCATTGTATCACACTGGGTAAGTGGCAGACAGAGGAGAACTGATCATAGGTACCATTCTGTATAGTTCCAGGAATTGTTTCTTGGCTAGAGCTCAAGCTTTCTGTTTTTTAAGCAAAGGATTAATAGTTAGACCGAAGACTTGCACAGTCCATACAGATGCTACATTTTTAGCTGGTCCATGCAGGTGCATTTAGACCCCAAAAGCTTATGCAAGGTAAAGCAGTAAGACACTTGATGAGGAATGAGGTTTCAGTCCCTTACCAGCATTTCCTTAATGCATCAGTATGACCTGGATACAGCCATTACCTACACAAACAACAGTGTTAGAATCACACAGTGTATTTTTTTACTTTTTTTTTTTAATTATTACAATAAATAGCAGGTCAGTAGTTTGAGCTGCTAATTTTAGCCTCTTGTTTTCTTAATTTCAATCAGGTATTGTGTGTTGTTTTTTTTTCCCACTAGAAAAGTGTTATTTATTTAATCTCTTAACCAATATTTGAATCCTACTTTAGGAATACTTATAAAAACATTGGTTATTTTAAGTGATTAAATTAGTGGTTTGGAGTAAAATTTTATGTAGTTAGGAAAAGGACTTGCAGGTAATTTACTGTGTCACCATGTTACTAACTAGTGGGAAATGATGCTAAGGATTACACAGAAAGGTATTTCTTGCATATATTGAGCCTTTAAAAAAATATTCTGAAATACTTCTCATTTGTAAAGACAACCATATTATGCAGACAGTGTTAGCTGTATCATTTTACAGTGTAGTGTGCCTTTTTGATTCAGAGTAGTCTATAATTCTGGTTACATTAGAGATTTTTTTTCTGGTTGGAGTAGAGACTGAAACGCTGACGATCGTTACTTAATCAGGCATTAAAATGTTAACTGCAAAAAGAAGTTAAAGTTCTCATAGTTTTTTTTCTACATGAAACACAGCACCCTCTTGTGTGGTTGCTACAGGTCTCCAAGCTCCCAAATTGCTTTCGCTGCCCTCTCTAAAGAGAGCAGGCTTGCTTTTTGTTTTCAGATAGAGGGAAGAAAATGAAATGACCTTTCACAAATTTTTTCAGTTGTGTCACTGATAATTGTGGTAGGTAATTATTGTCATACATTAAAACATGCCACTGATTTTCTAACAGAAGAGTTAATTCGTCTTGTGACTCAGGCTCTAACTGCGATGTTTGCACTGCTACCTATTGAAAGCTATTTCAATGTAGTGCTGTTGTCCAGGGCCAAGTGCTCAGAGCTCCTGTTCTTCATATACTTTAGTTGTGTACAGCTAGGCATGATTATGGGCCCAAAGTAATAGGTGGGTGTGAAAGCAGGCCCTGGAGATACAGCTGGTTAGATGATGTGATTGGACCAGAGCCATGGAGATGTAGCAGAAGCTTACTTGATGTTTAGCTGAACACTGAATGAGAAGCTTGTGCTGCTATAAAACATAGCTATGAAATGGTATGGACTGCAGCTACCAAGGATGTGATAGTCACCTAGTTTGTCTTTTTGTTGTAATTTTCTATGGGAAAACAGCAACTTGTTCTATTTGCTTATTTAAGTCTTCATTTTAGCATTAAAATAGTTGATAACTCATGATGAAATTGTAAGGCAAGTTTGGGTGGTGCCTCACAGTACAGCTCTGTAAAGCACTAAGATCACATCAGAAAGATGTGGCAGGCAGTCATTGATGTTTTACACGTGTGTACCATGCTGCCCTGTTCACCCTGTACCTGATACTTAGGATTTCAGAGACTGGTTTGCATTCTTACATTGGATGTTTTTCTGGTGTCTCAGGTGTTCGTTGTTTTTTTTCCCCCCCTAATACGCCACTGTTACCTGAATATCCTAAGTGAAGAAAGACAGTAATTTAATTAGTATCAATCACCTTCCTCAACATGTGTATTTCAGCTAGATGAAACTAGACAGCGAGCATTGTTTGGTCAGGACAGATGCAGGGTGAGGGCATTATATTCATATTACTTACAATACGCAGTTTCAGCAAGTTGATGTAGAAGAAAAAAGTATATGCTCACCTCAAACTTATCTGCAGTACAGAAAGGATGGATCGAGACCCTGAAGTAATATTTGACTAATGGGTGTTATTCCAGTACTTGTGGAAGGCAACTGTTAGAAAGCTGAACATAGTGATATTTTAAAAGCCAGTAATTCTTAAACAGTACACACCTTACAAAAATGTAGACGGTGGTACTCAAAAAAAAAAAAACACCAAACAAAAGATGCCCAGGAACTACCAGTCTTTAGCAGTCTTCTCAAAAAGAATTTGCCTTTGCACATATTCATTAGTCTCTTAACCACAAGGAAAACTGCCTATAGTATACTTATTAATATTTCAGCAGTCATAGTTAGTAGGCCTGCAGAACATAGAAAATCCTGGGGATGGTATGTAGCTTTTAGGGAATTTGTGAATTCCTGTTTTGTATTTTTTGCATGTCAGTTTGGTGGCGGTAGTGGTGCATATGCCCAGTGGGACAACTAAATGCATGAGCCCCTTGCTTGATGCCCCACATAAAGCCAGATACCGGGGAGGTTGCACCTAACTTTTGTTGTTGCTTTGTGATGTCTTGCTGTTTGACATAGGGTAGATACCAGTATCGTAGGAGCCTGGATATCACCTACTGGCTTGCCATCTGCTTTTAAAGTTAAATTCTGACTACAACTTACTGAACTGTCCAGTCTCCTTCGAGTGTGATGTCTTTGCTGTATTTTGCACCTTAATGAGATTCACAGCAATTGCGGTCAATAGTGTGGTAAGAGCTCACAGAGCCATTTTTAGGCTTTCTCACATAGAACTTGCAAACTAAATTCTGATATAACCAAAGATGAGCACCTGCTCTGAGAATCCAAGTCTCTGTGTGCTTACATACTACTTTTGGCTGACTTTGCTTAGGCACGTGCATGCTTTCTTGGCCTAGAGGATACACACTACTATGGTTTGAGCATTTCTACAAATATAGACCACTTCAACTACTACAAAAATAATTAAGTTCTGTATGCCATCATGATTTTTAAGCTTTATAAAGAAACTAATACTTATTACTATGCTACAGAAAGCACACAACCGAATTCCTTATTGCAAATGTTATGTACTGTCTCACTGTGAGCCTTTTACTTTACTATGACCTCAGCTTTGGTTTTGTTCCTGCTATACCTAACTAACAATCTGCCTTTCTGGTCTTTCCCTACTCCTTTTGTTGCAACCTGGAAGAAATGTCAAAAAACGAAGGTTCGATCCAAGTCAGCAAGGCCCTATCTGAAGAAATGCAATTCAAAGTGCTGCTTCTTTCACTACTGGATTTTGGGTATGATATCTTTGCAGTAGCTGTGCAGGAACTAAATAAGGAAGAACATAAACCGTAGCTACAACCACGATGTTGAGATGCTTGGAATTGAGGAGAGAGAAAACTGTCCTTTTTGGAGATAAGTTGAAAATACTTCCTCCATTCACCTTTCACTGATTATTATGAACTGATAAGTTAATAGCAAACTATTTCAAAATCGGTTTTCTTTTTTTCTTTTCTCAAACAAAGGAAGAGACAAAGACCAAGTGCAATAAGAGAACTATTCAAAAATCATGAAATAGCAGGAGATTTTTTTCCAGCCTATGGGTACTCTAACTTCACTTGCGTTCGCATGACTTCCTTTTTCTTAACAAAGTCCAGTGGCATGAGAAGCTAATTTTGAAAGGGTAACCTGCATGGCTCACATTATAAATAACCAAGCTAGCAAGCTGACCCCAAGCAGAACCTGCAGCCCAATAACTACAAACCACTGGGAAGCTGGTACCAGGCTCCGACAGATCTTCCGGCCATGCAGTGCACTTTGTCACCAGGCCTCAGAGCTCCCTGCTCTATGAGCTCACTGTCTGCCAGGCCAGGAGTCTGTTGGATATGGAAGCAATTGAGTGATGGATGGAGTTCTCCCAAGAAGGAAAAAGTGTAAATATGGAAATAAGATTTTGATGTATCATTTTCACAGATTATAAATATATAAATATATATATATACACACACACAGAAAAGGATTTCCATATAAAAAGGTTCTATTCTTTATGTAAATCTATTTTTGATGTTGGTATTTTTGGGGGTTTTTTGTTGTTTTTTTCTTTTTTTTGCTCCCCTCTTATTCTGTAGCATGTTTTACAGCCAGTGCTCTGGGCTTGCTCAAAAAAGGCAGAGAATAGCATGCAGATGCAGGGAGTTCTAACACCAAACAGATGTGATCCTAAGTTTGTATGCTTGAAACCAAAAACAATTAAAATGTATAAATGCATCTCTGTATTGACTATAAGTCTGGATTACTTCTTCACTGATTTTTTTGGCAGATTTTCTGTAATATAATGTAAGAAAGTAACATCCTCAAATCAATCACAGAAGTGCCAAGCTTTTATTGTTTTTAATTCTAGCTTTTTTTCCCAGTTGTCTAGATCCTGTGATAAACAAATTTAAATAAGCCTTAAAATACTTGAAAAATGTTAAAAGCTTGGAATAAGTTTTTCTTCCCTTCTACTTACTCAAATCAACTTGCAAAGATAACTGACATTTCCAATGCACTCCCTGTATCTCTTTGTTGCATTCCACTTTTCCAAGCATAATGCAAAATCAGTCTTTTGACACTTTGTTTCTCCTAGCTAGTTACAAAATATGCAAAGTGCATATAATTTTAGGGTGGTTGTATGTGTTGTAATTATTTAGATACACTTTGTGTACAAACCGATTTTTCAGAAAAGTGCTGGTCAGCTGTGCTGCTCCTGTAGTAAGCAGGCTACCTGCATACGTCTGACAGGAGAAAGATATAAAGAGAGCTAGTTCAGGACTCGTTTATAGGCCTTTGAGATATGGCTCATCCTGTTTACTTTGATTTAAAAAAATACGTGGAGTAAATCATTTAAGTGAAGCAACCTAGAAATTTTATTGCTGCAACTGATAGCCCAGAATCAAAAGACTTCTGTAATTTTTTATTTAAAGGTTGGATATTAGTAACTACAGAACTGAAGTTGCACAAGGTATTCCGTCTATTTTCAGTGGAAATCCATTTCTTAAGTTAGCTTTAGGAGTTGGAGCATTAAGAAAAATGCTGCAGATTTCCTGTGAATTACTTTTAAAAAAAGTAATCTCTCATTTCAGTTGTATTTCTTATGATAACGTTGAATCCAACAGTCTCACAAGAGAATTACTACGTATTATTTTGGTTGACTAGTTATTACTAAATGTTTTCAAACAGCTTTAACAATCACATTAAACACTTACTTACTATATTAGGAGTTAAAGGTGCTGCACACAGGTAGTTGATATTAATACATACTGGAAGTCATCCTGAACAATTTCTGCCTGGCCTCAAGCAGAACTAAGTTTTTATGGCAAACCAAAAATCCTTGCAAATATATCAGTGTCTTGTAAAATTAATTTGCTTGGGAGCATGATCCCAAGTTCATTACAGTTCTGCTCCCAAAGCTGTGTAACCACAATGGAAATACTACTGGTTACCAAAAATTAAAGTGAATAAAATCAACTGGATGTATGTAAGCTACCTGTGTAATAAACCTTTGAGAAACATTTCACAAACAACATTGTAAATGTGCGATGTGATGTTTTAAATCAGACCACAGTGGTCCCCAACTCTATGTACATACAGTCAGTGCTGGAGTAATTTTTTTATTTACCCCAGCAGTTTCATAGGAATTATGATTTCTTGACTGAGTTTATGCTCCACTCATCAGCTGTTGCCTGTACATGGAAGTACATAGTGGCTTTCTGCCCCACATGTGTAGAATACAAGTGATGACACAGCACAGATCAGGTCAAGGCTGAAGTGCTTTCTGTGGCATTAGACAATAAAAGCTGTTGTAGTTAGGTGTTCATTTTCTACGTTGTGTCTTTGCTGTGCTTTGAAAAGTACATGTGCATTTAATTTGTTCATCGCTGTCATCAAATGACACAGCCAGTAATGTCTGCAGTTCCCCTGCTGTATGTTTGTTCCATTATTTATCTATTCACCAGGACAAGAAACTGTGGTAACTGTACAGTTTATTCCAGTTTGCTGCATGCTCTCACTGAACTGATGTGATCCTCCTAAAAGAGAAGTCTGCTAGGCAAATTAACAGATGTATAGGTGCATGTTAAGAAAGGGACTATTTAAGGCTGGACTTTTAACAAATATTTCTTTACTATGCAAAGATGGGTATTGCACAAATTTAAGACAAAAGTCTGAGGAAATGCCATAGAATACTTGAAGTTTAAGCCTACTCAGTCATGTTTTATATTCATTATTGCTTCCACTATTTTTCTTTCTTTTTAAGATTATTTGTAATTATTTTTAAGTGCACAACTTGATGTTAAAAAAATCAGTTTTTGTTGGAAGACAATATTCATATTCTGTTGACTGCTAATGAATGGAAATTCAATAGTCTTTGTTCTGCATCTTAGCGAGATTAAAAAATTTCATGAACATGGAATGGAGGAGTTTTTAATTTTTTTCATTTTTTCCTAATTTATTCTCTCTTTTGTGTGTTTTGTTTTTTGTTTTGTTTTGGTTTTTTTTAAGTTATTTGCTCAAGATGTCATCACAGCTCTAGCAGTGGAAAATGACAGGAAGTTACTTTTACTGAAGATCTGCATTAGTCCTCTCTGCTGGCTGCAGGGAGGGGAATGAGACCTGTGTGCAGCAGTTAGTGGAGAGGAGCCTTCTTGCTGTTCACAAATCTGAATAATATTTAAAGCCTAAATGATGCAACTATTAGAAAATATTGGTCATTGTTTTAGTGGTTTACAGAGTGAAACTCAGTCACTATTTTTACTTGTTTTCTCCCCATTATTATCGGACCAACTCTGCTTTCTCAAGCTCTAGCCAGGAAAAGAAAATAGTTTTTTGCCTCAGTTCTCTCAAAGAGAGATATATACATGGCAGCATGCTTGGCATTAAGAGCTATTGTTTAATGGAGCCACTATTGTCTACTATTATTTCCTATCATTCGAACTTAGAAGAATTTGTCTATGAACTGAATATTAGCATGCAAATATTTTGGCTATGACTACAATGGACACTCATTCCTTAAAACAGGAGTTAAGACTTTTGCAAGATACAAACATAAAAGCAGTAGTGTAGAGTCATATATGCCTTTAATTTTACAAGATGATATATAAACTGTTTTAAAAAAATAATCAGGTCTTTCTTTCACTATTACACAGCAAGAGCAATCTTCCCAGGTCCCTCACTATTTACAATAAAACCAACACTACAACAGCTGGTCATGTCCAAAGCAGAAAATCCCTATTATTTCAAATGCACTTATTATAGATTCCTACCCCCTAAAAAAGGTTTTAAAAAAAAAAGCCAACACTTGAAATAGCAGAAACAATAGAGACTGAAAAATGAAGTTCAATAACTAGAAATTTTAGTAGTAGTGAAGCTAGACTGAACACTATTGAAAGCTAAAAGTCACAGGATCAGATTTATCTTGATGCTACACATTATAATTCCATTCAAATCTATTGTTTAAAGCTCAACAGGCAACGCAGCACATGGTCAGACATTAGCAGGTGTGTTGAAGAGGTTTTTAGTCAAAGTGTGCAACACAAGAGCATAAATGGCTCTAGGTAAGTACAAGGACCACAGATGAGAGCAGTGCACACACTCAAGGTGTATACTTGAGAGCAACTTCACACTGCTGAAGGCAACATAATTCAGAATACTCAGATGTACGGAAGCTCGCTAATCACATGCCCATCTATTTAATCATCATTAAAATTTTCTTTTAAAATAGCCTGTCATAAAGGGGGGGGCACCCCTCATCTTTATCACTGTTAACATAACAAGCTGTGACGTAGCACGCACTTTCTGAGCCAGCACAAGAATCACCCTGTCAAATCTGGTTAACTCAAAGCATGCAGCAATAAAGTTGTTTTTGTCTCTATTTCATAAGCACAGCTGTGCTAAGCACCCACGGCACAGCTGGGGATTTGTCCCAGTCTCCCAGTACTTCCCTGCCCCACTAACAGCTGCACTTGGTCCAACATGCTGACCCAGGGGAATTGTTCCGCTTTTGGAGACACGCTTATGTGACACTTCAGAGCGAAGAGGCAGAAACCAGAGCAACACTCCTGGTCGAAGACCAGCTCTCAGGCTTCACAAGCACAACACTGCAACACCTAAAAAGTTTTCCTAACTGTTCACGTGTCCTAGGTGGATAGATTTCCTCAGTCACCAGACCAAGACTTATAAACTCTTAATTTGCTTTTGGGATCAAGAAGCAAGAAGTTTTCACCTGCAGTGTCTGTGACTATTGCTTGGAGTCCCACACTGTGTTCCTGAACACAGAAGTAGAGAGAAATACAGCTTATTAACTTAGAACCAAGGCATAGCGCACAGCCTGCATTTTGCTTGCACACATTAGGTCTGAGGTATAAATTTAAAAGTTTGCCGTGAAACATAGCATAGGCTCTAACCATAACAATTCAGAACAGTTTTCCATTGATTTGGTCTTTAGACTGTCAAGGTTGAGTTTTTAAATACCTACCATACACCCAATCTTAAAAAGAGACAATCCAGAACACATAGGATTTGCAGAGCATTGAAACATAGTTCTAATTATTATGTGAAAGCTTTACTATTACCAGAGAGGAGCATTTAGCATTCCAGAAAAACAAACAGATCAACCACCAGTGTCCAATGCAAGCAACAGCACCAAGATACCTCACAGAGCTGCAGCACAACTGAATAATACTTGCACAAAGGCGATGGGACCAGTACTGAATGGCACCTTTTGCTGTCGAGGCAAAAGAGGAGACCAGACTGTGCTGACAGAACACACCCCTGCTTTGCATTGGTGCTTGTACCAAGCTCTGGGGCAGCAGCATTAGGGACACAGAGTTCCCACCATCTATAGCACTTGAGATTGGCAAAGCCTGAACATTCATCCTTAGCGCAGTCACACAAAGTATGCTTCCAGTCAGATCTGTTTATCTTCCTAGCAAGAACCTTTTTCTGAAACATTGTTTATAGCACTGGTTTGCTCCAAAACAGAGCAGTAACTACGTAATTAGTGAATGATTGTACAGAACTTGCTGTAGCAATGCTCGCGGTAGTCTTTAGTAGTACAGATCAGCACTTTGAAGGAAAAAGCTCAAGTCACTTTTATAAACAAGCACTACAGTCTAAGCCTCAGTACTGCTCTCATACATTTATTTAGGCATTTGACATATTCTGGCCATCTGTTTCATTCCCGGACTTATACCTTGTTGTGCTACCCTTGGAGCGGGGCATGTTGACAAAGAAATCAGATGAATGCAGACAAAGTGCACAAGCAAGCCTGTTTGTTCTGAAGTCATTAATTTCTCCCCTGTTTCCTTTCAGGTACATCCAAACCCTACATTGCTATTGCATGACTTGTTCCATTATGAAGTTACCGTTAACAATAACATAGTTTACAGACAATACATGCTTGACTGGGATTTCTGTGTAATGAAAAAGCAGTTCCAAGAAACTGGAACTATTATAGTACCCTCCATCATTCACTAAAAGCTTCAGGAAATTAAAGATTTTTTAATAGTCCTTTGTTTAATGATGAGGCTTTGAACTCAAGACTCAAAAAAACAACACCCATTATTCAGAGGAAAAAAAAGAAACAATTCCCTTACATAGCAGAATTCTGTCTACACCATGTTGAAAAAGAGGGTTGGACAGGTAGACAAAAGATTTGTATTTTGCATCAGTTTTTCTTCCTCTGACTCGGCTGGATATTCTCCACTCCAAGCAAAAGATCTATAGGGCAGGAACCATCTTACTCAAACATAACCTTCAGCATCTAGACCAGACAGCTCCGATTTATGCAGAGCTAGCTGCACAACATGGTTCTCACAAGCCTGTGGCCAGGCATTCAAATTAATTCTTCACAGAGTATGCTGCTCCTTAGACATGTTTAATGAAGAATAGAACAGGAGAGAAAAGACATTGTTAAATCATTGTCTCTCCAATTGCTCAAGAGCTGATTTAAAGATAAACTTGCTAGACAGAATTTCTGCTCTTGCCTCACCCCTTTATGGTATCCCTTTGAGAGTAGGTTTCAAAGGGTACACTTGTGAATGAAAAAACAAGGGTTTCAAAGGCCTTCTCAGAGTGAACAGAGCCTATTGGGTAACAATAATAAAATAATTTAATTAAATCAGTACTCTATCTGCCTCTATCACAACGCTCCTGGAGAATGTATCTGTTTTTGTCAGAAAATGTACTACTTCACTGGGAAAATTACTCAAGAAGGTGAATATCCTTCACCAGTAACTTATGCCTGACAACGTACAGGTCTTTCTAACCAGATGTTGCATGGAAACAGCCATCTTCCTTAGACAGCAGCAGCAGCATATGGATAAGGCATTTCTGGGTTAGGGTGATGCAAGTACCTTATGACTGCCAAAGAACCCTAGGCTAGAAATGGCAGCAAAATGCATAATAAAGTAGATTGTTTTCTGATTACAGTAGGTAACAGAGGAAAGTCAAAGGCCCCACCAGTCCCATCCTTTAATATGAAAAAAAAATGTCCTCATTTTTCCCCCAGAGCCTCCTGCAACCCCTCTCCTGGTCCTTAAAAATCTGCTCTCCCACCTCTAGTTCCTTCTTGCAGATCAGTTGCCCTAAACAGCCTCACAGCCAAGCAGGCAGCCTCCTACCATCACACCTGGCTGAGCAAGGGAGCGCCGTGCTGCAAGTTGAGTGACAGCCACCAAGCTGGCATGCTTCCCAGCAGCAAGGCAACTCCCTGCAGTGCATTTCTGAGGTGAAATATTGGATAGCCACTGTCACATTCTTTAAAGGTTATTTGCATTTAGCATCATATATCAAGACATTCTTTGGTGCCATGAGGGCTGCTCTGAAAATAATGCCTCCTATTTTATTTTTCTGGCACAGTCTCAGAGGTGGATGTTGATGCCATGGCAGCAGAGGTTGAACCTTCCCACCAATATTCCGTTACACATTGTTGCCATCAGAGAGATAACAGCAGAAGGGCAGTCTGACAAAGCGGTGTCTGACACAGAAGTATGAAGCAAATCTTTGTATGAAGCAAATTCAGCAAATACACTTGCTGAATATTTATGGAGACCAAAAAGCATATGTGAGCACAGTGAGGCAGTGGGTGATGCATTTCAGCAGTGGCAACAGGAGGTCACCTCTGTTGGTGCAGGGTGGTTTTTTGTTTGTTTTGTTGTTGTTGTTTTACAAGCATAGTATGCAGGCTCTCATTCATCACTAGTGGAGATGCATAGCAAATGCCAGTGAATGCATTTTGTATTTAGTAGCTGAGAATTTGCTCTATCAAATAGTGTTATTGTGTTCTTCGTATTTGTTGTAGATTTCATGGAAATAAATAGAAGGCATTACTTTCAGATCAGCCTAGGTATTAGTTTTCTAACCAACATTCCTTAGTTTGCACTTACAAAATACCTGCTCTGGATGACTTTCCAAAGTTTAATTTAAGTACATTTTCTACAAGAAATATTTAACACAAATTAATTTCTAATCAGCATCAGTGAAGACAACACTTCAATATAGGACTAATAGCTAATCTAAAAAAAACAATCTTAAAAAATCTTAAAAAATCTTAAAAAATCTTAAAAAATCTTA
>JAPSGF010000015.1:3453039-3596319 GCA_035772895.1 Perdix hodgsoniae
TAAAAAATCTTAAAAAATCTTAAAAAATCTTAAAAAATCTTAAAAAAAATCTTAAAAAAAAATCTAAAAAAAAAAAAATCTAAATTTGCTCTTGGGAAGAGGCCTGAAACACACTTGTGGTGACAGAGCTGCTCACATGTGGCAGCTGGTAGACGAGAGAATAACTTTTTATTTAAAAAAAAAGGAAAGTTTTTTTAATAAAGAGCTACAGAATGCACACTCCGCCCATGCTCCATTATACATGCTCAGAACTGATCTGCTCTGCTCCCATGAAGCACAACATGCTGTACTAGCTCACAGATCTACATGCATGCTAGTCCAAGTATTCAAACAAGTACCAAGTAGCAACCAGCAACACACAGCGGTATTCCAGGCAAACATCACAAACACTTGCCTGTAACTCCAGCTGTGTTCTATACTCTTGAAATGTCACAAAAGCCTAGGCATACAAATAATCTAGGAATTAAACATGAAATTAGACTTTACAGACTAGGCGGTTTTAAAGATGGGGCTTAACAGCAATGAAAAATATTGCTTTCAAAAGTTATAAGAAAGAACACCTAGATACAAGGTACATCAGGAAAGAAATTCCTGAACATTGCCATTTTGAAACAGCTAAGATGCAGTCAACAAAAATGACTAATGATCTAATAACTTCCTGTAACTTCCCTTCAAATAATTGGAAAGATAACAGCCAAGTTTTCCTTGGTAGAGTTACAGCAGGGCAACAGAGCAACAGACTAGGAAACAATCTGAATGGCAGGAAAAAATGTTTCCAGTGGCATTGCACTGGAACAGGTAGCTAGTGAGAATGCTGAAATTTCACCTGTGGAGACCTTCAAAGTCTTGGCTAGAAAAAGCCCCAACTCATGACCTGATGCTAATAACAGATGTGCTTCAACCCAAGCATCCACACCAGAAGTTATGGTCCCCTTGCCTTCCTGAGGGCCGTTTCATCAGAGAATTGGGTCCAAAGGATCAGTAGAAGCAGTGTGGGGTTTGAAATGTGATGCCTGCAGTTTAACGCATCAACTTGCATTACAAGAGAAACCAGGGAGCTGATTAGGAATGTGACTTCTAAGAGAATAGCTTAAAACCCAAACATAAGGGGTCCCAGCCCATATCATTTGCTGCCAGAGAGCACAAACACACAATCTCACAGATGCTCACAGAACACTTGCACTTCGAAGGACAAGTGCCCCCACTGTCACTCAGTCCAGGCTAATGGCTTTCAATTATGACCTTGCAACACAGGGCAGTGGGTAAAAGTCCCTGGTGTGATCTGCCAGACTGTACAAAACTGAAAGAGCATTGCTGTATTCAGAGGACCCAACTGAGCAGAAAGAATGAGATTACTGTGAAAACAAAGATAAAATATAACTCTGAGCAAAATGAGTTGGACATAAATAAACTCCACAAATAAGACCAGAACTGCAGTACACCCACCAGTAGTCAACAGTCAACTTCAAATTATTCCAATAAAAATCCTATGATGGGATAAAATTCACCCTGGGATTTTGGCTGCTGGCTTTAGCTACAACCGGTCTTAGACTCAGTTGCAACAATACCCTCCACAACTTTAAAAAGGAAAATTTTCAGTAGCCACATTAACCATTTATTGCAGGCAACTTGCTTGGCAGTTTTCTTTAGAGAGATGGAATTAGACTTCACTTTATAACTGTCTGCAAGTACAGATACATGGCCTTCTCAACTTGATTACACATCATTTTCAGGTTTCTTTAGGCAATTCCTGCTTCATGCAATGCCATAGGTATAGTGGGACAAATATCTACACAACTCAGCAGGACATTACAGCATGCCCTTTATTCCTTAACTTGAAAGGCTGGAAGATATCTTTGTGATACTTGCATGCCCCAAACACAAGTTATCTTGTTGCACACAGAGGTAATAATCAAGCAGAGCCAGCACAGTCCTCTGTAAATAATCTGTCCATGTGTGTATATCATAGAATAGAATCATAGAATGGCTCAGGTTGGAAGGGACCCCAAGGATCATCAATTTCCAACCCTCCTGCCACAGGCAGGACCACCAACCTCCAGATCTAGGTCCAGATCAGGCTGCCCAGGGCACCGTTCAACCCGGTCTCTAGATAGATAGATAGATAGATAGATAGATAGCAGGTATGTTTGTCCACCTTTTGGTGGACAAGGATACAGGAGAGGGGGAAAAAAAAAAGAAGAGTCTCTTGGCATTAAAAGCATAAGTACCATTCTTTGATACAAAAATGACCAGGACTGACACAGCCTATTTATCGGGTTACACAAGGGACATAGGTAGGTGTAAGCGAATCATCTGATGAAGAATTTTTTTCATTTTTGCCCCTCTTTCCATTTATGGAATCTCAATCTCCTGCTAATAGGATATAGGCTCCTCACTGTTTGACCTTCTAGCAGAAATTGTTTGAAACAGTCACACAACTTTTCAGAGACTTTCACTCTCCTTTACTAGGCAGTAGTGAAACTCTATGTCCTGATTTGAAGCCCTCTAAATAACATTTTAAAAATTAATAAAAAATATCCACAAACAGACTTTGGACTAAGCATAAGTATTTCATTTCCAAGAAGCTCTTAGTTATTTTTGTCAGGGAGCCAATTTTTATCTCCTGCTTAAAAGAGAATTTGCAAAGGTATAAGTGGGAGTTAGATCCCCATTTTGCCTTTGAAGATTTTAAAAGAGAACAAGGGGCAAAGAAGTTTCTTCCATGTACTAAAACCCAACAGACCTTAGAAGCGGGGAATCCCAAAGACTCACAAGTTTTGTTTTTGTTATCTTTTGGCTGGATTTCATTTAAAAAGTTTGGATAATAAGGAACCCAGAGCAGCAAAAAATGAAATTTCAGCTCAAAGTATTTCTTAATTTCTCATCTAAGCAATGAGACACATTTAAGGCAACATCATCTTATAAAATTTAATATTGACTTTACACCTGACTGCTCATAGGAACTACAGGCAAGGGGTGCAGTGTGAGTAACATCATACTTTGCTGCCTCTCAGTCTCAGTGCTGAATGTAATTTTTAAAAATCTGTAAAAACGCTTACATTGCTCAAGCAACTGTAAGTCCTTGTCTGTTAGCTGCCAGTGCTAAACCACACTGGAGGGCTTCTAGGGAGCAAATGCAAGAAGAGAGAGGCATTGTACATAATTTTTATGCCCTTACTCCATCCATGAGATGCCACTCAACTATTCTTACTTCCTACTCCTTTAGTCTGATCATTTCAGCTTATACTTATAAGCTAAACATGATTTTTGTAGTATTACAGGATCTGAAATCTCTCTCTTAGCTGTGCATTCAAAAAGAAACTCTTCTTGATAAAAGTCACCTTTTGCAAATGACTCTGAATATGACCTACAGACTATCTGAATTGAATTTATTCATAAGATATGGAGATCCACTGAGGACATGAACATTGGCTGTCAGGGGAATACATCCTGCAGTACAGGGAAATAAAGATTATTCATAGCCTAAAAAGGGCACAGAAAGCTTTACTGAGAGCTCATAGAAGGGTTTGCCATCTCATTCAATTCTACGTTTCTTTTCCACTAGAAGGTTGAGGTGATGAATCCAATTAACAAAAGCATCATTCCCAGAAATAGAATGTGAGTGCTCTGGTTCAGAGAGAACAGAGCACAGTAGGCTCAGGAAGTATCTGTGGAGCCAAGTATTTCATCTGGAGCAGTATTTCCCTTGAGCAGTGACTCTCATCTCCCTGAGAACACCTAGTTCAGCACCCTTGAGTCTACCTGAAAGACTCTGAATGGAATGAAACCAATGTTGTTCTTGATCCAAAACTAGATAAAGTGCTCCCCAGAAGGGAACTCAATTAAATAAACTCACTTCTTAACAATGAATCCAGAAAGGTTCCAGCTTGGCAGAAACATATCAACCCTTAAGAAACATTCTGCATTTTCTTTTACAGTTGCAGCCTTTTGCTTTATACTCCACAGCAAAGAGTACAGCCCTTAGAGTACTTCACCACAGACCTAGCAACAGCAAGTAAAAAACATTTCTATAGCACCTTAGTCCTATGGTAGGACTCCTCCTGTGCCCAGGCCAACAACAATAAACACGGGCAGCCTCAGAACCTTTACTACTCTGGAGCTGCCTTCAAGTTGCATCACAACACCCACATCTTACAGCAAAGTCTTCCATTTTCCCTTAACCAGCCCAACCCTCACACATAAAGGCTAAGAGAAACATGCTTGCTACTCAGTTCTTCCACTTGCTAAGGGAGCTCCAGAAAGCACAAGGGCCCAAAGTCAGCTCCTACAGAGCTGACTTTAAAAATGCTTGAGGATCCCTTTATTCCCAGAACCTGAAAGAAGACAGGCTGCTGGAATAGCCTGTGCTTGAATACGGTACAAAGCAGAAATTCTGGAGTTCTGTTACGGAATAAGACAGCTTCCCTCTTCTATCAGGTGTTACACTTCCCCACCACCCCTCCAACTCATCAAATTATGAAGGAGGGTAATTGAAATCCACATTGCACCTGGCTCTGAGCAGCCTGGGTTAGTGGTTGGTGACCCTGCACATAGCAGGGGGGTTGAAACGGAAATGATTATCATTGTGGTCCTTTTCAACCCAGGCCATTGTATGATTCTATGTCCCAAAGGCAAGGTATTGCACTTTACTGCCTCCTGAAATCTGTGCTAGCATTTGGTGCCTCCCATTTCCTCATTCCCAACTCAACACTTTTTGAAAAAAATAAATGGAACATCTGCAAATTTGCCAGTCCTACAACATGGTTAACTATTGGTTCAGGTCAGATGTTTTCTCACTACTCGGAAGTTGTTTTGCTTCTGTTAAAAAAGAATACTTTTTACACACCATTCACTCTCATACAAATTGAACAAGACTGAATAAGAAATAAATCACCAGAAGAATAACTGCTTATTCTTATGGAGACATTGTAAAATTATGAGTTAGGAAAAGTATGCGCTTCTCTGTTCATATGAACTAAATTCACAGAAATATGCAAATTATAAATATACAGATAAGTAACAGAAAAACATGTTGCTTCCCAGCTGGTATGGATTGGTGCAGCTGCACTGACTTCATACAGCCAGCAGCATGCTACATAATTTGACCTGTAGACAACACAGAGTTATGAAAAAGAATGATGTCGTTCACCTTATTTACTTGAAGTAGCTAGAACAAGTTATGTTGGACACTGATCAGTAGCCTGATCCTGGCGCACCAACTATTTGTACTGTGTGGTTTATGCACATCATGGGACAGCTGCAGCGCACACACTGAACATGGGTAGAGTTACCACTTGCAGAGCCAAGCACAGTAGAAAGGGGATACAGCCAAGAACCTCACAGAGAGGAAGCGCAACAGCAGTAGACCACAGTAGACCACATTATTATTAATTTTATGTGGACAAAAATGTAGACTTAACCCTGCCCTTTTGGAGGGCACACAATCTGGGTGGCTCTCATTTACATAGACTTGTGTGAATTGAGCTGCAAAGAGCAACTCAGCCTCGTGGCTGCAGTTAATTCCTTTACCGGGTTCTTTTCAGGACCTCCACATGGGTACCCAGAAGAACAGGACCTGCTGCTATATAGCTAAAACCCAGGCGGCAGATACCACTAGATGTGCCACAGAATCCTTCCCCAGAGAGAAGGGTGGAGGACAGGAAGGGGACACCTCCGGCAGCCACGCACAGCAAAGTAGATGGATGACTTGGTGGCTGAGCCTGGTCCAGACAACTGGAGCTCCAGCATGGGGACTTCCTTCTTACCCTCACTACATCCCTGCTGGGAGAGAGGACAAGTAAAGGGCTGCCGCTTGGGCAAGTACCGGCTCAGGGACCGTTCTTCACCGACGGCCCCCGCCGGAGGGGCAGACGAGCGGAGCACGCCTTATAGCAGCCCATTTTCTCGCAGGGGGGAGGGAAGAAGCGGCGACTGCCCGGGAACAACGGCCAGAGCTCGGGGGGTGGGGGCTTTTCCCCGAGTCCTGACGTAGAAAGTAAGCCGGGATGCCCGCCCCGGCTTCTTAAGGAGCGCGGCGGCGGGCGCAGAAAGCGCCCTGCCCGGCCCGCCCTGCACGCCGGAGCGCCGAGGTAAGGGCTGCGCGTGCGGCGAGCGGGGGGCGCGGGGCGGCTGGGCAGGGCTGGGGGAACCCGCGGGCTGTCACATCGCACTCCGATCCCTGCCACGGGCTGCGGCGTCTTTACGCTCCGGGATCGGGTGAACGGTCCTAACTGGGAGCTCCAACCAGAGGAACGCTGATAACCAACGAGATAATTAACTTTTTTATTGTACGGCACTGTTCCTTATGTGATGAGGATGGGGGGGGGGGGGTCAGTTAGCGAGGAGAAAAAAAGAACCGCGAGGTGTAAACAGCATCCACACACGAAAGAAATTTATGGACAGAAAAAGAAAAAGTTGGAGTGCAGAATTCACCATGAGCATAGGAGCATAGGTAAGGCACTAATGAAAATGCTGTTTCCTGGGCACCTCTCCAGCTCCTGGCTACCAAAATAAATGCCGAGGCTTGCAGAAGGCTGGCTGACAGAAATGCTCCTCAAGTTCAGCCAAGGAGCAGCAGGGCTGGTACCGGCCCTGCTCAGTGCTGCCCACACCACGCCTCGAACCGCACAGCCTCCCAGCTCCCTGCCTACAGCAGCCCCTTTGGTTTTTTTCCTGTCTCTGACGAGCCTAGAGGTTCTTGTCTTGCCCAGCTCTGTAACTTACAATGTTTCCAAAATGAGATTAGGGGGGTGGAGGGGAAGGCAAAGCAGCCAACGATACAGCCCCTGTCCAAATGACAGTTAATCAATTTTGGTATAACTCCTTAGTCTGAACTATTTGCTTAGGTTTCCTTCAGTTATTCTTAAGTTAGGTTTCTTTCAAGTTTTTCTTAAAAAGAATCTGACTAAGCTAAGTTAGTTATGCCCCTCTAAAAAGTCGAGGTAAGCAGATACGTGCACAGTACAAGGTGCACACACACACAGGTGCCCGCTGCCCATTGGAAGGGCTCTGATGCACACACTAGGAGGAATGAAGTGGTGACTCACAGCATGTCCTCAGATCTGCCTCTCAAAAAGCAATCCAAACCTGCCTTGAGCAGTAGGGTACAGGAGAATTACGCTTCTGGAGATCCTGGTAGCTGCACAAGGTCAGTGCTGTTACTAACAACTGTCTGAGCAGCATGGGAAACGTGTTCTATCCATCTTCATTAAATGCAAGTTTGAGATCCAAGGCTGTCAAGTCAACTTTCCCCACTAGATCCTAATTCAAACTGAATAGAATGTTTACTCTCTTAACTGCTTACAATTAAATACCTCCAAAGGACTCAGAACTTGACCATGGAAGCAGACTGGGTGCTAGAGAAGAGCATCGCTGTCAGGTCTAAAATTGCAAAAGAGCCCTTTAGACCTGCAATAATATACTCTCAAAGAAAGCAGCTTAGCCTTCCCTGGTCTTGCACACAGGCAGTGGCCAGGCTACTTTCACACACACAAACCCTCTGTGTGCCTTTGTCATCTTTCTTCACAGAGTAGAAAGACGCTGCTTTTGTCTTACATGAGCACTCATAGAAGAGTCGCTGATTAAGTTAAGCTGGTTAAAAGAGGTAGCTTCTCCTTTCTCCATTAAAAGCAAAAAAACCTCAACCCCACACACAACCAGTTTCCCTCTCTAAGGGATCAAACCAAGACCACAACACATGTGCTGAGCTGTTGCTTTTAAACAGAGTTGTTTGTGCTAAAAACTCAGATGCTGGTTTGTACAAACACGATGTTCTCCTCACACCATGATCTAAACTAAGAACAACCCCCAAACTTGTTTCACATCAGAAATAACACTAGCAACATGTTAGAAAATACACAGTAGACGCAGGTGCTATAAATGAAATCTGATGGAAACTACTGGGCCTTTCTGTCCCCAAAATGTTATTATTTTCCAGATTCCTCCCTCTGTAGCTGCTGCTTATGAAGCTTCAGGATGTGAAACACTCAGTTGTCAATTATCACTGATCTATAAGCATCTGTACATTTATATACATGAATATATACGTGCTCTATGATACAGATGCTGTACTATGTCTTTGCTATACCCTCTTTTCAGAATCATTCTGCATTTTAGCAGGTAAAACACCCCTGTTCAATGGATGATTTTGCAAACTACCATTAATTCAGTAGAACATGCTTTCAGCAGTTTTCTGCCTGCACCTGCAGATCCCCAGGAGTCTCTAGACTATTCTAAAGGACTTGCAGAAAAGCGAGACTTTCAAAAGACAAAAGTGAATGGATCTTTACTGGAAAAGTTTAAGGATCTGCAAATCTGCCAAAAGCTTTCAACATGAAGAACTTAGAGATATAACTTAGAGAGTTTATTACAGGGATCTGCGATAATAACTGTAAAAGTTTTAACACATGCTTCTGCAGCACAGAATAATGCAATTCCACTATATTTATACAAGAAAGCATATTTGGACTTTTAAAGATCAGATACAATACTATCAACATCTAGTGCCTTCTATGTAGTGTAAGGTACAGGGCTTTGTTCCTGAATCTTATGGTGATAAGTTATATTGGTTTTACTATGTTTCAGTGACACAATGGATTTTGGTAACAGAGGGAGAATCCACTGCAACATGAGGCTCACCTACTTTCTGCTAGTCATGGGAATGTTCTGTGTGATACCTTCCCTCTGCCATAGCCAGATTGACCCACTGGCTCTTGGGCGAGCAGACCCTCAGTGCTGGGAATCCTCCTCAGCTGTTTTATTGGAGATGAGGAAGCCTCGCATTTCTGACTCTGTCAGTGGCTTTTGGGACTTCATGATCTTCCTGAAATCATCAGAAAACTTGAAACATGCGGCTCTGTTCTGGGACCTGGCTCAGCTATTCTGGGATATCTATGTGGACTGTGTGCTGTCCAGAACCCACGGCCTAGGAAGAAGACAGCTTGCAGAAGCTCAGCAGAGGATCACTACTCTACCTTCTCAGTTCACAGGGCAAAAACAAGGTTACTACTCCTTTAATATATCTCAGAGGCAGTAAACAGTCCAGGAAAGGATGAAAATGCAGGCTTATATTGCTGTGTGGTAATAGCAAAAAAAAAATTTTGATTTCCTAATAACGTAGACTTAAAAGCTGTCATTAGAATTCCATTTTATGAGAGTTGGGCAGAAAAGGCAGGAGTAGAAAATAAAACATTGGAAGATTCAAACAAAGACAGCAGCTCAGCAACTGAACAAAGATATTCTTCAACACCAGCAATTTAATCAGTGTTGTGCCACAGACAGGCTAGTGCCAAGTTCCTCATGCTGAGAGGTACATTAGTCCAGGAACAGTTGTACTGGCACTGCTGGGGAGAGCAGCACTCTTTCAGCAGAGGAGTAAGGATATGTTTAATTGCCATTTAGTAGTCAACCACTACATGGTCATACTTCTAGGTAACTTGGTCCAACACATAATGGAAACAAACCTAGCACTCACATGCAAGCAGGCTTTCAGGTACATCTATAGATTCAGGAAGAACAGAATCTATGACACTAAAGTGCTGCAATTCCTTATCACTAGGTTCCCTACCTGAAAGCAGAATCCACAGACTTAAAGAATCTCCATAGACAGTAAGGTAAGAGCTGATACTTCACAGTAGGATTCACAAAAGGTAGTATGTCACTTAGCTTCCCTATTCCCAAAAATATAGCACAGCTTTTTCTAAATCTCATTTTTCTACAAGCCTTCAGTTCTAACCCTGTTACTAGTAGGTACATCTTTCCTGGAAAATATTATCTTTCAGAAAGGGACAGTGTTATGCTTTGAAAGGATTCAGATCCTTATCACCATTTCCTAGATCAATGTTTAAATTATTAGGATTTGGGGGTCAATGTCCGTGGAATAACAAAGAACCTCTCTGGGCAGTTACCTATTAGGGTGCCTCTGAAGAAGAACGTGAAATAAGCATTTTTTCTGTCCCAGTGACACTATACCACTGGACAGTCCAGCTCTTACCCACAAATCTTAATTATGCGTGCATGTGTATTGGAACATAGGACTCAATAAGAAGAATCAAGAGGTCCTTACACCCATTACCTACAAAATGTATCTTAGCCATTAAGATAGGAGATGGGAGCTGTGTTTGAATCAATCCCCTCAGACTGAAGAGGAACTTGTGCAGTTACTAAACTGAATCAAACAAACATTATCTCACAAAAGAAACAAACTGCTGCCCTGGTAAGGCCAGTACTTGCACTTTTGGGTGCAAGTAGAATGTAGCTTTAGTACTACTGCCTTATGTGCCTATTAAAAGCTGAGAGAACAATCAGGCGAAAGCAGCTGATGAATTTTTTCCTCAGGATTACAGCTTTGAATTTTATTGCCTAAATTCCCTGAGCCTTTTCTTTGCTACTGGCTCCTCAGATCACTCTTTGATTTTCCTAAATAAACAACTGGCCTTTAAGACTAGTAGACAAGATTAAGAGTAACAGCATGATATCTTTTGAAGTACGACTTTTTGTTTTGTGATTAATACCAACTTTTGTTTACTCTTACACAAAGGGATCTTAAGATACTTCTAAATATTCACACTTTAAGAGAAACACAAACTCCTCCCTCCCCTTCTTTGTTTTGTAAATCGCAACCAGCTGGTCTGGTTTCACTGCACAGTTGATTATCATCAGTTGGAAGCAGGCACCTTATAGCAGCGTCGACTAAGTTTTATTTCTTCGAGGAGCTAGCTAACCTCTCATTCAAGTCTCCTAAGTTTCCTCAAGTTTCTTAACAAAGTCAGCTGTTTCAATCTTTGTAGCTGCTGACCCTACTGCCTTGCTTAGTGAAAGCAGAAATCGATTATTAATAATTGCAGAGATAAATGACACCTTAGAAAGTGATGAGACATTGAATTACTACTTATTATGTAATGCAAAGATATGTACAAGCCTGTTTTCTTATCTCAAAGAGTAGCATTAATTGCATTTGAATGGCTTTGCATTCTCCATTCCACATCTACAGTCAACCAGTGCTGTTACTTCTACAACTATTGATAACTTCTTTAATTGAATTTTTTTTCATCTTAAGCTCTTAAGCATTTATAACAACTGCCATTTTTTGAATGGCAAACTGTAATAAATCAGAAACAATCCATAAGTTACATACACTGTAGTTCTTCAAGCATGCTGAACTAGAAAAAACAAGACAGATCTGGACTTGGCACAGAAATACTGGTGTTAAAGTATCATTATTGTCATCCTGTCAGATTTCTGAACTAGAAGATAAATTCCCTGAGATCATTGTGAAGATTGAGTAATACAGAACCAGAAAATGACTTGGGCCAGAAGGGACTGTGAAGATCACCTAGTTCCAACTCTCAGTAGCACAAAGTAGCAAGAATTAAGCTTGTTTGTCTTTACAAAAAAAAAAAAAAAATCCACACACAGAAAAACCTGCAAAGCCAAAGAAACTAGGAAAGTCTTGGTAAAGCTTGCAAGTAGCAATGGACAGAACTATTCTGACACAACTAAGAAGCACCCCCACAGTTCTTCAAACTTTGCCTTTTCGGAAAACAAGTCTGTCTGTGTACTGAGACACTGGTAGAAGTAGCTCAGTTTCAGGCTTACAGTTTTAAACGCTGTTTTCTGATGCAGCTCAGCTCTGCTAGGCTTCTGACTGTAGTTACCAATAGATCTAGAGATATTCTAAACTCTACACAATCCACAAAAAACATAACTCAAATACAGTGTTTTTGATTTTTATTATCTGACAAACTAGCCCAGTTTTCTGAAACCCTACTTAAACTAACTGCATAAAAACTCCCCTGACCACCTACAAAGAAGCACTAGCCACATTTAAATTAAGCAGGGAAAATCCTTCAGTTATCTGACCAGTATATCTTTAATCAACTATTCTCTTCCTTTCCCAAAACTCAAACACTACAAAAAAACAGGTTTCAAGAAAATCACTTAACGTATTACAACAGAGCAATTACAATTAGATACATCATAGTTACAACAACTTTCAATGAGCCAAAATAAAACTTTAAAAAAACACACAAGGAAAATAAAGCTTTTGTACTTACAGCAAATCTTTATGAAGAGCTGCTGTACAAGACTCCTCAAGAAGACACAGAGCACAATGCCAGCATAAATAATTGAAGATTACAAATTTAAAAAAATACTCTCTACCAATTTTCTGCCTCCCTCCTCCTCACCCAGCAGTCTCTCTACTACCTCATCACTCAGACTGACCACAGCTGTGCACACTTCCCTCACAGGTGCAGGTAACTAGGCTCAGATGAGCTCTTGCACATAGCCCAACTGCCGAGGATAAACAACTTGTCCTAGTTCTGCTAGGGTGCTAAGGAGAGTAGTGAAGTAAAGACTGCTGTATTAAGTATTTGAGGTCTGGTAAGTAAATGCATGCTGTGTTAATCAGTTACTTTTTCAGAAGGCTGATATGTCAAAAAGTAATAAAGCCACTCTATTGGCTTTTAGAGATTATTGCTAAGAAAATATTCCATAGTTTCTCAAGGAAATAATAAAATTGGTACTAAATAGCAAGAGAGATCTCATTCATTGTGCAGAAAGGTTAACAATAAGCCAATGAGTTTGTAAGATTGTGTGGACTCCAACAGATAACTCTAACCCTGCTACTTACAAGTGAAAAAGTTCACTTGTATGAATAGGAAGGCTAAAAAGGAAGGCCTGTGATGAAGGGAAAGACCAGAGTGGTTTGCAAGTGAAAGGCAACTTGCAGATGGAGAAATACAACTATCTCCAAAATGAGAGGTTTGAGGCCACAACATGTACTGAGAATATTGGGACAGCAATAGCTAAAGATGGAGGAAACATGAACGTGGGAAACTGAGCACTCAGCAGCGCTTTGTCATTTTGAAATTAATTACTTATATGTGTTTTAATATCACTTTTCAGGGATGTTCACTCATATTCAGAGGTCACCAGTTCTGAGGAAGAAAGACTTGTTTGAAGATTTAATAAAAAACCGCAAGCATAAGAGTAAATCTACATTACTTGGAAGAATCATTGGAGAGCTAGGGAAAAAGAGGAAATGACAAGTTTAATCCAAGATCTCAACGTGTAGATATATTTTTTTAAACTATTTCTCTTCAAGTTTTGTATTTTAAGTCTCATTGATGTTAATTTACAGGTGGATGAATGCCTATAAGTAGTACTGTTTCTGATTAACTTCTGGGTTGTTGTTTTGGTTTTGTGTTTTTTTCTTAAGCGCCTATGAATTTAGTCTCCCTAATAAACTGCATGGTTTATAAGCAGTTGCCTGCTTCAATCTGTATGTATCATCAGGCTTTTTGTAATGCATCTGACCTACTCAAACTATTTTCTTTGGAGTGCCAAAGCAGGAAAAAACTAGTCCTCCGATGAGACACTGACAAACAGAGCAGGAAGTTGCCCCAAACCTCCCCCACTGCTACTGCTGTACATACAGCTGCACATACATACAAAACAACCACTGCTGAAAGACATCATCCCCCTAAAGAAAAGTAGTACTTTTTTTTTTCTATTAAAAATAATCCCAAATACTTTGAAGTTTACCAGCAAAAAGCAAAATGAAAGACTTTAATAGGTGTCACCAGCTCCTCTCTTTGCTTTCATAGGACATTTTAACGATATTTCCTTAGATTTCTAGTTAGACAAGTGCTTCATAAAATGTAACATATTCTCACAAAGTATTTAAACAAAGGAATTCTCATACATGACTTAAAATTGCTTTTTTCTTTTAGCTTGCAAGCTGTTCGTAACCAAGTTAGTTTCCTCTGACTGTTATTGATAACTCTCATAGGCAATTCGATATTATTATTATATATTACATTATTATTATACCATTGATATATTGGATGTATGCAAATACAAAATTCAGCTTTCCAGGGCATTTAGTTGCTCAGTCAAAGCTTCTTTCCTTGAGCATATGTCAATATTTGTTCTTTTCTTCACAAAATATCCAAATCAAAACTCATTTGCAGAAGCATTTTAGGTGTTCAGCAACTTGTAGAAGTAGGTTCAAGTAGAAAAATGTGTAAATTAAATCTTGAAATGGCTATTGGACCTGAAGAAAATAAATGTTATTCATCATCCCATTGGATGGAATCCTGATTTTACAAAAGCAGACAGCAAACCTCAAGAAGCCTCCCAGCTTCAGTGGGATTGAATCATTGAATACATGCTTAAAGTTGAGCATTCAATGAATCATGTAAGTGTGCAACTGAGAAGTGATCATGACAGTAATGTGAGTACAGGAGCATGCCCCCACCTGCCCCTGCCTGCAGCTGCTGCCTGAAAGAGTGCTCTGCTACCATGCGGGAGGGAGGCAAGGGTATTGTTACAACAGATCCACTCACTCTCATTCTACTGTTGTTAATTATCTAAACTATATTAATGTATCTAAAAGCCCTGTTACGCACAGCTTTCTACTAACGCAAGAGAGACCATTCACAGTCCCTACAGTTACCAAGACTAGCAATGAAGTACAGTACAGTCCAGATGCAGCCAAGTAGGACTGGAATTGTAGTAGAACAGATTCTATCGGTTCTCATATGCTTTCAAGCTCTAGAAAACGACAACAACAAAAAAAGAATGTAAACAGGTACTGTTAGACTCTGTGCCATAGCACCCATTGGGAAGAGGCTAACACATCCAAATTTTACACATTTCTTCCAAACGAGAGGATCTCTTAGAAGAGCGCTACTGGAAGCTTTCTTCCTCCCTTCAGACAGTAACAGAAATGGAGAAATACCACTGCTGGTCAAGCAGATGTTTAGCTTAAATAACAATACTGTTCTGCTTCAGCAGCTTCTTTTATTAACAGGCTGTATCACCGTTTGGCCTTCGAAGAAATGGGCAGGGAAGGATTAATATGTGCAAGAGGGACTTAAGAAAACAGATGAATCTTAAGCGTAGGTCCCACTATAGAGAACATTTGGAAAATGCTGATGTAAAGGAGATGATCTGTGTTATTAATTGTGCTGAAATCAATTAAAAGAAAAAGGGAAGAGAATTAAATTTCATGTAAACATGTATGTAATAGAATTTCTACATGAACTCCTACCTCATTTTCTTCTCTCTGAAGGACTCACAGCTTAATTCTGTTTTATAACGAGTCTTATGTCATCCAGATCTCAGTGACTTGGCATAAAATCACAGCTGGACGATGCTGTTTGATATTGATTCATTTATTATAAACTGGTGCCTCCTAAGTTGGTTGCGTTAAGAAAAAGCAAATACAGTGAGGATGAGATGTAAGCAGGTTTGCTGTACTGTCTCAAAATAACAATTTAAAGTTGTTTCCTATCCTCTCCCCTGTAAATTTCTTAGCAGATCTTGGTATGACCAGGATTGTTTCTGTTGGTTCTGCTTCTGGCTTCCAGTTCTTCAGTCTGAGTGTGGCAGGAGAAGGGTGGAATGAACATTTAAGACTGAGGTTGCTTCACTGTGTGCAGGACTGAGTAACAACAAAATAAAGTCTTGAGACTTTGCCCTTTTCATCTCATAGAGACCTAGCAAGTAATTAATTGCTTACTGATGTGGAAAATACTTCCTTGAGTTTTCACTTGCTGCCACAAAGTGAAAGTTCAATGCTAAGAGGTTCAGGGATATTTCAGAGATATCCATCCATCAGCATTTGCGTTCCAGGCCTGTCCCATACCGCATCATACCAAACAAGCATTTGTCAGCTGTAAATGTTTCCAACTGATTTTGATTCATATCCACCAGCTCTGTAGGGTATTTAAAGCCTTGTCAGAAATTGCTATATATCTTCTCATAATAGTCAGCTATGCTGGTTGGATTGTTGTTTGCATCTCCTGGCACAGGTATATTGGAAAAGCTACTAATCTGTTTATGCAAGAATACAGAGGTATGCACTTTTGAGTGAGCTCTGTTATTTGTTTCCTGCTTTCTGGAGTCTTTCTTTGTCAGTTAGTTTATTTACCTTCCATCCTCTTCACTCTTCATTTGCTAGAGACAATCTGTTAGCTACAGTTGCATACCATTCTTTGTTGCTGTAATTCTTGGATGTTTGTGTTGTGTGTACTTAAGGCTTTTGGTGACTAAAACTAGCAGAAAAAAAACAGGAACATTCAACACCATCAATACCAACCACAGTATAAGGTCTTTCATGAAAGTAGCTGGAAAGAAACAAGATTTTTAGACATTTTCTAGGCAGCTCCTGTATCTTTGTGATTATGACATATTATGAAAAAGAAATGATAAGGAAATATGTGGAAAATTAAGTGGTCTGCTGTGCAGCTTTTCTTCAGCACTACACTTTCAGTGTTTTTCTATCACGTTAGTCTAAAGTGTTTCATTGTACACGAAACTAAGTTTCAGAATATGCGATTTTCCCCTTCTTTTTTCTTTTTTTCCCAAATTCAATTTGTTTTATTAGTCATCACAAACTAATTCCTATAAAAATTAGGAGTCTTTTCTTTCTTGGTGAGCTGGTATAATTCAAGTTACTCAACTAAAATCCTTAAAAATATGCAAATTGCTCTTGAGCCACGACTGGTTTTGAGCACAGATCTTTAAAATACTTCCATGTACTATCAGAAAAAAAGTGTTTTCCTTGTAGCTGTCTCAACCTGAAGGGATACAGCACAACTCCTATCAAGTAATTAAAGGAAGACACATCAAAAACTAAGAGGAAAGAAATGGGCTGAAGAATCACACTTAGTAAATCTGCCATCAGTTCATACAGTCACTTGATAAATAGTTAACAATTCAAAGAAGGAAAACACTTGATAATAACATTCAGATCTTTAACATGCTCCATCTTCACCCATTATGTTAACCTTCAGAATGGCCGTTAATAAAACAATACACAATTATGACACTCCCCATCATTACAGATTATACCAGTGTATCTCACTGAAATCACTGGTGTTGTACTGCCGTAAAAACAAGTAGCCAACAAGAAGCAATGAAAGAAAAGCAACGAGTACCTATTATTTTTCTCCTAAGAATGAACTAAGTTCTTTTCAATGTTTTCATTCACTCAACACTATAAGAAATTAACCTAGACTATATTATGAATGGGCCAAAGCAGTATTTCTTCTGTATGATCTATTCCTTTCTCTTCAAATCCCAGCCTACTTGTTGCTGAGGCTTAATAAATTCCTTGTAGTTTACATCAACAGGTGCAATCTACTACCATTAGCCAATCATCTACGTTCAAACTTCCACACAGTATTTGTATGTTTACTTACATAGGCAGATGTACTCCTATACATGTAAGTGCAGGCTTTGTATGTATCTTTAATACTCTGGAAGTTTTAGACTCATGCAGTGCTAGCAACCAATTAGAAACAACTTCTCACACCTTTTAATGTTGTAGGTAACATTACATTCTTATTAACCATTCTATTTTGGACATTGCATTCTTATTAACTGTTCTATGCTAATATAAATACATTCATATCAATTCCTGTAAATGGTCTAAACTTTCTTTTTCCTTTAAATATGTATTTTTCAGTTTGGAATAATGTGACTATTGAGACCTGAGATGTCTCACAGTATAGAATTTATTCCTTTCAGTTAGACTAAAAAAAAAATTATTGATAGACAATATATCACTGAAACCACCTGCATCAAGCCATTTTTATAGGAAAAAAAAATAAGTTTCTGAAACACAATTCATTATCAGTTATATAGTGATGAAAAGAGAGTACAGCATAGGACAGTTGTGGAAGCCAGTGCAGTATTAGTGATACTATACTCGTTTTAATCAGTTGCCCCTGTATCTACTGTACAGGAACTAGAAACCATTAACGGATAAGAAATGTTATTGTCTAACACTGTTTATGGTTCCTGGTGAAGTTGTTAAATGCAGAAGTCTGTTTGGTTACTACAGTGCAACATCTGAGAAACTTTAGAGAGTGTGACATGGCTTTAATTACCTTCAATAATTCAGTGGAGCTGTAAGGTGAATGCCATTTTCTGTCACTTCCAAGCTGGCAGTTACTTGGTTGATGAGATCAGAGAAGGATCTGCAAACATGTTCAGCTGTAAAGAAGAAATGCTGCTTCAAGACTGACTGTTGATCTGAAAAGAAGAATAGAAGAACAGGTCTTTCAGAAAATTTAGTCTCTGCCAGAACACTAAAATATTCTTCATAAATCTCTACTATAAGATAATTCTGCATAAGCACTCTCCTCATTACAACCTCCTTATCATAATGAGTGTTGAACAAAGTTTTGCTGTAGTAAGACTACTGATTACAGAAGCATTCTGTACTGCTGAAAGTTTGCCTAGGACTAGAGCAAGAGTTGTGTGTCAGAGCATTAGCTGACAACAGAAAAGACCTCCAGTGCACCTCATCAGTATGAGTTTGCTCCTCAATTGACTGCAGAGACTGACTTCCTCTTACACGCTTGTTTTAAATTACTCAAGCATTAGGGGCTATAGTCTACCTTAAAGGAGCAAGTTCTGCACCTTACAGTACACCTATACTGCACCTTACAGCAATGCATTACTTTTATAATGGCAAGGGCAAGATTTTGAATTTCCTCTGAGAGTTAAATGACTATGAGTGATTTATAGAGCAAATTGGATGAAAGTCTAGATAACTGAGAGAACTCATACCTGGTTGGGCTTGAAGAGACAATGCATCCATTAATTTCATCACTAGATGCTGCAGGTCCACTTCATCACTGAACTCCTTCTTATCAGATGGTATCTGTATTGTAGCAGGAGTAAGAGCTGTATTCCTTATGATGCCACTGTCATAGTTTTCCATCAATTCAGGCAGATATGTTTGATTATCGTTTATTTTTTTAAACTGTCCCATAAAAACTCTGTCACTCTGCAAGGTCACTGACTTCACCAAGTCTTCTGAGAACATGAAGTCCACTGTAGCAGGAGCCTCAGGTGACTCTAAAACCTGTATTCTATTTGCAGAGTTGAGATGATTCAAAGCTTTCCAATCTGAACTTGTTTTGGAAATGGGTTTTATTTGAACAGGATTTAATCCACTCTGCATTCTGCTTTTGTGAAGAACATGCTGATCTCTTGGCATCATATTCTGACACAGTGAAAATGAAGGATGTGCTGTTGACTGTAACATTGTCTACGGTAGAAAAAACATAGAAAATATATAATGAAAATAACTGTTCTTTTTGCATGTTGGTAGTACTGAAATAGGTGGGAAAATTCATTTTGAGACAGAATTTTATATATATATATATGTATATATATATATATTTAATTTCTAGTGTACTTTAACCAATATTTTTAACAAATAAAGTTATTTGCCTGCAGTGAAATAAAACTTTGAGTTTGGATAAATCTATGTGGCCATTTTTTCCCACAGTTCCAATCTGAGGACATATGCTTTAATGCCACTGAAAATTGAGGATAATAATGTTCTAATGACTAAATTTGCTGGAAAGTCAGTGTAAAAGAATTAAAGTACCATTAAGTGCCATAAAGCTGTGCACTGCAGATGTATCTTGTATTCCTATATGTTTGACCTGAAAAACACTCTAAAAGTTGCATGGCAGAAAATGCCACAAAATGCTGTAGTGTAAAACATGTATGAGTTCCCTGTAACACAGAATTTCTTCAGAACCTCAGAGATAGTTCAAATGAAGAGTTAATATAGCTGAAAAGAAAAAAAAAAATCTATAGGAGGTCTGCATTATATCCTAGTACAAGGCAACAATTAGGAATGATAGAACAGAATTGTATTTATTCTGTGCCTATACAGCATTCCTCTCTAAAGGAACAACTGCAATGAAATATCTAATACTTCCACTGAGAATCATTTTTCCCCTCTTATCGGAATTCTTTCTCATTATATTCACTGCAGTATTATCTAAACATCCCAGACATGTCTATATGTACTAGGTGCTAAATATATTTAGAATGAGAAGAAAATCTCTGCCACAAAGAGCCTATCTGCTCTCTATGAAGATAAAAACTGGAGCTGACTGAGCAGATAAACAGAGAATGCATGAAATAGACTCAAGGGAAGTGGTCTGCAAGAAAAGTAGTAGTTAGTGTTCAGTAATTGTCCAGAGCTGAGAATATTCTTCATTAATTTTATCACTATACCTTTACTTCTTGCTTCATTTTACACAGCTCCATTTGCAGGTTTTCATGGCTTGCTCTCAAGCTTTGGAGTTCTGCATCTATTTTGAAGTTTTTGTCCTCCTGGCAATTATGAAGAAATTGCATTTTGTGCTTCCATTTATTCACCTGCTTCTTCATGTACCTTTCAGGGAGACAGGAGTGTGGGAATATTTCTAGATCCATTACACACACACATATTTCCAATCATTGAGAAGAGCAAACACTGTAGAGCAAGCTTTCTTCTATTTGTCAGTTGAGCTTCTGTCTGAGATGACAGCATTTCAGGAACTGGGCTGTATACACAGAATTATCAAGAACAGGAATGTACTGGGGGAAAGATGCAAGCTGAGTGGAAGTGCAGTCAGGACAGCATCTTGGGGTTTACCATTCCCATTATGACAGCTGCAATACAAAGAGCAGTCCCTCTGTCTAGGAACAAACTTCTCTGGCAATTCTTAAGGCAAATCTCTGATCTGCAAAAGATTTGCATCCTTTTTCTCTAGGCATAATTAGAAAAAAAGCAGCCTTTCCCTCTCTAATTGAATCCCTTCTTGCTCCTGGCATTCTGTAAAGCTTGTCTAACAATACCAATAGTCCCTGTGCAGGCCACTTTCCCTTGAAATGATACTGAGACTTTAATGATTAGAAGCTTCACTCTCTCACACACAGGGAAGATTTAGAAATTATGTACACAGAGCACAGCATGTTAAAACTACTACCCATATCTCTGGTCTAGAGGTGGGATCTCTCTAAGAAGTCTGGGCAGAAATACAACTCTGCCTTTCCCATGGCTGAGGTGAAGACAGAGAGAAAAACTGGTTAACGATGCAGTAATAAGCCAACTGCCAAATATTACCCAGCCAAGACAGTTATTTGTCTCATTTACTTACATCCAGAAGTTTATCTGATTCACTTTTTTGTGTGCATTCATTGGCTTACACAGACAACAGCAACATCAGCTTCACTGAAATCATGCACAATTTGTCAGAACGGGACAAGTTAGATTACTTCAAATTTAAGACTACAGTTTGGTCCCCTATTAAAGCATTTAATGGGCCTTTACAGTAAACTAATGACTGCCTTGAACTACCTCAGAGTTCAGTTCTATGAGCAGATATAAACATTGTAATCTGGTCCGCAAATAATAACAAAAAACTTCTCATGTGTAATGTAATTTATTCACCCTGTTATGATAAGCTTTAGGTCAAAGGGTTTTTCTTTGCCTGAAATTGTTTTTCCAGTGATCTTCACTTGCAACTTTTGTCACTGAATTTTTTCATTCATCCCCACTTAAGAGGAAATTATTTAAAATCTCAAAATCATTCACTATATTGCTGTTCTGGTTTTGGCTGAGTAGAGTTAATTTTCTTCCTACGAGCTGGTATAGTGCTGTGTTTTGGATTTAGGAGATGGTGAGCTATTGCACTGTGCATCTTTTGTTTTGTATACTATTATTATATCTCCTTCCTTTTTGTCCTGTTTTACTGTCCTTATTTAAAGCTATGAGTTTTATGTTTTTTCCAATTCTCTCCTCCATTCCACTGAGGGTGAGGGGAATGAGTGAACATCTGTTGAGCCATCTAACAGGTTAAACCACAACAATTGCCCAGAAGTCATTGGTCATTGAAATACTGCTTTTACCTACCTGCTCTTATTGTGAATACTCCTGATGGAATCATGCATTTTTAACACATCTGCTTCAAAAGATGCAATTGCCTAAAATAAAAAAGAGAAAAATATCTGTTCACAACTTATCAGCAATAAATATTTATTTTCTTTGCAAATTCTGTTATAAACAGGCATGGCAATTGGGGGATTTGACCTGTTTTATGGATTTACTAGTTACCTTCTCAGTTAACTGATTGCACCCAACAAATACATTAATGTATTTGTAATAGCTGTTAAAATGGACTGAAAGATTTGCTCATTATAGGACAAATTCTTTGTTACATGACACATTCTGAGTGTTTCAGAATATGTTTTCTCTCCAATCAGAACAAAACCCAATTCTTTGAAAATCCTGAAAAATGAAATATTCTGATTTGGGAACAGTCTCTCAAGTCATGCAGCTGCTTTGGTACAAGGAAATGTAGGAAGACAGACTGGATGTAGAAGGGAGAAACTTCTGGTCTTTGGGTGCAAGTAGTAGCCTCTGGGCCATGCAGAACAGTAGTTCCGGAAGTCATGGAGACAAAGGTTTTCCAAATAAGATGCTTTAGAGGCATGGCACGAGTTGGGCTGGAACCTGGGCAACCAGGTAATTTTGAGACCCATAGCTGGGACCCTAGGACCTTCAAGCTTATGGACTCTTTTAAAAGTTACCTTGCATAGGACTTACTGTCTGCATCTTCTTAAGCAATTTGCACTACTGTTGGAAATCAGTGTTAAAATACTCCAAAAGAATTCGACCCAAGGGAAAATTCGACAAGACAGTAATGCATTTGACAGAGTACCACTATAGATGTGTCTCACTGTCTTCTGAAATGACAAGTGTAAACCATCAAAATGACATGGCTAAGCATTATCTGCTCACAATTGTTCCTGTGGATATGTGCTTGCTGGCATTGTGCCATGCTGGGCAGAGACCTAAAAGACAGTCCTACTTCAAAAGGACAAGCATAGGAGTAGTAGCCAAGGGAGTGACCTGACACATGCAGGGTAGTTTGCAGTTACTACACTCTTGCCTTCTGGGAAGAACGGAATGAGTAGCTGACACAAACTGATTTGAACACAACCCAGTGTTCCATATTTTCCTGGTAAGGGCAGAACTATGAACCTCTCAAATAAATATAGAAACACAGTACTGCTATGTACTTATTTTTATTTACACTATCCTTTCCACTCCTCTAGTATTATTTCTGTGCAGGGAACCTGCACAGAAATAGATTGGTGGAAAGCTTTTATGCATGAGCTATTTCAGTTGAAGTGGACACTACTTAATCCTTAAAAAGGACCCATCTTATATTGCTATAGTGACAGCCTATTAAGCCTATTAAGAATTAAGATGCCTTTACTTGATGCTTGCAGTGTGTGGTTATGATGGCATTTTTTGCTGTCACAATAGCTCTCTATAGTATTAATAGTATTAACTAGTCTTTAACATGCTGCTCTAAGACAATTTGAATAGAAAAAAGTTAACAAAGCAAATATTCCTACAAATGCTACCAAAAGTCACAGATGTCAAGGAGTTAGTCACTAATCTTGTTCACCAAGTTTTCAGTTAACTCATTCTTCACAGAAAGATGAAGCTGTCCATTACATTTCTTTTGCATTCATAATTAGACATCAATTTGATAGTTAACATGGTAGGTTTTCTTCCAAGCTTTAATTCTGTTACACCTTGATGTCTCACTAACCTGAATTTTTGTCTTGCCTTGCTTCAGTATCTTGCTGTTATTGTCATTCTTGTGCAGCACAGTTCTGCTTTTGGATATAAACTTGGGTGATTCCAGAATAGAGTTGTTCGCTGGGAGAGACAGGTTTTCATGTCTAGGGAATGGTGAAGCACTGAGTTCTGCTGGGGGACTGTATACCAACAAAGAAATACTGAGTAGAGAAAAGATCAAGCTTTAAACAGTTTTGGTACCCTGAAGGACTAAGATAAAACCAAAGTACTGTGGGCAGACAAACAGCTGCACTATTGACTGAGATATGGTCTGGCTATGCCTACTGGCAGATTTTGGCTGAAAGAATGAAACTTCTTAAAACAAATTCCACTCTTTTAATAGAACCTCAACATCAGATTCTTCTCTCCTTCCATTTAGCTTCAGAGCTAAATTTCATTCTCCTCATTCTCCTTTTCACAGTAGCTAAGTATTTTGGGAAATTCAATGATAAAAAGATAGCAAAGGGCCAGATGCTGGTTATTCTGGAAAATACCCAGATGCCTATCAGCCACACAGTGACACCTATAATGACACCCTCAAGTGCTTCTTTTTCACTAAATGCTATCCAAGCATAAGGTAAGAAAAAACCTACTGAGAATCAGAGAAATCTTGATTGCTCACAGATTAAATGATATTCAAGAATGAAGAAACATATCACTTTTGAGAAGAAGTGGGGATATATTAACAATGGAAAATGGTTTGCATTTCATCACATTCTGAAGAACAAACACTGAAATAATATTCTTTATGACAGTCATTGTAACTATCATCCATTGGTCGTAGAGGAAATAAAAAACTGTTTTCTAATAGCAATATATTTACCAAGCACTATAGTATAGTTGAGTTTTATAACCAGATCTTTCTCTTTCTTCCCACAAGGATGAAATTATTTTATCTTAACTTCTTTAGAGAGGTGTGATGCTTTTTTCTCTGTTTTGTTCTCACTCTCTTTTGCAGAGATGTTGAGAGTTACTAGGTCCTCACACAACAAGCAAGGTTTTTCACGTTTCTGAAGTCTGTGTGCTTATCTCATATAATTGTTCTCTTCAGTTTCTAGATTTAAGTATCAACCAAAATCACAGAGCAAAGAAGGAGTAACTACACAGAAAATCATAACACAACTTCCAGTGCTCATCATTAACTACTGCAATCTGTGGAAACACAGTAATGAATTTACATATTAATTAAAAGCAGGCAAAATGGAACTGACCTAAAAGAACTGGAATCGTAATGAAAAAAATCAGCTACTCTCAACAGTGAGTAATCCCACAGAACTGCTATTTAGGGGGACTTGATTAGAATGCTACACAGTGAAAGCACTGTGGGTCACATGCAGGAAGTATTCACTTAATTTCCAATGAATTTGTCACAGAGGAGATGCTTAAAATCCATGCTGTTTTTCCATGACAGGTACTAAATATTTGCAATCCTTGACCTTAGTCTGAGCATTAGATATGGCATGGAAAGAAAGAGATGACATAGGGAAGGAGGGAAGGAAGACACAAGTACATTGTATCTTTTAAGACAACTGGTCATTAGGTTGTCAGCATGGTAATCATGGTTAAGCAACAGAACAATGTGCAGCAGCTTCCCATTTATGTTTTCAATTTTTTAAGGAAAAATCATGACACAGTCTGTCATAACAAAGTCACTTACTTAAAGAACACAATCAAGCAATATCCTACAGCCTGACACTTTATTTGGAGAGAAAAAATTCACTGAAAACAGAAACTCACTGAATCTTTTTGTGAGTATGGAAATGCCTCTCCTCCAATATCTCCAGAACCTTCCTTCCCTGAGTCTCCTTTCTTCTGCAGCAGTCCTGAAACAGGTTGTTTCTGACAATGCAGAGAAAGTGCTTTGCATTTGCCTTTGCTGACATCTGTTGGGATAAGGGATAACAGAGAAGGGAGTGAATTTTCAAACAGGGGCTGCCCAAAAGTAGGCATAGTCCAAGGCAATGGCAAGACGTGCAAGGTTTCAACTGTTCAACAGTTGCAGAGGTTCATGACTGCTGTCCGAGATGTGGAGCTGAAGAGGATGATGATGCAGGACCACAGGCAAGATCAGCTCCAATTCTTTTATCTAAGCAAAATACCCTGCCTGGGCCAAACCGAAAGAGCCTGAAAATGTTTAATTTTTTGCAATTTTTTTTAAGTTTTTGCAAATGCACAACAAGAATTCTGTCCAACTAGTTCATAAGTTCTCTTTTGAACAATAGAAAAAAAGTAATTTTTAAATTGGTATGAAGTGTTAACATATACAGCCTTCAGTGTTTCACATTGTCCTCTTATACAGTACAATGAAAACCATACTTGCAGTTGTCACAGCAGCATCAGGTAAAACAAATATGCTCCACAGCTATATTATGGAAGGACACGAATCAATTCTTCCCAGAAAATGACTGGTGCAGAATATTGGGAAAGGCTTAACATACTTAACAGGAAAACACAAGAAAACACAGCATGCATCCCAGTCATTTCTCAATGGTAATATTACCACAAGGTGTCAGCATAGTAAAGAAAAACAGTGCTGACACTTCAAATCTATCTCAGCATCCCACAACCTGGTAAAGACAAAGTAAAAATGTAATTGACTGCTAAGAGTAGAATGTATGGGAAAAAGTGCTCACTTGCAATTCTTACATGTTTCACAGAAAGAGAAGAAAGAAAAAAATGGAAGAGGGTTGATTTGGATGAGATATTAGGAAGAAATTCTTTACTGTGAGAGTGGTGAGACACTGGAACAGGTTGCCCAGAGAGGTTGTGAGTGCCCTCTCCCTTGAAGCATTCAAGGCCATGCTGGATGGGGCTTTGAACAACCTGGTCTGGAAGGAGGTGTCCCTGCCTATAGCAGGGGGATTGGAACCAGATCTTAAAGCTCTGTTCCAACACACCTGAGTACAGCTATTCAGTTGCAATATTGCAGCAACAACATAGGAAAATTTAATGTCATTCAGTATAAGAGAGAAAGAGGACTTGATTTTAAACCAAAATTCATTTCACTCACTTGCACTAACTCACTCAAAAGTACTACTATACATGTGTTCAGGTGGTCTCTCCAGCATTCACATACCAAGATGTATGGATCCACATGATATGACTGCAGTGACTTACACTGACACAGAGGAAAAAAGATGCCAGTTCTCCTTCAGACTCCTGGGTTACTTGCAATTGCACTGTGCTGGTTTTTGGGTGCACCTTTAATTCCTTTAGGAACTCACAGTCGTGATCTTTTGCCTCTCTACCTTTGCTCAGATCCGTGGGTCATGAGGATTTATTTGCTATCTTCTGTCTCCTTGGATGTTTAACAGCCACGAGTCTTGCCCTTTACCTTCATATTATTATCTTCAAATGGCTTTGTCCTTTGTTTCAGGTTGCTTTTTATTTTCCTAATCTGAGCATCCTGAGAAGCTGTGTGTATGGAAGGGCTATGAGCTTGCTGACCAACTAATCTAGGTTGCATCATATCCTGACTTTGACACATCCCTCCTGCTCTTCCTTCTCATGCTTTGACATTCACACCTTCCCATGCATTCCCCATTCACATTTATTTTAATGTCCCTAATAGAAATCTCTGCATGAGGAGATAAGTTGTCATTTGATTGTTCAAAAAGTAGTGTGCCCAGGTGGCCAAGAAGGCCAATGGCATCCTGGCTTGTATCAGGAGTGGTGTGGTGAGCAGGACCAGGGAAGTCATCCTGCCCCTGTACTCGACATTGGTGAGGCCTCACCTCGAATACTGTATTCAGTTTTGGGCACCTCAGTACAAGAAGGACATGGAGGTGCTAGAGCAGGTCCAGAGAACGGCAACGAGGCTAGTGAAGGGCTTGGAAAATCAGCCCTATGAGGAGAGGCTGAAGGAGCTGGGGCTGTTTAGTCTGGGGAAGAGGAGGCTCAGGGTAGACCTTATTACTCGCTTCCAGTACCTGAAAGGTATTTATAGTGAGAGCGGGGTAGGTCTCTTCTCAGTGGTGACAGGTGACAAGACAAGGGGAAATTGCCTCAAGTTGTGCCAAGGCAAGTTTAGGTTGGATGTTAGGAAACACTTCTTTACAGAAAGGGTTGTTAAACACTGGGATAGGCTCCCCAGGAAGGTGGTTGAGTCACCATCCCTGGATGTGTTTAAGAGCCATTTGGATGTGGTGCTCAGAGATGATTTAGTGGATGGTTGTTAGAGTTAGGGTACTACAGTTAGGCTGCGGTTGGACTGGATGATCTTTGAGGTCCTTTCCAACCTGAGTAATAATTCTATATGATTCTATAATTCTATGATTTTGTTTCTCATGGAGCATAAGAAAAGATATTTGAAGGAATGAACATCTCTGTATTATTTTTAATGAAGATATTAACCAAACATCTCCCTGGGAAGAGGACTTGCAGTCTGACATTTCATGTCTCTATTCAGTTTTTTTCAGAACAGAACATTTCTTAAGTTAGAAGTTTTCTTTATTTCTTTTCCCTGACTCACTGTTCTCAGATAAATAAATCCTAATGCCTCATGAGTACCATGGCTGAGATATACATAATTTTATAATCAGTTTAGCTCAAGAGTGTATTGTCAAATTGCCCATGTAAAGAGACAGAACAGGGGAGTAGAACTCTACCTGCACACAGTGTTCCACAACAGGATGTGAACTCTTATGTGGTTTGCTGAGACGACCAGTGAAAAAGCAGACCTGACAAAGGTCAAAATTCAGGCACTTCAGACAACGATACCTGTGAAAGTAAACAAAAGGATTAAGTTACTTCCTTGCAACTGAGAACTTGATGAAAGTGAGCTTGACTACTAGAAATTCATATGCCTGTATTCTGAAATGCAGAGAAGCACCTCAGTTAGAATAAAGACTTTCACCAGCATTTTCTGAATAGCAAGCATTATTTTGTCCACATGACAATGGAATAATCTCCAGAACCCAGTCATTATTTTTGGTATTATTAATTTACTGCAATGAAATTCAGTCCAAAAAAACCACCACAGTTGTTCTAGTATCATTTTTGAAAATGCGGTGACATCTTCACTTGTTTCTTATGGCTTACCTCTATCTGCTGCTCTCATTGAACACTGCAGTGTTACTATACTACTGACATACAATTTGTAACTTCAAAAAAATTCAAAAAAAATAAACACAAACCCTCTAAATTTACTGTTAGTGAGAAAACAGTAACAGTAAAATGCTGCTCTATGCATTCTGGTCCAAGGTAATGTCTATTTTTTAATCAGGAGGCATTTTTACTTAGTTGAATAAGGTTGTAATATGGCTAACTTAACTAGACATACCCAAATGATCATAGGAAAAAGAACTACAAAATGAGACATATAAGCTCAATTTGTGGCTTTACCACTGATCTGCAAGTTTACTTTCCGTAAGTGTCCATAATAATAACTGTGCCAGTGAAATAAAGTGAAACAGGATGGAAGCCTGAGCCAGACTGGAGCCTGGGATAGTCCTCTCTTTCCCGCATCTGATTTGTTATGTTCAATGTCTATTGCTTAACATAGTAGTATAAGCCTGCGGAGTATGCAAACACAATAGCAAGAACTTTCTACACAGATACTATAGACTACAGTAGTTATTGACATACCTGAGGCCTGTAATGGGGAAAGTCTTGCAAACTCTACATCTAACACGGTGAGAAACCATTTCTGTGGCTGATAATCTGTAACATATAGGGAGCCATTGCAGAAGAGCAGGTCCTGATCTCAGCCAAGACAGGAATTTTTCTTCAACAATTCCTGAATTCAGAACCTGGAAAAAATACACATCTCAAGTTCAGCCATTTACTTGAAAAGAACTAGAGTCCTATCAACCGCTGTTAATAAATGTTCGTATGTTGGACTCTGCTAGCAGGGATTTTTTCATTTGTATAAAATGCTACTAGGTTTAAAAGGTTTAGAATAAATGCAAGTATTCTGTAGTATCTTACAGAGCATCCTTTCTATAGATATCACTCCCTCTATATTGTGAGAATGACAAACAGCCCTGCTTCTTAAAAGTATATACTGGTATATGTCATATGGTGATACACTTCCAATCTTAATTTATCATGAACAACCAAAGTAATTTCCCAGCTCATCTGAATTTCACTCACCCCATGGAAACAGCTGTGAGTAGCAATTTCCACACAAGACAAAGTGCAGCCTTCTCCTACAACGGCTGGGATCTGCATTGAGAAGAAAGGCTTAGAAGGCTTAGAACCTCAATAAAAAACAGACGTTCCCACCATGCTCAACTGAGATGGTGACAGCACACCGGTGGCGAAGAGCCTATAGAAATTCCATTCGACATACTTTTCTCAAGAAAAGCTGTTCAGATTCATACCATCAGTGCACAATGTTCAACATGTGTCAGAATGATTTGCTTCCAGCTCACTTATTCTAATGGATCAATATACTACGTTGCCACATTAGAATACTGAAAGAAAGTAGGTTTGAACCTCAGGAGTCATTTTAAGACCCCATTTTTAGCACCACTTCAGCTGGAAATACTTGCATGCTAAGGCATTATTCTGCAATTGCAAACTATTCTAGTGAGTGCAAGCATCTGAAGATAGAAATTGCTTTAGCAACGGCTGCATGCAGCTGTTCCCAGAACCTTTAAGCTCAGGCAAAATGAATACACACAGGTACTGATGTCAGACATTATTTAGACTAAGAATAGCTAGAGAATTTGATTATTTTGTCTACTTTGCATGATAGATCCCTAAGTTCACACGGTGCCCTGCTGACATCAATCCCATAATATAATCAAACATAAAAAGTATCAACGATATATGTTCTTCTTTCAGATTAGAATTCCTCCTTTGAGACTTGTTACCTAAAAGCATTGCAGCAGCATTACCTGATTCAAATCTGTTAGCAGGCTTCTTAGAGCACTACGGGTAATCAAGCCCTTCTTCCCATCAGGAACAGCATAAAACTCAAAGAAAGCTGAAAACAACCAGAGAAAGGAAACTAGAATCCTAGCAGAGCTTGAGGAGTCTTTTAGACACTTATTCTCAAAATATCTGCATGATTATTAGAAATTATCAAGTAAACCTCTGAAAACAACTCTCCTTTAATTGTCAAATCTAGCAAGCACTCAGTGACTGCTGACTATACTTACCCCCAACAGGGAAAGGAGAAAGTGGAGAAAAGCAAATTAAGAATGAAATTAAAGCAATCTCTTATCCTTAACAGTTAAGACTGGAAGGATGGAGGAAACAGGAAGCTTATTTTCATGGCCGTAAGAAACATAGTAAAATATGTCCTGTTTAAATTGTGAATTGTCAATTCCAAGTAATTTGAAAGAACATGCATAATAAGCAATGGGAGAGTATGAAGCCAATATGCCACTTGCAGTTCATTTGTTCTCCATTTTGAGCATTTAATTCAGGTGGAAGCCTTTGTGCTGCTCTATGCACTGGCTAACTTTATCTTTTATACTTCTTTAAGCATTTCTTGTCTAATATTTAAAAGATCCCAGATGACTTCCTGGATCAAATATATATATTTGTTTTCAGCTCTAGTGAAATTTGAAACAAAGGGTTTCTGTTCTTTTCTGCTAGACAAACAGAACTTGGCCTTCATTACTGAGCTTTGACCATTTTGCAGAGATGAATATGAACATTGATGAGAAAGTATTTTTCTGCATCAGCCTTTTCCTACAACATAATTTACTTTCTGCATCGGATTTATAGTCTTCTAAAGTAAAAAAAATAAACAAACCAAAAAACACAGTATTTCCTCAACATTCAGTATTTTACACAGTACATAAAACTGTACATTTCCCACCTCTGTATTTAGCAAGTAGAGTGTCTCCTGAAAGGGCAGTTAGGGCAGCTGCAGCAGATCTAGTTTTGATATAGCCTGTTTCAGATCTAGAAAAATAAAATCAATTACACTGCATATACCAAGAACACAAAACCTGGAACCTCTAAAGAAAAAAAAAATAAAATAGTTATGCTGCAAGATAACTTCAACATTCATATTCTTTTGTATGTACACACCAGATGTAGCACTGTAGTGATATTTTATGTCTAGGACTGTTTGTGACTGAACATGACTACAACATTCAAGATACCATTCAATCTTAAAACAAAAATACAATATCTCACTAAAAGATCTCACGTTCTAATTAAAACATAATTTTACTCTTATAGTACTCACCCTAAAAGTAATTAATCATCCTCTTTACTTGTATAAGGCCTTCCCAAGCGTGGATGAGAAAGCAGGACTACAATCTATTTTTTCTACTATATCATCGGGTAACCTCACCTGCAGTCCCAGACATACCCCCGCATCTACCTCTTGGATTAACTTTGATTTCACTGCAATTCAAATAGAACATGCATAGAATATTCACCAATACCAAACATTGCTGTTTAATGAAACTTACAAAAACATTTTTGTGACAGTAATTTTCAAATCTCATGAAGTATAAAACCAAAAACCTTTATAAAAGTTTATGTAAGCATGCAATTAAACAACCAGACAGACATGGCAGAGCACTTGTATGTTCTTGTCTTGAATTACTTTCAATTGGTAATGGAAAGCAGAGAACAGCAAAGTGAAAACATGTTTTGAAGAAAATGACAAAATGCATTTTCTATCCTATCTATGCAGCTTGTGAAAACAGAAGAAACTTGTGAAAACAGATTTATAAAAAGATATTAGAGTATAAACAAAATAATATATCATCCTTGCAAAACAGGAAAAAAGACCGAGATAGTCCTGTTAAGGAGGTTCTTCTAAATGGTTTTCCTGAGGTGATATACTTAAAACAAGAAAATTACAAAATACACTTCATGTTTTTAGCTTTGCTTTGAAATATGTCTATTTATTCTTAGACTTCATTGATGTTGGAAGTACAAAAAATTAATAACATGGGATCTTAAATAGTAGTAATCATATCATTAATAGTAATTCAACATGGAATCCTGTAGAATATCTATATCTTACTCATTCTTAGTAAAAAGCTTTGCTCTGATGAAAGAGGGAATTAATTTCATCTGTGGTGAGTAAACTCAACAATGAACTAAGCCTTTTCTTTTAAATCTGATACAGTAATGAACCAATCCTGAGATTAATTTAGGTTTGATATCCGGTAAAACTACTTTACAGAAAGGGTTGTTAAGTACTGGAATAATAGGCTCCCCAGGGAGGTGGTTGAGTCACCATCCCTGAATGTGTTAAAAATCTTTGAATGTGGTGTTTAGGGACATGATTTAGTGGAAGGTTGTTAGAGTCAGAGTAGTATGGTTAGGTTGTGGTTGGACTTGATGATCTTTAAGGTCTTTTTCAACCTAAGCAATTCTATTATTCTAATGAATTAATCCATGTTGTTTGTGAATAAGCTAGAGAAAAATGAATAATGGGAAGTGGCTGGTAAAGTCTTTACCTGTGCATATACAAAGGTAAATATGGATTTTTTTATTCAGAAGTGTATAAAAAAACTCTGACTGTCAAGTAGAGTCTCTCTTTGTACACTGATGTTCACAGAAGAAGCAAGTAAAGGCAGGCAGACATCTGGACTTTTTGGAATTATCTTACCCCCGTTTCTCTGCTAATGTTTTGTGCCCCACCTTCCTGTATCTGAAATACATTGTGCACAACTTAAAGAAAATACCATCATCATGGAAGAGTTTAATACAGAAGTGACATAACAATGGTAGAAATAGAACTGATCTAGCAGTACTTTGTGATGGACTTATATTTGTGCTCTCTCTCACCTGTCATACATAGCTTCTAGCAGGCTCAGTGTGAATTCGGCAGCTCTTGGATCTACCTGGCCTGGCTTTTCTAACCTTGCTATTTCAAACAGCTCCTTCAGCATTCCAGAGAGCTGCTCCACTTTCAGAGAAATCTCATTTTCCTTCTGTCTCTGCTCACTTGATACAATGTGCTGAATCAGAGAAACATTGATCAAATCCACTGTGGGAAAACAAAAGAAGAAACAAATGAGGATTCCTGCTTTCTCTTGAGTGGAAGTTGAACTTCTCTTTTTTAATCAGAAGTACCTACTTTAAGAAGGTCTAGACAATTAAGTCTAACACAGCATGCAACACAAAAAAGAAATAAACAGGGAAAGGATTTGCTGGGTTTAGGGATACAGCAGAACTTGTGAGGCTGTAAGAGTAGAACAGCTCAACTAAAATTTTCTGGAGATGATTTTGAAATAGTTAGGAGGGGAAGGAAAATATCATAATGAACTGCTTTTCTACATTGTAGACCTACATTTCATTGCATATGTAGAAAGAGTTTATGCACCATTTTGTACTTCAAAATAAAGTTCCGTTAAGATTGTGGAATCAATTTGTACTTTGGAGTGGGGTTTCTTCTCATTCCAGATACAAAGAGAAGTAAGATACTTTGGCCAAGAAAGTTGCTAATATGTTATACTATAAAATGTATCATAACTAATACCCAGTGGGAAGAATGAGCTATGACTGCTTAAAGGACTCAAGGCATAACTAATTAGAATCAATAATGAATGACTGGAGTATATGCATGTATTCATCTCTCATCACTCTCAAAACAAAAAGGCTGTTGAAGGAGAGAAGACCCTAGAATATGTCACCAATTGTCTTTCCAGTGAAGATTGAAAGTATCAGTGCAAGACAATGGTGAAGCTCCATCTGTGTGCAATTCTGGTCACCAGTGTCAAAGGAAGAGGGCAAATGGAGTAGTTTCTATGAATGCTGAGGCAACATGGAGGTCTAAGCAATAAAGCTAATGAAAACCAGTGCCTCTGTGAGTTAGTACCTCCATGGCTGTGACACAGCACCAGGCAGATTTAGCATGCCAGGGCTGAAATCTAGCCAAGTATGTTTATAGAAGAGCATACTCAAATACACATGGCTACAACCAACAAACTAGACATCTTTTGACATTCCCCTAAACATTTGACTTGTAATAACTACATTTTTATTTGTTTGATTGTTAACAGTGGAAAATTCAAGATTTTCATGTATTCTATCTCAATATGGAATTTAGATCCAGGTATTTCAAAGCAAGCTAGGTGCCCCTGGCTTTGTTCCATTTGCTTGCACAGAATTATTACTTCAAATGCAGGGAGAATGAGTGCTAAGTTGGGATTTTCTGCCTGTGATATTTTGGTTTGTTCTCATTAATACTTATAATATTTCTCATTAACACTTGTAACATCATAATATATGCACATTATAATATTTATAATGTTGTTGTATAGTAATTCTCATTAATACTTTTGGTGCCTGTAAACACATTTTTGATTATCTATGATTACTTCCAATAACTCAACTCCTACAGATAATATAAAGATTCATTAATTGCCAGTGATGCCTATATAACAATGTAAACAGAAATAACACCTTAGTTCTCTCATGCATTTAGAATTTACTAATATATTCCAATGTATTTTCAAACAGGGAGAAGACTGATTTGTATACAAAGAACTATCTAGCTCTTAAGCATTTATAATGCACTCTGAATTTTTCAGGTAGAAAATGAGAGAGGAAAGTAGTGTAATAACTCATGGTGACAGCAACAGAATTTTTACAGATTCCTCTTCCTGTAAAAGCACATAATTTTCTTCATCTACTAACACTGGCACAGACTTTGTAGTGAGCGTAGTTTTAGGGCTGTTCTGTAGACGGAGCTCTGAATGTCATTGAAAGCCTCTGAAAAAAATAATAGAGTAGGTAATTAAAAAAAAAAAAAAAAGCAAAACTGAAATACCTTAATTTTGACTTGGTCAAAACCCACAACACTTTTTTCAAGGAAAATTCTGACAAATTTTGATAAAAATGAGAGCACTCCTTATTTTTCCCATAGCTTTGTGAGGAAAATGGTCTTGAGGAAAATGGTCTTATTGCCAGTGGCATGATGAGTCAGAAAAATTGTATTTAATAGAGAAAGAACATCTGCTTCTTCAGGAATTAAGTCTCTGAAAAATGGATACGTAATACGTGTATTTTTAGGTAAGATTATACTGAAACAATACTTCTAGGCAAAACACATTCTTGATCAGAGTAAAGATGCTTTTCTACATGGAACAGTTTGTCAGTCTGTACAGCAGAGTTATTGTTCTAGATGCCTTTTTTTCTGCTTAGTAATTTCACTCAAGTTTCTTAACTAAATCCTATGCCCTTACATTATTTCAGGTCATCCATTTCACATTACTAAAGCATGATTTTCTGTGTGGAAAGTAAGGGTTTCAGAACTTGACTTATGCCTGGTACTTTACACATATCTATAGCTGCATGACAAAAAAAAAAAAAAAAAAAAAAAAAAAAGGTCTTGATCACAATAGCAGAGCAAAAAATAATACACATAACTGGGCAGGCAGAAATAATTCATTTAACTCTCTACCTGTTTAGTATGGAAATGGGCCAATCTGTGTGCAATGGTTCCTCACAGATGTTCCAGTTAATGTTAATAGTCAGCAAATTATGGGCTCTGCTGGCTCCCAGATGCAGCAGATAGAAATAAGCCCTATCTGCCATACCATCTGTCTACTCCTGCTCTTGTCACATTATGTTTCATGGTACTATTTCAAGATCTAGAGTAGCATGTCATACAATGTGAAAAATGAGTTTTTACTTCCATGCAGTATCAGTTCTCTTTCTTCAGTAACATGATCCAAAGATTTTTTTGAAAGAAATACTGATTCCCACAGTTTTCAGTGGACTATTCAGTAAGCCCCAAATGTTTATTTTCTTACTTAGAAACATTAGAAACATATACATAATCCATCTTAAATACTTTCCACATGCAATATGGCTTTCTAAGTAGGGAGAATCTGTTTTAACAGCCATTTGCTATAAACATGTTTTCATTACATCTGTTGTTCAAATTCATCCTGGTAGGAAACATCTAGTATCATAGAAGGTCATTTTGTGCCAGTCAAGCAATAGTTCAGAATTAACTTGCATGAGCATACAAGTCAACAGCAAAAATAAATAAATAAAATATATATTTATATATAAAATATATCAGGCTAATTGTTTATTTGAGACTACTTGGCAGGACAGAACAAATGAACACATTTCTCATAGGGATGGAACTTTCCTCTTGGGCAGAAAACCAGTACGCAATCATTCTGCAGAGAGTCAAATTTTACCTCAAGACCCATAAATGCCTTTTGTTGAGATGCTGAGAAAAGAATTCCTACATGTACAGGACATCTCCAACTGGTTACTTTTAGTTTTATATTGTGCACTACTGGCTGTGTAGCAGATGAAATATCACCTACAATTTTATACTCAAAATGGGAGTGTATAGCCATCCTTTGTGCCTATTCTAGAATATGTGAAAAAAAAAAAAAAACTTTATTGTAAATTTGGAAACATGACCCTTGCATGCTTGATCATTCCATGAATCAAGGTGGTAATGGCAGGGGAGGTCCATGACAGATCTAAAAGCAGGCATGGCAACACAGCTGTATAATTTGTCGATTAAGTTTTGTAGCACAGAGATTCTGAGGATTGTGTGACTTCATTACAATTCAGTAGTTTCCTTGTAACAGATACAGAAATATCTTTTGAGAAAAGTTGGTAAGAAATGAGACAAATCCTTACCCTGCAAGTCTGGATTCATTTTAAGTGGGCAGATGGCATTAGACATTCTATAATGAAACAAATCAAAGTGCAAAATCAAGTTATTGAGGCATATTGAACCATTCCAATCAAACCTAACAATCCGAAAAAAATTCTGAATGCATTTCATAGATGAAATTGAACAGAATTATATAAAACAACATAGTAGATTTCATGTCAAGTGTGGAGAAACACCAGAAATTTGCATGATCTCTGCTTGGGATAAAGTAGGGGTGACTGCATTAACTGCAAAATTGCGTGAAGGAGAAAACCGTTCCCACAGCAGTTGAAGAACAGAAAATGAGATCTTTGACTATCCAGGAGTCCAGTGTTTACATATAAGATTACCACATAGTCCATACCATATAATTTCAAGATAGCTACAGTATACCTTTACACCAGACTGCGCTCAAGATTCAGTGATTGCAATTGCTTGCAAGTCTATATTCTAAAATTTTCAAACCAAAGTGTTCAGGTTAGCTGACAATATTCCTTTTTTGACTTCAAAAGGAAATGAAAAAGGAAGCTTAAGCATGAATCTACTTTCTAACATATCCTGAATGCAAAAGTATTTGTGTCACTGATGATAACAGAAACAAACCCTCCCGTCAGAACTTATGTCTTTAATACTTTAAACTACATTAGATTTTTAAATATAATATAAATTTGAATTTGGTATACAAACTACCTGACAGCTAATATTACAGTTGAAAAACACTAGGTGTAACAGGCCTAAGTTACCAAAGATACTAAAGGCTATACACACACACACATATATATACATTTATTTATATGGATTACAGTAGAAAAGAAATAGAAAGAAACTCAGTAGAAATAAAAATTAAATAATTGAAAACTATCCGAAGCCTAAATAATAAATTCAGTATTAAAACAAAACTTACCCAAGCTTTCACTGCTTGACATTTTTGCAGTGAGTCATTGATCATTTGTCAGAAGCATGATAGAATATTGGCCAAGTATGAAGCATAAAAATTCATTTATCTATAATTATTAAATCTATCACAAATATATTGTTCATCATCATGATTGGTGAAAGTTGCAACTTTTGTTTCAGTCCCTAAATAACCTATAAATATTTAAAATTAGTCAGACTTGCTTTTATTACTTCCTCATTATAGAGTACAATGCCTCCATTTTTAATGAAGTTCCTCTTTGAAAGAAACACCACCGTTCCTTTTTCAACATCACACTGTTTTTTTTTTCCCTTAGCAATGTTCATAGCTTGGATTCAACCTTGAGTTCTGCAAGATTGCAGTTGTGCCCAACATTTACATAGGCATGCAACTTTGCTTATGCAATTACTCCTAAAACGGATGCAGCACTATATGTCTCCACATACTTTGACAGAAAAATCAATTTATGGAAATCACTAAGATCAGAAGGTCCTAAGCAGTGAATTAAACATAAGCCGCATGTAGCAACCTAAACTCTACATGTTTGATAAATGACAAATGTACATAACTTGCCTCTTTTTTCCTCCTTTTCTCTCTCTATCAAAGGTACATAAAATAAAACAAGACGAATATAAAAATGCACAGGCTAAACTCACCTACATTAGAATTCGGTTTACTCACTTTAATAAGAACAGTTCCATTGGCTTCACTGAGTTTAACAATGTGCATAATGTATTAGCACTTGATACTTACACAGGATAACGAACTCTCCATCCAGTACAGTGAAATGCTTACCCTACAAATTACTCATACAGATAAATACATTATACATTTGTACTGTGGTCCTCATGGAAGGTATCAAAGTTAAGTACATGCTTAAGTGTTTTACTCAACTAGTGGTCATGATGCAACATCATAACGTCAGACAGGCCAGCTCTTGACTGCAGCAGGACTGTTCGGCTGAAATGAGTGGGATCTACTCCACTGTTAGCATATCTACCTCATAATGAATACAGTATAATGGAAAATCATCTGTCCTCTAAAACATCACATCTCAATTAATAATGGTCACTGATAACTATTTCAGCCAGTGTTATTGGAGGTATGTGCCCTTTACTAATAGTTAAGAGCAATTCCGTAAAACAAAAGAGAATTATAAAATTAGTTACAAATGTACAGGAAATAAGTTTTATAATTCTAAATTCTAATCCCATTAACTATTTTTAAGTGCAGAACGAGAGTAGCCTTATTCTGGCACCCTAGTGTAAAGTGCAAGAAAAGTAACATGCTTTAACCACCTATATGTATTTTGTATTCTCGGAATATGTTCTTCAGCAAATAAAATGCATATTTAAACAGAATGCACAATTAAGTTAAAATACAGAAAAAGACAAATCAGATCAAGTAAAGCAGAAATCTTTCAACAGATCAATTGACTTGATCACAGAAGCCTTACTTTTGAAATCAGTCAGACAACGTATGAGCAACATTTTAGATATGTATAAAATAAAGTACAATTACTTCTATTTCCTTAAAAGGGTGAAAACATTCCATGTTGTGTTCAAAGGCTGAAATTACTGTCTCCTTGTAAACAGAGTAACAGCGCTTACCTTTATCTCAGCTAGCTGCTAAAAGCCCATAGGTCAGAAAACACCTTCAGAGAAGCCCAGTAGTTTTGTAGTACTTAGAAGTTGACTTCAAGACACAGTTCTAAAGGTTTTGCTTTTAAATGAATGCTGTTCTCAACAAATGCCTAGCAACGGCCCAGATCAAAGCATCAGGTAATTGTCTAAGCAGTCAAAACAGAAAACACTAATTAATTAGTAATAAATATCTTCAATAATTCAAGACAAAACTTCTTTGATCTTTGTTTCAAAGCCAGTTTTTCTTATCATTGGAGTGCAATGTTTTTCAACTGAGGGGTCTTCGCAGAGCGTCTCCCAGCTGCTGAGAAACAGTGTTGCTATAGAGAGGAAAAAAAAGGTGGAAGCTGGAACACTAAGGCAGCAAAAGGGCTCTAACAGTTGGTGCTACAACACAAAGAAAAAATGGTAAGCCCTAGTGTTAATGTCCTACAATAAGGAATGTTCCAATTACACAGAAAGCATACACACTCTTCAGCAGATCCAAATATGGAGAACATATATAACATTTTTTAGATATATCCACTTATCTGAAGGGCGATTTTCATGTTTCTCACTGTAGAACAGATTTCTCAATATAGAATTCATCAAAGCTATGAATATCCTGCATACACACAGCCCCAGCAGTAACTTCTGATAAAACATGCACAAGCAATTACTTACTATTTATACAAAACCCACATTTGTCAATATATGACTAGGTCTAACATGATACAATCAATTTTGAATATATTATCATATTTTACCTTTCCTATTATTTTCATTCTTTCATACAGCCCTAAGAAAAAGACAAGAAACTTCAGTTTCCATTCTGTTATGTTTCCCTGAGTAAAGATCTGAATTTCCTTGCAGGCCACTAATTAATTACTGCAAATTAGTTCATGACTATCAATTAGAGTAATTTTGGATATGAGAGACATCCAAGACATTGCTTTCTCATTCTCCTCTAAAACACTGAGGTGAAATTCTTCATGGTTCTCAGGCTGTAACTCAGAAGCCCAGTAAGTCTGCATAGAAACAAAACATTTCTGCAGTGTATTTCTAATTAACAGCTGAGCATTGTTTGTGTTTGAAATGCATAGTTTGAACTGTTATCTCAACAGGAGGAGTAAAAGAATTCAAATATTAAAAAGACTCTAACATCATATTCCATATAGAAAAACATAAATTTAAATACATTTTACAGAAGTTCGTCTTAGAATAAGAAAAAAATCAAGTGTAGTTTATAAAAAACTACTGATAGCATCCTTCTCTCCTATAGTCTACCTGCCTACAGATTCTCCTAGAGACTCAATCAATTTTCTATGAAATTAATGATTCTTAGCCCCCTACTTCAAGACTTCTTACAACTCCTGCCTCTACAACTTCCATGTGAATTTCTCCATGAAGATACTTGTACCAGTGAATCCTTCCTTCTCCCAAATATATTTTGTGTAAGAAACTTCCATTCAAAGAGTAGATTTTTATTTTGCTTTTAACATTCACAACTGATAAAAAATTAGCAAGTACAATCATAGTTCATTTATCATAGTCCCCATCTTTTAAGATACTGAAGACATGATAATGAAAGCAGTTCCTCAACAACCTGGTTTAGACAAGGACCTAAATAATTGTATGTCTGACTTGAAATGTATGAGCAGTCCCCGTGAAACTAATGAAATAGAATAATAGAGATGAAAATGATCTTGTCACCAAGAAGATACACACAGTTAAACTGTTGCGTTAAAAATCAGTCTTGCCTAAGAATAAACATTCTCACATTAGAACTGTTTATCATAATCTACAACTGCCATAAGAGGTGGGAATTTGGAGTTATGAAACCACTGCTCTGTGAAACTTTGCTGAAAGTCATCGTGATATCAACACTTCAGACATGAAAGGGTTTTTTCTAAACAGTTCATTCGTCTGAAGAACTTGGGCATACATTAAATTCTAGACACATTAAATTGAGTGAATATTTTGCTTTGGGCTCCAGATTAAGACTTATATTTATACTGCTCTTGAGACATTTTCCACCTACTGATTTCCAAGATTTGGATGAAGACAGCACAATAAAAGCTATGAGAACACTTAGAGTTTCTTTGTAGTTTACTCTTGTGAACAATAGAAACATTGTTTTTGCATGGGAATTTTCACCATTTTCTCCTGAAGACAACTCTTGCTAAACTGAGCCAGTAGGAAAAGTTTCCATCTCTGTAAAAACAAAAAGCAAAAGCAGTACATATTTTTGCTGATTTCCAAGAAAAGTTAAACTTGCAGGGAAATAAGCTTAGATAATTTTTGAATACTGCTGCCCTTGATGCTAATGTCAAAAAAGCAAGTCAGAACTAAACCGTTAGTTGCCAGCAGTGGAGTGACTCACTGCTTAGTATTTAAAACAGTTCTAGAAAAGGAGTGCCACACAAGTAGACAGCAGAGAGGAGGAGACTCCTATCTAACTGGGAATCACCTGTCTGGGTTAATCAAAATTGCAACTAGAGGAATAAATAAATTCTGCATTTATCAGGAAAATCATCTTGTGACTGTAGTTCTTTTCTGAGAAATGAGCATGGATAACAGAAAAGCTGATGTGCTCACTAAGGGCTCTGTGCAGCAGCCTCCAAATAGCTGCCCCATTATTTACCCTGTCCCTTAATGCATTTGATCACAGGGTAGGTAGATAACACATGGAAAGTGCAGAAACTAAAGTACTGGAAGGAATTCTAAAGGAAAACAGAAAAAAAAGAACCTATAACTAGGAAAAAGGGCAGTGGGATTTGGATGTAGAAAGAAATGGCTAGAACAGAGGGAGAGCCTGGGAAAACGTATGGATTTGGGAACTTGATCATAAAGACAGTAAAAGTTACGTTGAAATGAAAAGTAGTCCAAACTAAACAAACTAGAAGAAATACAAAGGGATAATACAAAAGAAGAGGGATAAGCACAGGAACATCTTATTTGCATAAAAGGACAAAAGGCACAAGTGGGATATCAAAAGTAGAACAGATACGAAAAAGAAAGAAATATAAAAAAGCAATAAAATGTACTGTAATCTGTTTTTATTTGATTACTGAGATTAATGAGATTAATTATCCTTTCCTTTACACATTCTTAAGTTGACCGACAATTGAAAAGCAGCATGAAAGACATCGGAGAAATTATTCCCATTATTCTGCATGGGAAAAATAGACTGGATTCAAGGGCTTTGCCATAGCTGTACCATGCAGTCTGCAGACTTCCCACGGCTCCTAATATTAGCAATGGATACTGGAGTTGTTCAGTAGGTTCTCAGTTGAAACTTGTCGTATCATTGTGTATTGTAAAATTAATTAATGATAAAAGTGGCATGTTGTTAGTAAGCAAAGCAAAATGGGTAAATAATTTAAAATGTAGTGATCTTGAATAGATCTTTCATCTATTGTAATTGGAAGAAGTGACAGATGTGAGTGCTCCTTACTAGCATCTGACATTGCACTCCTTGTAGGATCTTGTAGGATCTCTCCTTTTTTTAAAAAGTTTGCCCTCTTTGGGTGTCTCAATTTTTTCCTCGTTCTGGCTATCTTATAGATTACAAATATTAAATGAATTACAATAAACAAAAACATGAAGAGTTTGAGTTCCAATTTACTTTTTGTTTTTCTCTGTTAGAAACTCAACTTTACTCCTGAAGAATAAAGAATTGTAAAGAATTGCTTCGAAAACCTTTACTAGGTTATATGCTGAAAGTGCTTTTCTTATAACAGTTACATGGCTTAAAAAGATGTTCTATTTAATAATAATCTAAAATAAAATATATTATATTCACTCTACGTTGGAAAAAAAACCTAGTACTTTTATCCTAAATGTATTATTCATACTCAGTTTTTATACTCATTATCTGTGAATGACATGAAAGAAATTTATAAAAATAAGGCATCTGCCATGCAGACTTTCTGCGGCATGTTCAGGATTTATCAGACAGGCACTAGATATTTATGTTCCTCCCTGAATAATTTTATATTCAGTTTAAAGGAAAGGGACATAAAATAAGAATCCATGACTTAAATTCTCACTTAAAACTTGGTGTTATCTCTTATGGGAAAAAAAACCCACCTGGACACAAATCTTTTTTAGTAGTGATTTTATCAGCTCTGTAAGGATGCATTTCTTTTATTTCCTTTAGTGCAATGCGCTTTTCCTGAATAAAAAAATAAAAGATAAAAAATAAAACACAAAAAAATAGCTTTAATGCTACCTACTTGTGGTTCACTGAAGTTTCTCACCCAACATTAAAATATGTTCAAATGAAGATAATAGGCACATATAAACCACTGTGACTGAAGACGACAAATATTTTATTGATGGTCGGTAGGATGTGTAATCTGGGACCAGTCCTTTTAGTATTTTAGTACTTAACCAAATTAAATTCTGTCTCACTAAATGACAAATAGCTAATGATGAAATTATTGCTTGCTGATTTGGTATTTACTGAAAAATCCTTTTTCGTAATAACGTCTGGCCTTCATTCATAGAGAGTCACAGCCATAAGCTTCCCAAAAGACATGTTTCTTGGCACAGAACTACTCTGAATACAACACAAAATTAAAATCAGCACTACAGAATGTAAAAGCTTTAAAGCTAACATTTCAGTTTGCACAAAGCCTGCAGAATGTTGGAGTGCAAATTTTACATTTCCATATGTAAACTTATTTTATCATCTCCTTTTTGGGGAACAGAACAATATTCTATTCATCTCAATACAGAAATAATACTTTATCTTTTTTAATACTGTTTTACATGTATGAGCTCGTGTACAGTTTGCATATGCCTAACATCCGCAATAACGGTCTTAGTACTCCAAGTCACACTGCAATGTACCCATAGGCAGCAGAACGGGCCTATCATCAGATGCACAAAAATCATCACCTGTATCAGATCATAGGATAAGCGTCCCAGAACTTCCTGTGTTTTTTCATTAATTTCTAATTTTGTCACAACTTCCCAGCTACCATTCTGGAACCTCACAGGCATAGAGAAGACAATCCCTTTAGGAATGCAAAATTGACCTGCAGGGAAGGAAAAATTACCCAAACATATTATTTATGATTATAAACCACATTTTCAGCAGTGTCAAGATTAAGCCCTACAAATTTGCAGAAGTTTGTAACTGTGCAAGATCTCAATACAGAGACTGACTGTACAGTTCAAAGACTAAAAGGCTTCCCTTTGACCGTAATTCTGAATTTTAGTTTGATGGACACGTAACAATTTCACATTTTAAAAAACGTAAATCTTTTCTTTTGGACAAGGTTTAAATGGCTGTAGTGTAATACTCCATTTATTGGTCCACATATTTTCACAAGAAGAACATGCTTTTATACCTGTGGCTCTAACAATTACAAAGATTCCACACACAAGCCACATACATGAGAAACTCATTTAAAAGACTAAGTGACAATCTGCAACAAGATGGTATTAACATAAGAGACGCTTTTAAGAAATGAATATCAAATTGTGAGCTCATGATAGCATAATTGTGTAGATTTGCAGGCTGTTATTGAGAATTTTTTTCTCTATCTCTAATGACAGCATGATTTTTTTAATTAAATTTAAAAAAATCAAAAAAAATCACATAATAGAAATTGGGGAAGGCTATCAGGAAGCTATTAAAGATTATGTGAAGCAAAAGTAGACTTACCTTCACTAAATATTCCCATAGAAACAATCTCTCCAGGAGGAGAACCATGAAACCAGTATCTTAGTGCAGTGGCTACTGCATGAGAAAGTAATATTCCTGCACAATGGCAGACACGGGAACTCGATGAACTCTGCGCAGACATAAATTCTGAATTGATCCATTTGCTGACAACAAAAAGGAGGGTAGGAGGGAAGCCCTGAGTTTACTATAGAAAGAGTAGGACAACAGAACTAGAATTAAGTGAAGATAACAGTTACAATTTATTGAGACCTTGCTGAAGGCAAAGCACTTGAAGGAAGAAAATAAGGTCTACTAAAAAATGGCTGAAGAGGCGACAAGGATTATTTGTCTGTGAAAGGTCATTTACTCAGTAAAAAACCTCTATTATAATTACTATTTATATCTGTTACTGTCTTATGTAAGAATCCAGGCATGCACCACAATCCCTGCTTGGCACAGTACTAGTAAAGAACAAAAGAAATATCTGCTACCCAGTAAATGCTGGAAGGTTTACACAAGAGTGGGAGCTCTGCACATCCAGGCCTGAGTACTTGTAACATCAGTTGTCCTCTCACTCCAAAACATCTTTTCTCTGCTATTTCTCTTTTCTCTAGAAGCTATTCAGATGTATCATGTATCCTTCTAACACACATTAACAAATCTTCTTATGGGAAATTGACATCAGTTCCCTCAGGCCATAAGTTCAATGTAATTCAGGTACAAGATGCAGATACACGCTTAGAGTTGTTTCAAAGTCTTTTCCTGCATACTGATATCTCATTCACTATCTGGCTTTTCAGTACTTCTTAAAGCCTACTATGTAGGAATATATAGTTCTAAACAAAGTTGTCAGAGGAATCAGACCTATGTATAGTAGGAGGAACTACTCAATTTCTTTTGCAAACTTAGTACTTCAGCTTAAGTTTTCCTTTATATACAGTGCTAGTCAAAGACAAATCTTGAAAACAATCATTTTTCTTGGTGTTCATTAAAAAGTTCAGATAAACTCAGATGTAGAGAAGTTTTTTAGGTTTACTTTAAAAAAACAAACCTGTCCTGTACATACCTATCGTAAATCAAATTCAACAAAGGACGTGAAAAATTAGCTGGGCCCCAAATAGCACTGTCACATCTGTAAAGCTTTGCATGTGACAAATCAATGTAGATACAGCCAGAAATGTTGCCCCAAACAATCACATCTTTAACCCCTGCAACAAAGGAAAAAACACAGATTAACAAAGAGAAAGACAAATATTTTCACAGTATAGGTTGAACTGGGTGAATTCTGGAAGTCCTCTTGAAAATGAACTATTTTTCATTTCAGTGTCCTGCCTTAAATAGAAAAAATGTTTTCATCTGAAAATCACATCAAAGTTCTCCACAACATAATGTGAAACCTCATCATAATCTGTAATGGAACTTTAATTAATATCATGTTATTACATATAATAGACAAAACCTAGTAAATATTTATCTGTTAGAAAACAAAACAAATCATATTACAAACATACAACAACCTTCTATTTAAAATTCTGTACAAGCAAATATAGACCGTTCAAAATAAATCTATTAAAATATTTCAAAAATGTTATAGCTTTCTATATGAATTTCCATATGAATTTCTGAAATAAACTGTTGATAGACAATTCTGCCTGCTAATTTCTTTTTCTGCATTATGAGGCTCCCAAATATCATTGTCATTGACTACCAGTTCCTTCCACTGCAGTGTTTGAGAGAATCTTGATGCTGAACAGACTGTTGGAACACAGCCCTGCTGTGCTGTCCAGAACTCTGTGAATACGACCAAGTTATGACAACTAATCTGAGAAAGAAAACCAATTAATCCAGAAATAACGCTATAACACAAATTTCCTTCATTTTTATTATCCACACAGAAGCATGTTGTCACGCTTATTTACAGCTAGTTTGTGTCTCTCCAAAACAACATGCTGCTGAGTGTAATGTGATTGCAAGCTCCAGGTCCTTATCTGCCACACAGCTCAGTCCAGCTTAGTATATTCCAACATAGTTGAGACACAAGACAAGACAGGCAGTGTACAAGAGTTGGCAAGAAAACTGATTTTTATGGAATCAGGCAGAGATTCAGATAGCAGTAAGCAAAGAACAGTAGCACCTGCTAGTCTCACCCTGGCATTCTGTACAGCTGTGCAATTCAAGTGCTTGCATTTTTGCACATACATCAACTGTGCTGTTCTATGAAGTACGTGCTCTCAAACACGTCTATCCACTGAATTACCCAGATGCTCCCAGAACACACACTCACCTGCTGCGTTCATATTCAGCCTCCTGGCTAGCATGGCTTTAGATGCACTTTCCCAGGATGTTGCAACAGCAATGACATTTTCAGGCTTAATGGATGGGCCATATGTGATAATCATCATTGCCTTAAGGTTTACAAAGGTTTTTCCCGTAGAAATTATTCTGACTCCGCTCTTGGCATTCTTCTCAATCAGGGGAGCGTACACTTGACAGATCTCACTCACTGTCCTAATGCAGTTCTCCAGGGTTTGGGTGTCTCTTTCTAAAATGATATCATCAAGAACAATGATAACATCAGCGTGAAGAAAAGCCTCATCTATCTCAGTGTGCCCTGAAATACCACGGAGAAGTGAGAATGCCATGTCTTCAACTTCCATTACAATACCAGAAAGACATTCCTTAAACTGGACAGCATCAAGCAAATGGATACTGATTTCCGTGGTCATTCCAAACACATCACCACTTGCCAGCAGAGGGATAAGCTGATAGCAGATTGGAGATGATGCACTGATAAAAGTAGGATACAGACAAATTATAGTTAACCACTGTACACTGCTTGTACAGAAGTATTACATCAGTAAACACAAAGATCTTGTCTTTGCATTTGATTATGTTTAAAAAGATAACTAGGTTGGATCATTTATTGCTCTCCAATTCTAACAACTTAAAATTAAAAAGTTGGGACGTTCTTTCATTTGAATGTTTTTCATCCTATACATTTCAAGTGATATTGTCATTTAAAATTGTCACTAAAGAACTACGATTTTGAATGTTATTTTTTAAGCTATTTTAGGTGTTTTTGATGGGACTATGGGAAATACATACATTTCTATAGCTAGAACTGCAAAAGACTACTTAAATTTTCAAAAAATATTTAATGTAAAATATTTGCATTGCAGCTTATTTTGTAAATACTTGCTTTTCCACAAGGTGATCTAGGGGGCTCACTGACACCTGTTTACATCAGCCACTTATACTGGAACAAAATGCAACTAAAATAGAAATACTTTTCAATTCATACATTGAATGCTCATAGTGAGGGATGCGGGATCTAATTAAATCAGCAAATTACACGGATTCATGTATCACCTCGGCCGGTTATACCCTATGTGATAAGAAAAATTGTATTCTTCTGAAACTGAGTGAAAATTCTATACTCTTTTTACTACTCTAACCTGGTGATCCAGATCTGCAAAGGGTTGATAAGACTTTTAATCTCTTCCTGCTCTTTTTCAGATTCCATGTGTGCTTGTAGGTTCTCCTCAGCAACCTCTAATATTTCCTCAGTCAGCATTGTTGAGGTGATGCCGTAATAGTTCTAAGAGCAAAAACAGATGTTCCCAAACAATCAAATGACAGCTCAAACACAGCAAGGGAACACTGGAAAGGATATTTTACATTTGAAGGAGGAATAAAAATCAGCAATGCTGTAAGAAGATGTAAATGATGGGCTTACTGTATTAAGAGTTGCTCATTACCTGAGCATATTCCAGAAATTCATTAAGTCCTCCCAGAAGCAGACCCTTGCCTCCACGGTCCAACAGTTCTCTCCAAATGATTGGAGACCATTTGTGCTCCCATCCATTCATTTCACAAACATCATGAAGCCACTGCTAATGCAAACATCACCCCAGAAGGTTTTAATATTTGTTCACGTTAACACTTACAGCTATAAACATTATTTCCTCTCAATACATGATTACCAAGCGTTTAAAACTTATCCACATAACAGTGTGCAAAAAAGGCAGACTGACACAAAGTTACACTGACATGCAGAGCAGGTTACACTGACATGCTACAATATTTCAGCAACAGAGCAAAATAAGTAATTTCTTAGTAATTTCCACTTGGTTTTACTGCTGTAATTTTGCTCTATTCTCTTAGTGATATTGAACACAGAAATATTGCAAGTCACCAAGGAATCTCAGGATTCCCTAAGAAAGTAAGTAGGTAACCTCTGGGGGAGGGGGGGGGGGGGGGGTAAGTAGGCTGCAGAGGTTAACTGCTATTCACTTTACTATTTGAATTACTTGGCTGAGGTATCAAGCAAAGTATAATGGGTAAAAACATCCCAGTACTGTCTGTCTTGTTAAGTAATACTGCAATTTTTTTTTTTTCCAGTTTTGTTTTGTAGGGACCACACTGCGGGTGCAGCAATATGCAAAACTGTCTTCAAGTAGAATGAACAATTGGGCATACAGCAAAGTACTCAGTGAGGCCTGTCTGTACTGTAAACAAATACCTGAGATTTAATTTTATACTTCCATTGTAATGTGAAGCCCTTGAATGCCAGAAATTCCCTTGATGACAGTGGAAGCATCAAACAGAACGTGGAAAAAATTCCTGTGAGCAGCAGGCTGTGCAGCCACATACGCTCAATAAGAAATGATGAACTTCAGCTTCCTATCAACTAAACGCAGTTTCTCTGACCTTACGTCCACGTCCTGTGGTAAGACTGACAAGAACGCCAGACTCACAGCATCCAAATTCTCCCTCAGGCCGGCACTCACAGCCACATGCCCTGCAGCACCCGTGCTCGCCTGCTCAGATGCCAACACGGGACAGCGGGACCCACGAGAGGTGAGCGCGCTCCTTCCCCGCGGAGTGCCGGGCCCTACGGCCGGATCCGCCCTCCTTACCTCCCACCTGTCGGGGTGCCGAACCACCTTGTGCACGCTGAGGGCCGGCAGGTTAGCCTGGAGGTAGTCGGCCAGGAGCTCGGCTCTGGCGTACTGCGGGCAGCCCGCCCTACCTGTGGGAGCAGTAACGGCGCGGCTAAGGGGAGGCTGCGCGATGCCGGCTGATGCGAACAAGCCAAACGCTCTTGGAATTGTTCCAAACTCGCTCGAGCTCCCGGAAAGTGCCGGGGCAAGTTGAGTTAACCGGCAAAGAAAGGGTAATTTCAGAGGCCGAACAACCCCTCAGTTCAGCAAGAGCGTTTCGGCCAACGCCTAAGCGGTACTTCGCCGGACGAGCGAAGGGGAGCGTGACAGAGGGAGAAGCTTCCCGACGGAGTGAGGGAGACGGGGCTGACTCGAAAGCGGCTGCGGCGGCGTGACGTACAGACGCCGCGCTCACGAGAGAGCGAAGGCGCGAAAGGCGGCAGAGCCAGCCGAGAGGAGCGGCCGCCGCAGCCCCGCGCAGCGCCCAACGGCCGCCTCACCCGCCAGCACCAGCTTGGCCATCGCGCGCCGCTCCTAACGGTCGGTTTGCCGTTGCGCGGCAACGCGCCGCGCGCCGCGACCGTTTGTCCCTCGGCTCGCGCCGTCCACTCTCGCGAGACTCGCCGAGAGCGCGCGCCCGGAGGGCGGCTGGGTGTCATGGCGCCGTCGGCAGCGAGGTAGGCGCTCCTGAACGGCGGAGCGCGATCCTCTGCAGATCCGTTCCCAGCTGCTGCTTTTACATGCTTCTCCATGGCAGTATTACTTAAGAGCCCGAAAGTCTGTTGCGTCTCAGTTCTACTTGGCCTATGTAAATGTTTTGATGTTCTTTTTCCAGGCCCGTTTCCAGTGGTAGGATTTCCTCAGATCCCTGATCTTGAGCGAGCATTTCACATCCACGTGTGTGACGCTGACAAAAATGAACAATAAGATGGGTTACCTGCTGAAGGCGGTCAGGTATTTGTGTAGGTGCAGCCCCGGGCCCAGACTGTCAGCTCCTCCAAGCAGGCACGTTGTACGGAGCGGCAGGCACAGGGACCGCCTGGAGAATGTGAACTGCAGGAAATGGTTTCTAAATACTTTTCCCTCTCTTCGTGGTTCACCTCTTCGATTTCTGTCTCAAAAGGCAGATGTTTTCAGCGCAGGTGATGAAGTACAGCAGGAAAAGAGTAGAGAGGCTGCGGTGAGCGAGCAGGCTCCACAGAGCTCCTTGGAACTGGAGAAGTCGGAGGGTGATGTGCAGAGCTTCAGAGAGAAGGCAGTGCTGGGTCAAAACAAACAGTTCTTTAATGATCTCCATAAGTGCACCTGTCCTAGCGATGTACTGGACTTGGCCTCAGAGTCTGCTGTCTCCATCAAGCAGTTCACCAACTGTTTAACTACCATGTGGAAACTCTTGAGAAACATGTCAGAAGACCAGCGGCACTATGAGAAGCGGCTCATCTTTGAGCACCCGGCCTTTGTCAAGCTTTGTCAGCAGCTGCTGCGGGACGCCAGGAGGATGACACGGGGTGACCTGGTGTTCAGTCTGCACGCCGTGGTGAACCTTGGTGTTCCTCAGAACACTCTCTTAGTCCAGACTTTGTTGAGGGTGTGCCAAGTAAGTATCAAAATCCCTTGTGGAAGTTTGGGCTGAAATACCAGGGTTGTTTTTTTGAGGCTGTACAGCATCACAGAGGTCTGGGTTACGCCTAGTTTCCTTCATTTTTTAAACCACTGCCTGAATTTTTAAACCACTGCCTTCATTTTTTAAACCACTGCCTGAATTCACACATGTAACAGAGAAATTTGAAAAATTGTTACCCTTTTCAAATGAAATTGGAGACTGTGGAGGTCAGTGGAGACTTAAGCTTATGAACTGACTTCTAATGGGAAGACAGGATTGACAGGTACAAACGAAGAGATTTTCTTTTTGGAAATTTTTACTGCTCTGAGGTAATCTAGCATTGTGAAAACTCTTTTAACAGGAGAAACTCAATCAACTGGATAACCGCTGTATGTCAGTTTTGGCAACTACGTTAGCCAGGATGGACGAAGACAAGAATGTGAGCGCTCTTCAAGCTGGATTACAGTGAGAAAAATACCTTACATGTGTCATTAGTATTTAAATATTGTTTGAATATATATGTCTTAAAAGTCATGGAGGGAATGTCTGTGCATAAAAGACATATTTTACATGTAAGAATGAGGTAATGAATCTAGCTTAAATTATAAAGTATTTTGATTTTTCATGATGAGAAATACTGTTCAACAGCCAGGCCCTATTTCTTTTTAATTTAGTAAGGAAAAATTAAGATGAAAGCAAGTTTTAATTTATGCAGCAAAGCATTCAGACGAGTGCTATATCAGAATAACTACTTTGAATGTAAGGATTTTCTCTAGGCCAGTGATATTTGTATGGGTATCCAATCTGCTGTCTCACATGAGATTCTTTTTACTGAGGTTAGCACAGAACTTGCAGTAGTTAAGTTCTTTTGGTCCTGAGTCAGGACCTGCTCTGAAGAGGTGGATGTGTTAGTGACACACAAAAAGCAGCTTTTCCTGTAAGCTCAGGTACATGGTTCTTGTAGGTAGAAAGCAGGAGATCCACCTATAGGCTGTTGCTCTTCTTTCTGTTTGAGGGAATAGCATCTGCAGCAATGAATTTCTGAGCAATACATTGCCTTAGACAGTGACACTTTGTACTTTGGTAGTTGTGTTTTTTAGGAGTGTTTTTTAAGAGTTATTTAAGAGTGATTCAGAGACAACAGTTATAGTACTTCCATCTGAGCCAGAAAAGGCAGTGCTGGGAAAACAGAACACCTTCATCATGCACTTATGTGCTATGATATCCCCTTCTGTCTCTGCAGCTCACAGAACAGCTTGCTCATCTTTTTGCACAAAGTTGTTGTCATTGTCCATTTCCAAGTTTCCTGGATGTTATAAAACATATATTGTTTTCTACAGCGGTGTTAATTCCTCAATACTTAACAGCATTCACATTCTCAGTCACCTGTAGTAGCAAGGAAGGTGTTTCTGATTTTCAGAGTTTGTGAGGCACAGCACTTAGGTATCAGAAAGCATTAAAAAAAACATCACTGTACCAATGTAATGATTTCCAACTGAGCCGCAGCTACATCATGTAAAATTGTGCTGGCCTTGCAAATAAGTGGTGTAAGAGGAAGAGGGAATTACTGCTTTAACTTGGGAATATAATAATAAAAGAAAATGAGGGTACCTACCTGCTTTTACAGAAATGAGGAAACTGTCTCAAGGCCTTACATTTCTTTCTTCCTCAGATTACTAGTAGAGCAGCGACTCCCAGGCATCAGAGATATCTTCATACTGCAAAACTTGATGAAATATATGGGAAAGGATGCTCCAGTCTTTCTGAAAAAGAAATTAGAGGTAAACTTGTCTGGATGTTCATTTTTACTTCCACAAAGCCTGTGCTTTTGCTTTGTTTTGTAAATTGTGTATGGTTCTTTCCAGGTGCACAAAGAAATTACACAAAGGTTTTGGTGTAAGAATTGTGATCCAGCTATATCTGTAAAAAGATCTTAAGTTTGAAGCTGGAAGAATTACCCCATGAAAGGGGACAGAAAGCAATGGAAATTGCACAAAAGGAGTTAAGACAGTAAAATAGTTGTTCCCTTGCCTCTGGGTTGGCCACATAGTATTTCACAGAAGGATGTGTAGGCTGTTCCCTGATTTCCTTTACTAACCTGTAGCTGGAAGACTGACATAAAACTGTATAATTTCTATTGTAGGTGCATTTTATATTTACCTGTTGATATGCATGCAGTAGGAATATTGTTTTTTTTTTAGTATCCAATAAAGCTAGACTCATTTTTGCTGTCACTTCTATTAGTCTAATTGCTACTTCTATAAATGAAGTCTTTTCTGTGGTATCAGAGCTGCTCTTCTGTGCCTCAGTGCACATTTGAGGCTGGATGTTTGTATTAAAAGTATTCTACTCAGTATGGGGCTGGGTAATGTTGAAGGCTTACAGCTCTCAAACACATTCAAACTAGTAATTGCAGTAATTTAAATGTCACCTTTGTTAATTATATTTCTGTTCCTTTTTTTTAAGAGTTAGCATAATGTATATATTCACAGCATTAGGAAATAAGTTTTACTGAGACTTCTTTTAAAAAATCCATGTAAAAGCAAATTGCCGTGAACTTGCTAAGTGACAGAGATCTAGAACACTTGATCTGCTCTAGTTGTGTTTTGAGAAATTGAAAGAACTTACTTTATGCTTTTGCTTTTTTGTTGCTCCTTTTTCTTTCTTGTAAGTCTGAACAGGTTAAGAAATTTTGGAAAGTTTTGGTGAAAAGCTTTTCATAATAAAACAGTGGTAGTGTATGTGGAGAATGAAGAATTTAATAAATTCTAATTCATTTTAGGTGGCAGTTTTGAGAGAGATAGACCACATAACTTATCCAAATGCTCACCGTGTGTTTTTGGGTCTTGTTGCAATGAAGTATTGTTCCATTCCAATCCTGAATGCCTGCAGTAAAAAGATCCAGGGTAAGGAAAAAAAAAAAAAAAAAAGTGTTAAATTTCCCTTTCTTGTACCAAGTTCTTCCTCATTATTTTTTCACATCCCTTTCTTGATTTCCTTTAAAACTCAGGGAACATGTTTGTTTTACAGGATAAGACAGGAATGCAGAGTGATTTCATGAGTGATAAGACAGAAAATTACTAATAGATAATGATAACAAATACTTCTTGTAGTCTCTACCCTTTTTAACATTTCCTTGAATTATGCTGTTTTTTTCTTCAATTTTCTTCTGTATGCATTATTTTGGAAAAAGAAGTGAAGGATAGGAATGAAAGGTAGATTTCAGATAAGTTTTTAAAACAAATCTGAATGGGAAATAGATATTAAAAGATAGATTGGTGGTCTAGTGCAATTTGTTGATAGACAAAATGGAATACAGTTCTTCCCCGGTTAGCTAGATTTTATTCTTGAATGGTGATTAATAATTGACCTCATGCTGCAGCTTAAAAAATCTAAATGAGAGTTAATTCTCTCACCTCTCTTCATACCTTTATAATGCATTTCTTGTGTATACGGAGTCTGTATGTATTTATTCACACTTAAAATACATATGAATGTATGTCTCAAAAACTATTAAGACAGCAAAATAACATTCTGAACATTTAGGAAACAAAAATATTTGAGTTGCTTATACAGTCTTTATTTGTTCTGTGGATTAGGATGCAGTCTTTAACTACAATGTACTGCCTTTTTCTCTGTCACAGTACTCTGTACTGTCTGCCACGCATAGACACGGGCTATGTGGCGTTCAGCGTAAGCAGCTACTCAGTACATTTTTCTGCATATTCTCAGGACTTGCTGCATATTGTGCAAATTACATTCTGGGCACAGTGATTTATCGGTAGAAACGTCTCCCTTTCAGAGCTGGAGATAGAATAGGAAGAGGAGAGAGAGGTGTCCTTTGGGCCCATGAGGTAAGGGAAGTCCCCAGCAGGTTTTACAGGTTCTACTCAGTTGCCAGGGCTTTCAAGAAAGTAGTGCCCTCTCCCATATCGAGGGACCTGACCGTAATTGTAAAAACTATGTATTTCATAAATTGAATTAATTTTGCAGAAGTGAAGAAATGACCCAGTGGTGATATTCATTTTCTAATTAAACAGGAGACAGAGATTCAGGTCAAAGTGTCCTGTAATACAAGATTCCTTTGGCCTGTTTTATTTAAGAATACCTAGCATTATAAATCACTTCGTATGATGCACAGCTTTCATTGTCTTCAATTGCAGTTGTCAGTAATCAGCACTTCAAGAAATGAGGTGTTTCATGCTAAGCCTAGAAAACAACTGAGCACAACTCAGAGGATGTGAATTCAGTTATTTTCCGGCTGTTGTCTTGAGTCCTCTGGCAGAGGAAGTAATGAAGTCTACAGCTGATGATTGTAGCTGTGCTCTTTTCTCCTGCAATCACTATCTTTTATAACATGCATGTCACTCATTGCAGCATATAGCATAGGAGTTCAGAGAGAGCATTGCTTTTTAGTACTTCATCATTTTCAACTCAGGCTTTCGTTGATTTGTATCATTTGTTATTTTTCTTTTATGTTACAGAGAATATTCACGATGCTCCATTTTGGCAATTAATTCTTATTCTGGAAGCTTGTCACAGTCTCCAGTACCATAATGTAAAACTGTTTTCAACAGTAGCAGACTATGTTAATTCTGTTGTCTGCCTCTTGAACAAAAGACAGGTGAGTTTGAGACCAAGTACTTTATAGTAGTAGCAGTAAAATAAGCAATGTATGGTTCCTTCTGTCTTCTCTTTTTTCATGTATATCTTTGGTCTCTGGAAAAGATACTTTTATGAAAGTCACTTTGAAATTCATGCAGTTAATTTTCATAAATGCATTTCTCTTTGTTGACTTGCAGATTAATTTAAGAAATAAAAAAGGTATTAGGGTTTTAAAAGTTTGCATTCATTAAAAACATATCTTATTGAAAACAAAAGATAAGATCCACTTCACTGACTTTCTTGACCTTATAAAAACATCTTTTGTTTTAGATTATCCTTTTTCTTTCTGCCTTTGAGTCACTTGGCTTTCAGCCCAGTGAACTGATGGGTGTTCTTGCTGAGAAAGTTACAGAAGACTCCGAATTCCTGGACTTGAAAAGCCTTTTGGTTGTTCTTCGAGTGTATTCGCGACTCAACTATATTCCCAGAGGCCAGCATCATTTGTAGGTTTTCATTTTAGAATGCCTGATGTTACATAGCTGTCATAGAGTAATATAAGAAAATGTATGGAATGGCAATCGGTATTTGATTTCAATTGTTAAGAAGTCCACAATCTAGATTTATTAATCTGTAAGGTAAATTTGCTGTGCTTTTAGTATTGTACAATGTAGGAATTGTTTTCCGTAACCGAAAATGGATACTTTCTTGAAACTAGACTGATGAAGTTATAAGTCTCTTGATAGGTAGCTGTAGCTTCAAAGATACTAATGCGAGTGGTGAATTAAAGAACATAAGATTATACAAGACAATAATTATATCTATGTTGTATTTTTGAAATTGTTTGAAAACTACATTTTATATAGTCTTATTTGTGTATTCAGCTACTTTCCTTCTGCTTTTGGAAAAGGTTTTATGAGACTCTTCATAGCTGCTTGAATAAGTACCTTCCCCAGATTTCCAACACAGAACTGCTGAAGGCGGTGTATTCGCTTTGCATCTTAGGATATCTTCCTCATTGTGCATTCGATCAGCTGCTGAAAAAGGACAACTTTGAAGAACTTGTGTCAGGTCAGGCCTTGCTTTGTGATATTCTTTAAAAGGATAGTGCATCTCCATAGATAATTTGTTGTAATTGTACTAAAGTTTATAGCTTGGAAAAGTCAAACTCCATTAGCATTAAACATGACATTTGCAAGAAGAAGCTGACACAGTAACTGTGATCTATGTGATACTATATTCTCTAATAATGTACTAGGGAATCAAGTTTGTTGTGTTGGGCTCCATGGTGGCTACAGTTTAATAATTTGCACAGAAATGAATGTGAGATTGGTGAAAATGGTAAAAGTGTGTTGAGAGGTAAGGGTTCTGTATTCAACAGATGTTCGGGCATCTTTAAAAATATGGGAGGTCTTAACATTTGTAAACCAGCTTTAGTACCTGGAATCTGAAGAGGTTCTTAATAGACTGTAAAAGATAACAAAATGAAAAATTTTGTGAGTTGATACACTGACTGTAAAATTTTTGTATTCATTTTCAGGTGATCTTTACAAGGAAAAAAGGGACGCAATGCTTCACTGTGTGAGAACATGTATGGAACTTGATAGCCCTTCCTTCATGAAGCCTGCATTTGTGCCAACTGAAAGCTTCTGTTCGTTAGTATCTGCTAATCTCAGAAAGGCTCGGGAGGCACTGCTAGAACTTCTGGGAGATGAGAACATGTTTCGGCAAAATGTTCAGCTGCCATATGAGTATCATATTGGTACGAAGCCAAATTACTGTCATGTATGCCATTACTTTTTAATGTAGATTTATAATCCCTAAAATAATACAGTGGTAACAAATTTGCATGGGTTACAGATGAGTAAAAGGTAAAGTTTTGAAGACAGTCATTTAAAAAATGATTTCTTTGATTGGTCAGTCTTATTTTCTAGGATACTTCTGTTAATGTCAGTTTACTAAAACATTATGATTGCTTTTATTTACAAAACAGATTTGGACTTTTTTGTTGAGCATCAGCAAGCAGATTTTAACTGCATATAATTCCAACGTGTCCAACTGTTTCAGGTAGTTGACATCTTAGTATTAAAGCTAAATTAAAAACAAAAACTCACCACCTTTTGTTCTCTGACTTGTTTCTTCTTTTAATCTCTGAGTGAGTTCAGCTTTCATTTATGAAATGGAATATGATCTTTAAAGGGTGTTCATTTCATAACATTTGGTTTCTTTTACACTTTCATTTATATTTACTAGCATACCCAGATTACCATTTTTTTGGGGGATATTTCTGGATTAAGTATTTCTAACTAGAAATCAGACTACAGGACAATCTGCGTGGGTTTGACAGACTCAGATCAAAATTGGTTTCTTTAAGATTTCATTTTCATAAGCCTATGTCTGCAATTTCAAAAAAAAAATAAACCTTTTTTCTTGGAGGTGTGCAATCTGTAGCTGTTCAGATTGGTTGCAGGGAGGGAAAAGCAACCAATAACTTCCAAATGAGCTATGTAGATTTTTAATTCTAAACTCTTGCAGTGTTTAACGTTTCGTTGTTTTGTTTTCAGATTTTGAAATCTGGATGGATTCAGACAAAAAGAAAGTGCTCCCATTAACTGCAGCAGACAGTCATGCTGAAATAAGCATTCAAAGGTGCCTTTTTTACCTGGATTTTTTTTTTTAGCAGGATCGTTTTGCTTATATTTATTCAATCCAGTTACTATTTCTGTTGATTTGCAGAAGCATGGTAGATGGTTTCTTATTTATGCTCACAGAAACATACAGAAATTGCCACACATTGAGTTGAGAAAAACAATTTGTTCAGCTCACTACGTTCTTCTGACAGAGGCTAATTACATTTCAGAGAACGAGGCAGGAAATTTCACAGGCAGGAATGTTTCAACTTCTTATAGTAGATACAGATTTTGAAGTATGATTAAAATTGGGAAAAAAAAACATTGTGATGTAAAATTCCAAGTATTTCTGTGTCCAATTAAAAATTTAGTTATCGTTCTAAGTCTCCAAAATTTGCACCCTAGTGATATATTTTAGCAATGAATTCAGCTGCTGAAATACTATTTGAAAACAAAGCGTAGTCTTATGTGAGAAAAATGACTTCTCGCTAACTGAAGTGGGACATCCATCATTTTAGTAAGGCTTCACTAGAACTGGGTAACTTACCTTTGTGTTCTGGATCACTGTACAGCAATGTATTTTGTGTAATTTGCTTTAGCTAGTGAATTGTGAAACAAAAACTATTTCCAAAGTGTTCCTTTTCTCTTACCTTTCTAAGTGGGTTTAATGGCAAGAAGTAGTGGGTCCTGAGTGTTAGCAAATGATCAAAACAGGTGCACAAGCTGTCAAAATGAAGAATTTGAGCGAGCTATTTTCTTCTTTTTATGGGGGAAGTAGAGATGTAAGGACTTAATTCTGCTCTAGGAGTTTGGGTAAATGGGCAAAAATAAAAACAAATTTAAGTCTGGAGAAAGAAAAGGGATAATGAAATATATGCAGTCTTAATACTTAGCCTATCAGAAAGATACCTATGTATTCTATACTACTGAATCATTGTCTTATACTCTTCTTGGTTGTAGACTGGCTTTTCTCTTTGTTCCTCCGTCTGCTTTTTGTTTGGGTACAACACACCCCCAAGGGAAACTTGCAATGAAGAAGCGCCATCTAAGTAAACTGGGCTATCATGTGATTCTGGTAAGAAGAGTCCTTCTCTTTTCTCTTGTTTAGGTCGTGTTATCAGCGCAATAATGAGAATGTTTGTTTGGCAGAACAAGCTCTAAAGGGAATTATGAGCTTTCATCGGAGTGATAACACTGTAGACACACTACATAGAAGGTGGCTGTGTCATAACAGAGGAACTCTGAAAGACAAGCTACCATTTAGTATTGGCAGTGAAATAAATATTAGCTCAGGAAAGAAAAAAAACCAAGCACCTCAATTGTTTGTATCTAAAAATCCATGCGACTTTGGCTTACTTCTGTATTTTTTTTAATTGCTGTTTGTTGTTTTGTTATGCTTTAACAGAATTAATTCTTCAGATTAACTTCTCAAAATGCAGCAAATCCTTGTGGCCTTGCCATCAGTGAAAGCTTGGTTTATGGGACAGGGTAGTTTACTAAAAAATAACATATCCTTTTGTACTCCCTTGTTCCAGGTCCTGAACAAGAAGTTTCAAGAATTGACAAATGAAGGTGCAGTTGAGTTTTTGAAAGCAAAAATCTATTCTGAAAACATTTCCCCCTTTTCCCAAGTGAATTTGTATGATAATAATTAAAGTAAACCAACAATTTGAGGTCTCTGTCTTTTTCCTGTTTAAATAACAGACTGTTTTTAATAGAAGATATTAGCAGTTTTTTGCATAACTGCCTACCCTGAAGTATTAAAGGTTTAGAAAAATTTGTAGAGTCAACTATGTCTGCTGTTAGTGGGGGGAAGGTTCTTTAATGAAGAGGCAGTAGGTTTCTTTAGTGAAACAACTACTTGATTAATCTGAAAAGTATCCTGCTATCTATCCCTGCTAAAATGCCATAATTTTATAGGTACTTTCCCTCCCCCATGCCCAAGTCAGACTTTCCCCTCATGAGCTAGGTCAGGGTTTTGAACTCACCAGAATTTTGGAGCTCAGTTGGAACCTGGCCTACAAGCCAGGCTTGGAATTTTTTCCAGCATCCTGTCCCCATTGGCTTCTGCATTAACCTTTATGAAGAGCTCTTGCAAATAACTCAGCCTAAGGGATGTATTTAAAAAATCCAAAATTATGTGAAAAGTTCCTAACGAAATCAACTTCACCCAGTTTTCAGAAGTTTTGGACAAAAATGGTTCCATTAGTTGTATGTTTATTCTTTTGAATTTTTTTGCTCCACTGCTCCTGTAATACATTTTGAGGTTCCCAGCCTCAGAACATGTTTGTCACATCCTTATAAACTGACTCTTGTTCCCTGTTCCCAACAGTCTCTGCAGCTTTTTAAAGAGGTCTTGCAACACTCCAGTTTGTTCTTTGTATGTTGTGATCATAGAATCATAGAATTACTCAGGTTGGAAAGGACCTCAAAGATCACCCAGTCCAACCGCAGCCTAACTGTAGTACCCTAACTCTAACAACCCTCCGCTAAATCATGTCCCTGAGCACCACATCCAAATGGCTCTTAAACACATCCAGGGATGGTGACTCAACCACCTTCCTGGGGAGCCTATCCCAGTGTTTAACAACCCTTTCTGTAAAGAAGTGTTTCCTAACATCCAACTTAAACTTGCCTTGGCACAACTTGAGGCAATTTCCCCTTGTCTTGTCACCTGTCACCACTGAGAAGAGACCTACCCCGCTCTCACTGTAAGCACCTTTCAGGTACTGGAAGAGAGTAATAAGGTCTACCCTGAGCCTCCCCTTCCCCAGACTAGAATGTGAAAGGTGATGCACCTTCACTGGTCTGTTGTGTATTAAGAAAGAATAGCATGATGGAATTTATTATGTTGGCAGGGGCCTACACATTCAAAACAACTTCAGACCTTTGAACTGATGAAGCAGAGATAACCAGGTACATCTTTTATCTTCTTGATAACATTTACAGATAAAATACCTTTATTGTGCTGAAGTTACTGGAGTACCGAGCAAGAACATTGAAAAGTCTGAACATACCTGCATTTGTAAACAACAGGTTGTCTTTTTTCTGCAGTACAATCAGATCTTCAGTCACAATTTTTTTTCTGCCATAAGCGCAGCCAAACAATCATTAAGGGAAAGAGCAATACTTCCTGCAGTGACTGCACGTTACCCAAAGGGGGTGTTCTTGCTTCACTTGATAATCTACAAGAACTATGTTCTTTGTCTTTATGGAGTAGTATGCACATGTGGATAAAATATTACAGTGATGAGATGAAGTGAAAAGGAAGAATGCTTAAAAAAATTCACTGTGCAACTTTAGGCAGAACATACAGATAAGAGCATGGTGCACACATATGAAGGAAACTAACTCAAATGTCAGTCTGGTATAAAAAGCTCAGACAGCTGCCCAACATTTCAGTCCCTGAAATGCAGCAAGAGCTGAAAAACAACTTATGCAACTGTAGTGCTTAACAACTAGACCAGAGTTAATCTTCTAGACTTCGTGTGAAGTTCATTGCGCTATTTCTGTATTTGCTGTTTGAAGAAAGTATTGTTTATATTAACTCACTGTAAATCAGATTGAGGACTATTCTGATGTTCTGTGCTGGCTAATTCATCTCAGTGCCTTGGCCAGCACTGGAGGAGATGAAAAATATTTGTCTGTTCTGGGGTATTGAGTGGTGCTCAGAGTGTGTTGAGATAGCATATGGTGCTGTTCAAAGGGGAAGACTTGCAAACCAGGCATTGTCAGCTGTGGCTCTCACCTGGACAAGGGAACTGCTCCCTCCACTTCAGGTTTTAAAGTCAGGTTCTCAGTAACAGGATCATCGCTCCATCTGTTGAGGGACAAAACAGGAGGCAGGAAAGTGTACTGTTACCTTGGATGCCAGCAGCCTGGACAAAAGCTGCGAAGCCAATGGCATAACACTTCATGCTGAATTAGCTGATCATCTTTACTTTTGTATTTCTAAACATGTTACAGATGGATACTTATATGAGCAGTATGGAAGTAGAGTGGTCTACTATAGTGATCACCTTGCTTATTAAAATATCTTGCTTTATGCTACTGTAGTGCTTCTTATTGTCACCTATGCTGATTCAAAGTTCCAACTGTAGCTGCTGCCTGAGATTTAAGAGCTGAGATTTAAGGCTTTCTTGAATCTTTACTTCTGCTTAAAAGCTATTCCGCTGCCATGTCTTAAATATACCCAGATTTCTTAGGTGTCCAATTTATGCAGTAAAGATGGAGTCTGTGCAACAGAATGAACTTAAAACATTCTCCTCTCTCCCCTGAATCATGCTTATTAAAGTAAGTGGGAAAAGATTAACAATAACTTTGCTTTAGGTTTTGTTACTACATGGACTGTTCAGTGTGAAAGTAGCAAAATCCCTTCTTTTTAGCCAAACGGATGTATTTAGCTGACCTACCAGTGGAACTAATGGGATGTGAGCTGCTTCCCCCCCTTTTTTTTTTCCTTACCATTTTCACAGTTTTTGCTGCAGACTTGGGGAGGCATGTATTCCTAACCTTTATTCACACTTGGAACATTTTCTAAGTGCAGTAGCTGGAAAATTTCTTCTGAACCTGGAAGCTTGAATATGGTTTTACTTTATACAGCATGTGAGTGTATCTTATTAACAGATGGAACCCAGATACTTGCTGTGGTGTTTAATTCACTAAAGATATTTCAGGGGTATATCCAATCTGTAGCAAGTTCGCAACCCCATGTGAAGTGGATTATTTACTAGGTAAACTAAACTGCTCATGGCTGGGAGGATCCTCAGTGAAATGAAGGCTATTTAAAGAAGATAAAGCAATTAGGAGATTTTAAGTAATTATGTAGCTGTGAGTTAAAGATTGTAGACTCAGATGCATGGAGTAGCCATTTGACCAAACTCATATATAAAGGCAGCATGTTTTATTCCTGGCCTGCAAAGCAGTCTGAAAAGCAGACCAGACCCACACAAATGTTTCCTTCAGTCTGAGCTTTGAAATACCAAACTTGAGTATCTATACTGCTAATGTCAAAGAAAAAGATACTGCCTGTTATGATTCCTGCTTTTTTATATGGTCTATTAGACATTTTTTTAAATTCATAAATGTTACTTTATTACAAAATAATAAAATGCAATGATAAAGCTGGCTTTTCTGTTTGTTTGTTGTTGTTGTTTTTCTCCTTAGAATAAGCACTGCTTACTCACCCCTTCAGTTCTGCAGGTCATTTGAAAAATATTCAAACACAAAGGGTAACAAGCTCCAATCACTGGCATGTATCATATAATTAATAAGAAAACATTGTGAAAAGAGTTTACAGATATGTCAGCCAGCAAACTTCTCTGGCCCAAGGATGATATTAACCATGTGGGGATGAGTGGACTCTCTAAAACGAAAGTAAGAAACAGGAGGACAGAAGATGTGTGCTACAAGGGTCAAGAAGGCTCTGATGCAAACAGAAAATAAACTAGTACCATCTGAGCAAAAATTAAACTGAGTTTGTCAAGTTACATAGAATGAGAACAGTGAAGGTCTGGAAAAAACACAGGCAGCTGAATTTGCAGACCTTAATGACCTGTATTTCTCTGCTGCTTGGATTTGCTTTTGTCTGAAAACACGTTTGATCCCTTCCTCCAGTCTTCTTAGGTAGTATGGAAACTCAATGGCTCATTCTTGAGAAGCATCCCAGAACTCTCTTCAAAACATCTGCCTTGCTCTCAAATTGGTTCAAAAGCAACTAGGAAAGAGGGACTGGCAGTACACTGCAATAGTTCCATTTTTGTTAAAGAAATCAGAAACTAAATAAATTTAATTTTGGAATTAAGGAATGGAAGTCTGTTTCTTAGATATTGTAACTGTTTCTGCATACGCAAGATGTTGAATAATGTTCTTTACGGAGAAGATAAAAGACATAAAAGGCATGGCTCTTAAAAATTTCTAAAAAGAAAAACGTAATATCCAGAGCTAAGGCTTCCCTCTCATGCTGGTTTTGTGCACACGTGGTTGTTGACCACTGGAATAGGAATGGTTTTATACTGCCATTTATAAATGCTGAATTATTCCTTTTCCACACAAATCTCAGAGCACATAACCTGGCACAAGAGAGGTATCAGTTTCACTTCCTTCTTGCTGGCACTAAAGTATCTGAATTCAAGAATTGCAAGTGTACTGAAGAAATCAAAAAAGGTAGAATATTTAGTCCTAGGCCAAATGCACTGTAATTAGTTTTCCCAGAACAAAAGCAGAGCTGGTAAAAATTAGAAATGTAATATAATGGTTATCTGTTGTTCTCTACAGGCATACTTTTAAGAATAGATTTCACCAAAAACAAGATCTCATTCCAGTACTTTGCTAGTAACCACGGATGTTTTTAGTTGTTCTGCATTGTTTTTTTATGTGATGCAAATATGGCAGATGGCTACTTTTAAGATCTGCTCTTCTAGAATTAGCAGGTTTTGTTCCTTCTTTCCTTATTTCTGAATTATCGCAGAATCTCTGGAGTTGAAACTCCGGAGTTTCCAGGAGTCTCCAGGAGTCCAACTCCTGGATCCACACAAAAAGTGCAAATTCTACATCTGAGAGCACTGCCCAAATGCTCCTTGAACTCCAGCAGTTCAGGGCTGTACCCCACCACCTGTCCAATGCCCACCACTCTCTGGTAAATAACCTTTTCCTAACCCCCACCTGACCTTTCCCTGACACAGCTCCATGCCATTTCCTCAAGTCCTGTTGCTGTCACTAGAGCAGAGATCACTTCCTGCCCCCCATGCACAATCCAGCACTTACTCTTGGTTAAACTTCACGTGGTTGGTGATTGCCCAGCCCCCTGATTTGCTAAGATCTCTCTGCAAGACCTCTCTGCCCTCAGGACAGTTGACAGCTCCTCACAATTTAGTGCTGTCCAAAGACTTACTTTATACACCTTCAAGTCTCATATCCAAATAATCGATAAAAACATTGAAAAGAAATCATCATAAAATGGATCCCAGTGGAAGCCCACTGGTGACTGGCTGCCAGCCTGATGTAACCAAGTTTCCAGTAACCCTTGGTAGCTTAGAGTGAAAGTATGAACATGGAAGTGACTGTAAATAACAGTCCAGGAACAATTAGGATAAAGCTGTATCCAGTTTGCAGCAAAAGTATTCATGCCCATAGACATTCAGCAAGCTTCCCATTTCATCCAGTTTCCTCTCTCTGAAATTGTTCTCATGCTATACTCCAGTAATATTGTTGCCATGGCACCCATCAAAACCCAGATATGCTCTTGCTTTAATATAGCAAGATGCAAATTTTGATAACAGGAGAATTTCTTTTCAATTTTCACTGCTATAGGTATAGGATTCTATCTATGCCTCCAGCCAGAGGCAATTTACTAAAAACTCTTTGTCATTTCTGAATATGTTCCATGGCTTATTCTTATCAGTTCAATCCACAGAGGGGGTTCTTGCTAAATTTTCTGTGTTTGCCTGTTTGATTTTCATGGTACAGATTTCTCTACATATGTCATCTGCACTCAACCACCCTTTTAAAAGGTGGGGTAAGAGGGAGAGGCACATTGTCTGGTTTAAGTTAAATGTAATGCACCGAGCAATATAAGCCAGTTGAGTATCTGGCTGTGCATCTTCAAAAGAAAAACTTGAATTGTTATGCGACACAGTTTTCTTCTGCAACAGAAAGCAGCTGGTGAACCTAACTGACTGTATTAAGCCTAATGTGATAATTGTCATTGAAGTCTTGATATGTACTGATACAGCCTGTTGTTGAACAGGTTACATGTTTGTATGTTCAGACTAGCTCAGAACAGCTAGGCAAGGAGAAGTACCCAAGCACAGAGCCCACATTTGTAATTGTGTCAGTCGTGTCTTAAATGACTATTTAATCTTTTCTTGATACGTGTATGAAATATCATCACTTGGTTTCTCGCTTACCCTTTGTGCTGGCTTGGTAGTTAGGCATCAGCTTTAGCAGTACAATAGACTATTCCTTGACAAAGGAAATTCTCTGGAAAGTACAAAAGCAACCAAAGCCCCTCATACACTGTGGTGTACGAGGTAAGAAGAAGGTAAAGTTGACAATTGATAATGCCATTGTCTCTGTTGCCTTGGAACATGCTCTGTTTCGCATGAGTGATTTGTTCAAGGGACACACCATTTGGTAAAGAAATCTACAGTCTGGGTCACTGCTGTATAGATGTATGGAAGACTACAGAGAGCTGAAAAGTTAAGCAAGCAAAAAAAAATGCATGTATATGTGTGTTTGGAGGTTTGATGTATATACATCCACAGTGAATAAACAACAAAATGCTGAATGCTTCTCCAATGTCAGCAAGAAGACTTCCTTTCAGAAGTACTGACTCTACTGAGAATGAAATACTAAGCTGCATGAAGGTTGGCTAGATTTCTGCTCATAAAGAATAAAAGAATATTTCAAACGTTTCATTGCTGCTGCTGGGTTTGATATTCATTTGCTTAAGCTAAGAACTCCACATTTGAAGAGAGAAAAAAGAGCAGAACAACAATAAAAGGTATCCAAAATCACTCTGCCTGAACAAAGCATAAAATCATCTAACACCAAGGTATAGATAGATACAGGCAACCTGGGTTCAGCTCCCTGATTGCCCCCACTTATCTGTCTGCTCATGGCCAAGTTGCTTATGTGGCTCTCCTGGTACACCCAGCATCCAGGCATTTGCACCGCTGTGCATTAACACAAAGAAATACTCTGTTTGACATCAGAGATGCAATCACAGTCCAGCCCAGTGTCTGTGTTCCCCAGCTGCATAATGGTAATGTCCCTATATTGAGTTTAGATTTGACTGCTCTCCCGAGCAGAGCTGGCTGATGTTTTAAAATCTGGTTCTTTTACAAACAGTAGCAACAGTTCAGCTATGACTGTGGAGAAGGTTTTGGCTAGTTTCAAACAACCAAACAAAAAAACAGCTCTCTTCACTGAAGATATCCAACACTTGTGGGTAGAACTATTCAATGCAAATCAGCCCAATCAATAGCCTTATTGCAAAGCCCTCTCACAACAAGCACTTCAAAGTTACACTAACCAGTCTTCTGACAGCACCAGCAGCAGCCATTTATTACAAAATCCAACAACAAAATGCAAGTTCCTACTGCCTATCATACTCACAGACACATAACACACTCCAAACCTGGCTCTTAAATTCTTCAAGGCTCTTTTGCAAAAATATATTTGGTAGATCTTTCATTGCAACTTGTCTAGACTAGACTTATCTAGCTCAAGATCTGCTTCAGGATCTTAGCCAGGTATTGCTGGTTTCATTCATCATTACTGAAATACTTCAGAGACATCATAATCCTTTTTACCAAATCCTGATGCAGGTCTGTAGTACTCTTCACCTTGCATAGACACATATATAACTGCGTGCATGCTAGCAATCCCGTTATGCTTGGTGGTGCTAGTAATGAACAGAAAACACAGTGTGGGTATCACTGTTATTGAAACTGAGGTGAAAGGTTAATGGGAAAATGTTTCATAGCTGCAAAAGCTACCTAACTTAAAACAAATATAGTATGTATTGTTTGGGTCTAAGAAATTGTATGCAAGGCTATTTGCACTTAATAATTTATGGCATGTTTAAATAGTTCATACAATATTTTAGAGCTTGTAATAGAACTCATTAAAAACAATGCTGGTAATTCTAGAACACAGTGCAGTAAGCTCATTTTTTAACCATTAAGCAGTAATAGAGGCTTATGTGCTGTCTTCTGCAGTTCTGCAAGTAGTAATAAAGTAATATTGGTTTATTTACTTACAAAAGTAATTACTGTGTTTAAAAAAAGAGTAAGATAGACTTATATGACATCTTTAAAAAGATCTCATCAAAACAAAACACAATTTGTTTTGACAACGAAATTTTTACAATAAGCTTTGCATCTTTACAAAATCAAGGATTCTTGCCTAATTGTTGCTCACTCAGAAAGCCATTACAGGACCAAGCACCTCTGAAAATCATTTTGCCCTAAAACAATACCCTTGAGATCATAAGATCTAATCACGTCTAGAAGAGTCTCTTATGAGACTCACTCTTTTTTTTTTTTTTTTTTTTCACTCTTATGAGTGAAAATTTTCAGGGTTGGAGAAGGTGAGTGTGAAAATGTAGCTGTCTTTATAACAGCAAATTCAGACACAAAAAAAAATTGTCAGTAAGAACCTTTCCTTTTTTCAAACTAAAAGGGCAGTATTTTGCAGACAGCTTGTAAGCATGGATTTGAAGTTCAATAATTTACCACTGCACTTGTAATACACTACAAGTTGTTTGGTTGCTTTTGTTGTAAGTTAAACCACACAGTCCTTATTCAGATAAATTTCCAAATGGTGTTTACATAAAGGACTGCAGGATTTTGTGTACAAGTTCTTGTAGAGGGGGATTGCCCATAACACCAAGAACTGAAACAATACTGCTCCTTGTAAAATATTGCCTTGAATTCAGATCCTATTTTGAAGGATCAGCTAAAGGTTCCTTAGCAGTGACATTTTGCTGTCTAGAAAATGAAAGCAAAATAACCACCCAGCCCAACTGTTATTAAGGAAAGGCAATTTACTAATAATATCCTGGTTAAGGAAAATGGTATCTAAGGAAGCTGCTCTGCCAGCCTCATTAAAGAAATACAGATCTTGCCAATGTGCTTCAGCTCCCTTCCATAAGGAACTGCTTACTGAACGAGTACTTGACGCTCTTGTGAGACAACAAAGCTATCTACAAACTAGGACTCATGGAGAAAAGATGAGTGTTATTTCATATACAACACACTCAAATTCCTAGTTTTGGTTCAAAATGCATTTGTATATATAAGTGCAGTAAAAACTATTGAAAAATCTTAGTATTTGGAAATAGATATGTCTTGAAACTATTAGATCACAAACCAATTGTCAAAATAATTTCAGTGAGCTAAAGCTTAAGTATCCTATGTCAGCAGATGATCTGGCAGACACTTATGGTTGGCTTAGTGGAACTAATGTTATGGTTTACTAGTAATGTCATTCTAATCTATTGTATGTTGGTTGGAATCTTTTCTAAAATTATTTTAAAATACCAAATGCAAGGTTAATGGGGTGTTTGCTGTGTCATCTCAGAGAGAGAGAGAACTGTTTCCACTGTGTCCTCATCCACAATAATGTTATGGTTGGAGATGAGGCCTGAGAACTGCTAGCACTGTTAAAATTAGAACAAACTCTAAAAAACTTCCAAAAAAACTAACAAAGCTAGAAAGCTGAAGACTCAGCATACTGGTTTGAATTGTAGAACAAACAATGTACTGCACTGAGATATTTGGAATGTTACTCAGAAAGACAGAGAAATATCTTTCAGTACTCTCAGAAAAAGACAGTAACTATTCAGTATCTCCTATGTCAGTGGGAAACAGAACTATCAATTCATTGTGAGCTTCCTCAAAGTAAAGTCACAGTGATAAACAGAGGATATTTTAGTAAGACAGCTGAGTTATCCAACTCCCCTATTCACCAGAGCAGAAGACTGGGATTTAAGGCACATTAGTCAGCATGCTACTGTACTGACCCTGCTTAGTGAGAATTCTGATTTGAAGATATACTTGAAGATATAAGTTTTCTGAAGCCATGAGAGATTTACTAGAAGATTTTTTTTTTTTTGGCAGAATTAATGTGACAATTAAAAAAAAAGATCATGCTAAACTCTATCTAGTTCTAGTTTGGATTTAGTCCAGACAGAGTCAGCACGGAAGCTAGTCATGAAACTGGAAAAGCTTGGTGTGGTGAGCTGATGTTCGTGGAGAGATACAAGTGTGTAAGATTGCTTTTCTTCTTAAAATTCCCATCCTTGAAAGTTACACGCAGCTCAGCAGAAAATGTGGAAGCAAGCAGCTACCAAGACTGAGAACTCACCACTGTATGATAGCTGTTCAAAACACGGTATGTTTCAGCATAGGAATTTTAAACAAAACAGTTCTAGCTTGTGACTGTCACTAAACAGACAGTATGCAGATAAGTCACAAACAGCCAAGCATATGTGTGGTACAAGGTTAAAACAATAACAAGCAGGTCGAATCATTCAAACACTGGAAATCACTTTGACACCAGGCCAAAAGCTTAGCTTGTGATGATATCAGTATGGGATTAAAAAAAAAAAAAAAAAAAGATGAACTAACAGTAGCCAGCTTGTTGGAGTCAGCATATAGTACCTATACTTCCAATAGGAGAGCAGATGGTCATATATTTAAAGAAGCACCAGATAGGGAATCAGGAAATCAGAGTTCTATTCCTGGCTCTGCAGCAACATTCCTATGTCACCCTGGGGACTCACATTTTTCCTCTTTTTTTCCTTAGTCTTTTAAGTAGTGGAAATAATATTTACTTGTTGAGGGGGCAGTTGAGAGCCTAATATGATGCTGAAAAAGCACTTTGGAGCTCTAGGAAGAACATATGCAAGATGTGCAAAGCAAACTTGTTTGGAAGAGAGGACACTACATGATTTCACATAAACATATGCATATGACCTTTCCTCCTCTCTGAATGCCCCGTGCCTTTTCATACACAGTTTTCCAGAAGTGTATAAATGGATTAATCTGCATTCCATATTTGCCAGAAAGATAAACAGCTGCCAGTAAGAACCTGACCAAAGAACAGACTTTATTACTGAGAGAGACATAATTTATGCCCGAGAGAGCAATAGGCTTGTTGATACTGTTTGTCCCAACATAGTTATACATTAGGGGCAGAATAACATCTCTATTGGCTTTTATTCTGAATTTAGCCGTGCTTCTTGTAAGCTGAACGTCAAGTACAAACATAAGTATCCCCTTCTAAGAATAAATCTTGTGCCAAACTCCCCCCAAAAAGTCCATTTTTTAAAAACCAGCCAGTAATGTCCCTGATTACACAGGACTTTCATCTAAAGCCCATTAAAATCAACTAGACTTCAAAGGAATTTGAATCAAAGACCGTGCAAGCAACTGTCATTTATTCTGAATCCTATGCCCAATAAGCAAAATGACCTTATCTATCCTAATAATTATTTGGAGTCAGAGAAGTAATGTTTTCACCACAGAACAAAGAGTTTGTTCTTTCAGAAAGAAGGTATAAGCTTTGGGTGAAGTTGAATTTTAGCACAATCATGATTTGTGCCATTTTTTGTAAGAGAAAAAAAAACCACGATGAAGCCTTTTATTTTTCCCATCCTTTACGTCTCCATTTTTCTTATTTCAGTATTTTCTGTTCCTGTTAAGGTTTTGAACCCCACTCAAAGCCAGTTCTGGTAAAACAGAAAAAGCAACACCACAGAAAAATATTTCAAAACATTGGTCTATCTCATACAGCAACATTGAAGACAGAGCAAGCACAAAAACAGTTATCTGAGCAAAGGTCCTTACTATCAATACTGAACGTGGCTTTCCTACATGAGCTTGTTTTTCTGATTCCTTCACAAATGAACTTGTCTCTAATCTTTTATTTATTTCAGTCATTCTGGAAGACACTGTGGGTTGAATATCTGCATGGGAGGAAAGCATTCATTGTTTTCAGGATCAGGCAAGTTATAGTATGGGACAAAAATCAAGATCTTCTGTGATTTATGAAGAAGAGTGTTGTCTCCTCTTCCTTGCAGCCTGGTTTTGTGAGAACACACTTCCGAGTTAAACTGATTGGTTCTGCTGCCCGTTTCCTTGATGACAACCTTGACAGTAACATAAGAGGACTTCAGCTTGCTGAGAAGAACTTACCAGAATTGGTGAGGATACCATTTAACAGTTAAAGTCTACAGCATATACACATGAACAAACTGACTTACTGGATTATCCTCACCCCAAAGCCATGCAATATGCTGTATTAAATGAAAATGGGAAGGCTTGAATTCAAGAGAGAAGCTGAGTGAAAAAGTTTCTTTCTATAGAATTGTGCTATGTGTCTAACTATTCTAGTAAGGAAGAAATTCAATGACTTACACTTGACAAATGAACTAAACAAGAAATGAAGTTTTTGGGGTGCTTTCTGGCCCAAATTTTTGAGTACATCAAAATACTTTTCATCTGTGTACAGTTAGTAGTCTGTGGTTTGAAACTGATGTGGCCTAAGAGAACACAGTTTACATAACATCTGCATCCCTCTCTCGCCTTTTTAAAGGAATGTTGGTTATTTCTTCCATATCTTCTTTTTGGCTATCCGAGTGACAGAATTGCAGTTAAAAAGTCAAGAAACTGTTCTACAGAGACACAAACACAGGAAGGAAGACAGCAAGGATGGAACTTACTTTACCAGTGCTCCTTGTAATTCTTACAAGCATCTCTGAATCCTGATGTGGTTGCCAAGCCACACTCCATCGTATTTGAAAAGCTGTGGCTTCCAGGTGAACTCTCTAGTAACTAGAAAAAGAAAAACATCACTCCCATTTTTAAGAAAGGGAGAAAGGAAGACCTGGAGAACTACTGGCTGGTGAGCCTCAGATCTGTTCCCAGAAAAATCATGGAGCAGATACTTCTGAAAGAGATATTAAGGCACGTGGAACACAAAGAGGTGATCTGAAACTGCCAGCAAGGCTTTGCCAAGGGCAGATTGTGTCTGACCCAACCCAGCAACCTTCTGTGATCACAGAATCACAGAATCATAGGGGTTGGAAGGGACCTCCAGAGATCATCGAGTCCAACCCCCCTGCCAAAGCAGGATCCCTACACCAGGTCACACAGGTAGGCGTCCAGGCGGGTCTTGAATATCTCCAGAGAAGGAGACTCCACAACCTCCCTGGGCAGCCTGTTCCAGTGCTCTGTCACCCTCACCGTAAAGAAGTTCTTGCGCACATTGGTGCGGAACTTCCTATGCTCCAGCTTCTGGCCATTTCCCCTTGTCCTGTCTCCGCACACTGCTGAAAACAGTCTGGCCTCGCCACTTTGCCCCCCACACCTTAGATATTTATAGACCTGGATCATGTCCCCTCTCAGTCTTCTCTTCTCAAGGCTAAACAGACCCAGATCACTTAGCCTTTCTTCACCATCTTTGTGGCTCTCCACTGGACTCTTTCCAAGAGACCCCTGTCTTTTTTGTACTGAGGAGCCCAGAACTGAACACAGTACTCCAGATGAGGCCTTACCAGGGCAGAGTAGAGGGGGAGGATCACCTCCCTCGACCTGCTGGCCACGCTCTTTTTAATGCACCCCAGAATTCCATTGGCCTTCTTGGCCACAAGTGCACACTGCTGGCTCATGGCCAACCTGTTGTCCACCAGGGCACCCAGGTCCCTCTCCGCAGAGCTCTTCTCCAGCAGGTCATCCCCCAACCTGTACCAGTGCATGCAATTATTCCTCCCTAGGTGCAAGACTCTACACTTGCTTTTGTTAAACCTCATCTGGTTTCTTACTGCCCAGCTCTCCAGCCTGTCCAGGTCTTGCTGAATGGCAGCACAGCCTTCGGGTGTGTCAGCCAATCCTCCCAACTTCGTATCATCAGCAAACTTGCTGAGGGTAAAGTGATGAAGTAACAGCATTGGTGGACCAAGGAAGGGCAACTCATATTGCCTACCTGGACTTGTGCAAAGTCTTTGACATAGTTCCACATCACATCCTTGTATCTACACTGGAGAGATATGGATTTGAAGGCTGGACTATTAGGTGAATGAAGAATTAGTTGGATGGTCACAGCCGGAGCGTTGTGGTCAATGGCTCTATGTGCTGGTGGAGGCCTGTAGTGAGTGGTGTTCCCCTGAGATCTGTCCTGCTCCTCAGCATATTTATCAAAGACACTGACAGTGGGATCAAGTGTACCCCTCACAAATTTGCCGATGGCACCAAGCTGAGTGCTGCAACTGACACAATAGAGGGAAAGGGCACCATCCAGAGGGACAATGAAAAATGTGCCCATGTGAATCTAATGAGCAACAAGGCCAGATGTTGCACTTGGGTCGGGGCAATCCCAGATATGCATACAGACTTGAACTTGTTGAGAGCAGCTCTGCAGAGAAGGAAATGCTTCACTGAGAATGTTGCTATGTATATACTCTTGTAGTTTGGGGTGTGGAACACACAGCTTGTGGAATTAATAAAAAGTTCAACATTACAAAGTGAAGTTAATGATTGAATAAGGGCAGGTCAGGCTATATATGATAATTGTGCAAATCGAGTGTTCAGTCCAGATCTATCTTCATCTATCCTGTGCCCTCTGAACAAAGATGTTGCTTTTTCTCAGGATGGCTGTTTGTCTGGGGATTCTAATTCCTGGAAAATTCAGCTTGAAACTGCAATATGATGGGTGAGTGCGAAAAGGTTTATGAATAATTGTGCATGTTCTGATTTTCTCAAGAACTGTGTAAAAATGACAATAGCTAGCAATTTGGAAATGAAAATGTGGAGAGAGGGTTACTAATCCTTAAGTTTGTAAGATCTGGGAAGAAAACAAAAAGGTGAGAAATTAAGAAAGAGCGTGTCAATACAAGCCAACAAAGAAGACTGCAGGAGATGTAAAACATCCCTGCAATACACCTCTCTACTTCCATTTGCTGAAAATCATTTGGCTGACCCTCTTTAAAAAGTTTTTGGAAGGAACATTTGAAATCAGATGCTGTGGGAATAAAAAATCCTGAGTACAAAATGGTTGAGCAAAATTAGATATACTAATAAAAGAAGTATGTGGTTGTGTGAAAAGAAGTTGATTCAAAAGCAGCTCAGATACTGAAACCTTGTTGGAAGTCTGTAACAACAACAACAAAAGCTAATGAAACAGTCTAGACAACAGTCATCCAAAGATGTTCACAAAATAAGGTTGCTTTTTCTAATAGACAAATGTTTTGGAAAAGTGTGCTACTATCTCCATTCTCAACTCTGCTTCCTAAGAGATGGGTGATATAAAATTATACTTTAGCCTATCTAAATAATTCTGCTCTGTTCAGCCTCCATTTTATATAGAACGATACTTAACTCTCTGACTTTACGGTGCTCATGGGTTGCAGGAGGGGCACAAAATAAGGAGGCCATCCATCCACATGTAACTTTATAAACAGAATTTTCTGAAGTCAACAAAGATAGTAGCCCTGCGCTTAATATTTCTAGATTAATTATATTCCTTGGATAACCTTTAATTATTCAGAGGCTGTTGAAGTTGATGGATGCTAGATAATAATAATGTTTTCATCTTTGTTTTTAATTGCTGCCCAGGTGTGGAGCTGTTGAGTACTTGCATGGGATTTAAAAACACATTGAACAGAACAGTCAGTGTGACTTTGGGTTAGCAGTACCTGCACAGAGATGAAGCAAATGGTAAAGCCCAGCCATTTGTTCTGTGCAACAACTTAGATTAAATGTCCAAAGCATCTGATCTGTGAACACCCTAGGAAATGTGGCCTGTACTAAGAATGACCCTTTAATTTGGGAAGAAAGTTTAACAGTAGTACTTTAAAAAACTGTTGTCCTTGCATGGTCAAACAGGATGACTTTGCACTTCTGCACTAAGAATCCCAGTCCACAATCATAAAAGAGTGTGCGCTTTCTAATCCTAGTGTACTATTAAAAATGATCTGTCTCCGTACTGGCTATTGTAAAAGGTTTATCAGTAAATAAGAGCTAGCCATCTGGCAGCAATCTGATGGTCTGGCATTTCTTTCACTTGGTGTAATTAAGACATAATGTCAATGAGGATAGAAAGATATTACAGGATATTGTTTCCCTTCCTGACAAAGAGCAAAGCAAGCCCAGGCATTTAGAGAGAATAAACTCTGAACTTCAGCTGAGATGTTTATTCTCCTAGCAAAGATTTTTATCTATCCTACAAGGTTCTACTGCAAAGATATCATGGCTGTCTTATCAAATTGTTAGCAATGCAAACAGTCATTTTGCCCCATAGATGAAGGTGCTATATGCTAACAGCATTTTCTGAAACAGCAGTAAATAGCTTGTTCTAACTACCAATGTACTAACTACCAAAAATACCAAACTTCTATGTCCATCCATAAAGGAGACATTCTGAAGAGATATAAGAAAAATCCCCCATACTCTTCAGTGAATAATGTGAATGAACTGTAAATTCTATTTCTGTATATTAAGCTGATAATTGAACATTTGCATATGGAAATGCAGACAATAGCAGTTGCAGTTCAAATGATGAAAGCATGTTATACTGATGATCATAATGATTGAGCATGCAAGGCTTCTGAAACAAAAGTTTCTGTAAAAAGCTTTAAAATGTAAAATGTTATTTTTTTGTACTTGACTTGTAAAGGATCCATAGCCCAACAAAGTCACTGAAGACAACTGTGAAGCAGTGGTTACTGGTTACTAACAAATAAGAGCACCTCTGAGTAATGCAGTCAACAAAATCCATTCCTCATTAAAAATGCCACATTTGCTATCTGACCTGGAAAGTCGGTCTGAATAAACAGTAGAAAAAAATATATAATTTTTTAAAAAAGCATTTGCAATTATTTCTCTAAAGAGTGCATACAGATTTGTTTTCTCAATTTCCAAACACGTTAATTTGCTCTTAAGCCTTCAGTAAATGGACGTTTCATGAAGCCTAATGAAAACATATTCCCAAACACTGGATTTGTATGTATATTCTGGAAAAATAATGTGACTAGCCTTGTACTGCAAGTAGCAGAAAAAAATATAAGTAAAATTACATAATTCTGGAGAACACTGTTCACCATTTGTGAAATAAATTGGCTGTTCTCATTGCAAGTACTTTTAAACATCTCAGTCAATTAGCAACATTTGTGCATCAAGGCTACTTAACTTTTCCACATGCTAAAGTAGATCAGCAAAGCACAAAGCCTATTTGAAATAATTGAATAATTCCTGAATAGGGGGTAGAAAAAAAGTTTTTAATCAGTGATTTTGCTTTGGCCGTGGTCCTGCAAAGGTAGAAACACACACCAGGCTAATGTAAGCAATTGGCTTCAGTGAAGCTGATATGATGAATAAAGGAATGTCACTAGCAAGGAAGCAGAATTAACCTAACAACCCAGCAACAGAGAACTCACTTAACACAGTCCTTTTTTGCAGCTAAAACTTTCCAGGAATTTATCATTGACACACTTTTGTTAGAACACCACCCGGTTACACACTCTGTCTTTCCACATAGTAAAATATCTCCTTTTGATTGATGGGACTCACAGGTACTTCAACAGATACTGAAACTGATCTAGTTTCTCTTTTTAATGTCTAGGGATCAGGTTTTACATATTGTGCCAGAAACACTTCAGCAAGTCCAGCATCTCCAGCATCTTTGCAGCACTTTACTGGTAAGTATGAATAACCAGGTATGCTTAAAAGAAACAGTGGGGGGTCTTGGCCTGTAGAACAGTTTTGTAAGTAAGTTTGGCAGGAATGAAGATGAAAAACTTGAAAAAGCTTTATCTATGATTATTTCATAAGGTAGGGCTGAATTATCCTTTGACTTGATGAAGGAATTTATGGGGAGAAGCTACTTTTCTTGCATGGCTCTCTGAAGGTGTTATTCCTTATCAATGGTGCTTGAGGCAATGAAAACATTAAGTCTGTGCAGCACACTCTGTAAAGAGATAGCTTGAGAATAGTCACAAAAAGAATTAGAAGAAAAAAACTATTTTTTCTCAAGATGGAGTCATTGCATATTATTTTCTCATTCTGAAAACAGAGCTTGAATTGTGCATTTCTTTTTTTTCCTATGCCCAGCTGGACTTGTGGAAGCCCCTGCTGCCTGAAGATATCTGGGCTGGAGAAGACCTGCACATAAGGGTCCCGGCTCCTCTGGTGCAGGAGGTGAAGGACAGCTTAGATCAGCATACGATCTCTTACAAGTATGATCTTTGATTTCCTGGTAGGAAAGGCTGATTATAGCAATCTTCATTGCCACCCCAGAAGGACCAAACCCTTTCCAAAGAACAGTCAGCAAATAATGAGAGGACCCAATCTTTGTTCAGGTCTTTCCAACTCATCTTGACTTGCCCAATGAACAGCTTTATAACTACATTCCCCTTCATCTTATTTATTCTTCCAACTAGCCTGGACTTGGAATTTGGAGCTGGGATCTGGGACAGCCCAATCTGTCATTTCCTGCTGTTGCCTCCTCAATGGCAAAGTGGCTGTCAGATACATGACTCAGATCTTCTGTCTGAAGCCATAGCTTGGTACAACTACTACTGACAGGAACATGCTTTCTCCTTAGAAAAGATGGATATTGGTACACAGGTTCCTCCCAGTTTTGGAAAAAATAAAAAATAAAAAAAAGGTTTACAACAGAGAGGCAGAGTCTCTGTTGCTCTCTGTTTTCATTCCCTGCCTTTTGTTGCTTACTGGTTTAGAGAAGAGTCATTTCAAAGGGATATATTTAGGCAATTTCTTCAAAGCTGCAGCCTTCTTAACTGTTCTTCCTCTGCCTTCTGCCCAGGCAGATGCAATTTTCTGGCACCACCGAGTGCAACAGAAATCCTAGCTTGAACCAAAGGTACCAGTGGCATGTCCCCACTACACATAGAATTGAGATCAGTCACTTCTGCAAATGGCCCCCAGATGCTTTATCACACCTGTCCAGTAACATGTCTTTGCTAACAGCCACACTTTTGCTTCCAATAGAAAATCTAATTCAGATACAAAGAGTGTTAAAAGGGAATAAATACAATCTACTCCTCACAGTCTCATTCTGAACTAACTTTTTCAAGTAAACAGTATCCCATATAGACAATCCCAAAGTCATTCAGAACTGATGACTAGCAGCCTATGGACACAGACTTATTTACCAGTGTGAAAGGTAAGCTAGTGACTTCAGGGTTGTTTAAGGTTATGGCTGATCTTGATATCCTAAGAAATTCTTTTTAGTAAGTGCGATGCCCTGACAACAATGTAAGGAGAGATTGGAGGTGGAAGCCAGTATGAATGATTTAGTATCAGGTTTAGGTATTCAGGACTTAGATGACATTCTACAAGATAGTAATCTTCTTATTTATATCAAGGTCCTTAATTTTCTAATTATCTCAGTTTAATCTGCTTGAAACCTAAATACTAAATCAAAAGTTAACATCTTAATTTTTTTGTGTGTGTTGGGAGTGACAATTGGAGCCACAACTATACTGACCTTCTATAGAGTACTAAAGAAAAATCAGTAACGGAAAGGTCAAGCAGAAGTTTGTCTTTGTATTGCTGGGGGGGTTGGATAAGGAATAAGGCAATACTATAGGAATAAGGCAATGCTATAGTTAAAGTTTCTGTAACAGAGCAAGAAAACATCCTCCAGAAGGTAACTGACATGCAAGGAAGCTAACGTGACAGTTAGACGAATAATGATAGAGTCATAAATGATAAATTGTAATCAGGACATCAATATTCTAACTGTGTCAGACACTGAGATTTTTGTTCTCCAGAACTTTGATAAGGTATTTTGCAAGTAGTTTCAGTTCACAGGAATTCATGCAGTTAAATTTTAGTTTGAAGATTAGATGCAAACAAATATCAAGGCCTGGAGAGAAAGTAAGCTGTAGCCACACTAAAAGCTTATATTTGCAGTTTACAGAACTGCTGGTTGATGTTCCTGTCAGCAGAATATCCTATTTGCACTTACAGTACCTGAAATCATGCTTAGGCTTCCCTTGCAATTGTCTTATCACAAGCATTTGCAACAAACACAGAGCCTGTGCCTGTGTTGCAAGGAGCTGCTCACAGTGAGAACACGCAGTGTCTGATCCAGAGTCCTCTGAAGCTAGGAAAAAAGTTTTATTGACTCCTTTGGTCAGAGAGTTAGCCCTACGCAACACTCATTTCTGGGTTTATTTGTAGCTAAAAAATGAGAAAAACCTTTTAAAAGACCTTTTAAAAGAAAAGGTTTTTGTTGCGATTTTTGCAAAGCATAGTAAGTACATACGTGAAATTTTGCAAAATGAAAATGTATCTACTATAAGACAAGGAAAGAACTAATCTTAACATTTTCCCACTTACCCCACTGCCTTTCCCAAATAACAGCATATTCAAGGTTTGCCCACAAATGGAATCTGTAAAGGAAAGCAAAATCTTCAACTTCTTTTTTTTTTTAATAGTTAATCTTAAATAAATAAATAAATAAACTAAAAAAATTCTGTTAAAATTACTTTAATTATTTATAAAAATTCAATACTTTTGTACTTCTAACTTTCTATTACATGAAGGTAACCGTTTTGCTGTTGGTAATGATTTTGCCAGGTAGCCTACAATATAAAGGACTAAATCTTTTTATTTATTAATGTAATGTAGTGCACATGCCATTATAGCTCTTCAGTAATTGTTAGCAATTGTTTTTTTTTTTATCTCCCCCTTTTGCCTCCCCTCAGAATCCTAATACACGACGTGCAGGAACTTGTGGATCAGAGCACACCGAAAGACACAAGCAGCCACAAGCAGATCCCAGAAAACTACAACTATACCCAATATCATCCAATGGAAGAGGTAAAGAAGAAACTGTATCAGTTTGTTCTCTTTGTTGCCATTTTGTATATACAAATAAACTCTGCGCTTGCAGAAACTACTCTTCTGGAATCACCAAAGATCTTTCTGGTTTTAAGGGTCTTTTCTGAAGGATCAGCACAAACTTTGGTACTTTGTCTAGAATCCTGGCCTTGAATTGATCATGTATTAGCCATTGATAAAACAATATGGTATTGTTTTGTTGTACAACAGTATTCTGGGATTCCGTTGATTTGTTTCCTACTTTTCTACCTAACTATGCCTTATCATAATCTTCAGTATTTATTTACTGAAGTCCTGATATATTTGGTGCTCAACCAAATGTGAAGTGCAATGAACATTTGTCTCTGGCATCCCAGTGAGGAAGAGGAGAGAGAAGAGCATTACATAGATAAAGGTGGACAAAGGAGAGCTCAGTGACATCCTTTCTCCTAGCTTTGTGATCAAAGCAAGAGAGCAGAATCAATCCTCGTTCTTAAGGCTACCTAGTGAACTACCACAAGACTCCTGCTGAACTAACACGTGGAAAATAAATTAATACAGAAAACGCTGTAATGCTGTTTTGGAGATTTGATACGTTCCATACTCAGTGAAGACAACAAAAAGACACTTGATGAATCTCACTCCATCTGCCCGTTATGTCATGATCAGTTTTGTACTGCAATGAACACCTAAGTGAGGGGGGGCATGTTTTTGCTCACAGACAAGTAAAACTCCTTCTGTGAGAGTCAAGCGATAAAACAGTTTGATATCACAGCTAAACTACAAAGAAAACATTGTTTGCCTAAGCAAAACTGGAAATGGAGGTGGGTAAGAGATGGAAACTCCCCTTTGCCCCAGGAGTTCTCTGTGGCTGTTTCAGATTTATACATGGATGGCTCAGATCCAGAAGAGCAACAGTGAGCTGGTGACTCAGCACTACCTGGGGGAGACAATTGAGAATCGAACAATCTATTACCTGCAGGTAAGAAGAGAGGAATTATAGTAAATAAATAAAAGGTAGCTTTGTATAAGTGTAGAAGTACATGGAGAAGACAGAATTCAGATCATTCTTAAGATAGTCCAAATCCCAGTTCACTGAAATAAGAGATGGTTTCACTACTCTACAGTGGAGTAAGCTTTCCAAACACTCATATACACCACTGCTATAACCTCATTATTGCTATTTTGTACTGAAAACAATCAATAGGAATCTTATTTAGAAATACAAATCACACTGAAAATAACTTGAAAACAGATGTGTGTGAGGATCAAGAGTTTTGTTTCACTGTTTTACTACTTTTCATAGCATGTAGTGTTTTGTCCAAAAGTATGCCATGATACTTCTAGTAGAAACTCTAGCAAAAACTGTGGTCTTAATAACTAGATGAGTTATTGTCTAATATGCTCCTATTACCGAGTAAAATTAAATTCCTTGCCTTTTTGTGATTCCCCTTCTAAAAAAAGAATCTCAGTGTAAGAACAATGAGTCTTGTGAATAACTAAGATGAATGAAGAAGAGAGTATTTTATTGAAACATCTACTCAGATTAAGACTCTCGTTCTGAGATACTTAAGATACAGGGTTATTAGGAAGAAGAGTTTGTCATAATGACTTAGTTAATAATTATTATCTTAGATAACTCAACAGTATATCAAAAACATCATTTTCCCCCCCTCTATATTAGGCTAGACTATTTTATTGTAATAAAAGTTTTCCAAGTGACCATTTTTACACTCTCTCAGATCAGTCAACCATCAGATAGAACAAAAAAGATTATTTGGATGGACTGTGGGATTCATGCCAGGGAGTGGATCTCACCAGCCTTCTGCCAGTGGTTTGTGAAAGAAGTAAGTTCTACCTTAACCACTTAAATAATAATAAAAAACCACCATAGATTGTTTTCGATATTTCATTCTTCCTCTACAGTGGTCCAAAGCATCATTCTTTTTCTGCTTAAACATTATTTTCAGCATATCTAATTGTTCAGAAACCTGTGGAGATCTAATTTCAAACCACAGTTGGAGATGAGATACAGAACAACATCTGTCAGTGTACTGTTTCCTTCATCTGAACTGATTCCAAAGCCACCAAGCAAGTCAACAATCTCCCCATTTCCCACAGTGACTTCTGGATCTAGCCACTCTACATCACAAAGTCACAGTCCTCCTGGAATTAAAAATAACCCTAAGATGTGGTATAGCAATGTTCTGCTTATACTAAAGGTGTCTCACAGTGCCTAAGGTATCATACAGCTTCCATTCCTGCTACACCACATCCATACAAAATACATGTAGACAATATGACTATGAATCCAGTAGATTGTGGGTACCATAGTGATATCCAAAGGGTTTCTTTGACGATGGCTCTGAACTAGCTCTTTCCAGCTATTACCTCTAGATTCTCTGATCCTTTACATTGCCCCTGCCCCCCCCTTTTCAGATTCTGCAAAATTATGAATCTGACCCAAAGATAAGGAAGTTTCTTCAGAATCTGGACCTCTACATCCTGCCAGTCCTCAACATTGATGGTTATATCTATTCCTGGGAAACAGTAAGTAGTGAAAAACCAAAAGTGATCTGAAATTTAGATGTGTACAATGTGTTTAATTTTAGATACAGTCATAGCAATTATATTTAAACTGAGAACAGTGACAGGATCATTACACAAATCCTCTCACTGTAGAGGTTTTGTTTCTTCTGGTAAAACAGAAGTCACTGATCATAAGACTAAGAATTCCTAGCAGATGTCAAGAGCCTTGGGAAGATGGAAAGTCAAAATTTGGGATTCTGGGAATTGACTCATTTCCCTGCTAACAGCTTGAGGCTTGGAAGACAGAGCTAAGCATACTTGGAGGGCTCAGCTGTGCTTTCAAGATACCTCAGCTAGCAGATGAATCTAAGAACCTTTGCAGCATGGGACAGGAGGAGAGATGGTCAGATACTATACAATCTGGTTCTGAAAAACAGGTGTTTTCCTAAGTAATCTAAATTTTTGTTTGTACTGAGAACAATGAAAAAATGCTGATCTTCAGCAACACTCATCGTGCTTCCAGGTACTTGAACCCAGGATAAATATCTTTTTAAAACAGAACCTCAGTGTGGCCCAAGAGGTTCAGCCTACTGCCAGATGGACCTTCCCATCTCCAGCACACTTCCCAGCAATTTGGAGCAATGAAGCCTGCCATGCTCTGTACTTGGATACACAAGTAATTCAGTCAGGAGGCTCAGACAGGCAGTGCAGTGAGTTCTGCAGGGAGCCAGGTGTAGCGCTGAGTACAGCATAACAGAGAAGCAAAGAGCAGCAAGATTAGATGACAGAAAAGCATTTATCTTTTGTATCTGAACCAAATGGATGTTCTGCTGTCACCTCTTTTGGAAACAGGCATATTCATACCTTTCTTAAAAGAACAACACTCTGTAGAAACAGTTCAGTGCTACAGAAATTGTGGAAGATGTCAGCATGGCTGTAGAAAATAAGTTTTCTACAGCAGATAGAGAGTTTCATCATCCTTGAACACATTGTACATGTGTCCTCTACAATGTAAGAATTACTCAAAAAATGCAGAGGTTCAAAACAAAGGTGTCTGAACAATATACTATTATTATCCCCTTTGGATTACAGAGTTAATAATTAGTTTATTTTTGTACAGGCTCGTTTGTGGAGGAAAAACCGTTCTCCACATATGAATGGTACCTGCTATGGGACAGATCTGAACCGAAACTTCAATTCCTCCTGGGGCAGTAAGTTTCAAGTATTTCACGTCAGCTACATAAATGTAAAGCAAGAGTAATAGTTAGGCTCTGAAATAAGATGAAATCTAATACAATAGAAATGCTCATCCCTTTTTTCAATCAAGATACATGTAAAAATAAAAACCCTGTTTGTAAAAATACCATCAACTTCTGACTGGCATCTCTTTTTGCAAGCAGAAGATCACTGCTTATATAATCGTACCTCTAATTCACTGCAGGTGAAAGCACTACCAGTGTTAGCAGCCAGGCAGCTAACAGTCAGTATTTGTCCAGTCTGGAGGTGTGTAAAAGATATTTCACAAGTTCCAAATTATATTTGCTATCAAAAGAGGGAAGAGTTAAACCCTCCCCCACCCCCCTGCTCCCTGCCCATACACACACACACACACACACACACACACACACACGCCTTAACACTCCAAGGTAAACTTCAATCTGAACTGGGGTTTATATGCCTTTACTTTGGTCCACTTTTTATATTCTTTTCCAGCTCTTGGTGTTTCTTATAACTGCAGCAGTGAAATCTTCTGTGGGACTGGACCAGAATCGGAACCTGAGACAAGAGCTGTGGTCCAGCTTATTGAAAGGAAGAAAAGTGACATTTTGTGCTTCTTAACAATTCACTCCTATGGACAGTACATCCTCACTCCATACGGTTCCACAACTGAACCTCCAAATAACAATGAAGAACTGGTAGGGCAAACCATTCACCTTCTACACTAGTAGAACTAGTACAGGCAGTTGCACACAGCAAAACTCTATTTGCCCTGTTGCATTTTCTTTAAAGAAAACTTCATTTGAGGAATATCTGAGGGTTTTAGCACATTCATTTACCTTCTGTAGGGTTCTGGTCTTTTCATCTTTCTTGGCTGCCTGTTGTACGTGTGATATCAGCCAAGTACCTTTGTCTCAGAACAAATCCAGTGAATCCTAATCCATCTTAAATCCAGAAAAATTGCTATAGATAGTGTTACTCCTTTGCAAGCTAAGTTAAGAGCATCAGGTTCTGCTTGCAATCAAATGCTGTGCACACGAATGTGTTTGTATTTTAGAATGCTGGTAGATTATCTCTTCTGGTCACAACCATGTGCACATAATCAAATGCATTCAAGAGAATGGGAGAAGAATAGGCACCTACTTTTTGGTTACTTCTCTGCCTCAATTTCTGAGCACTTTAAGTTCAATAAAATGAGTATTCACAAATATTCCTGCAGCTGTTGCTCTAGCTAAGAGCAAGAGGAACTTGGGCTCAAACTTCATAAGAGAGACTAAACAAGTCATTCAGTCCACCTATGGCTTAGTTTTTAAAGATGGTGAAACAGTCTATGGCAGTAGAAGTGTAAGAGATCATTACTGCTACAAGCAGTACCCCTTGCACTAGAGCAAAACAAATACCTTCGTCACCTAACAGCTGTTATCTTTTTATTTTAAATGTAATTTGCGTTTAAAAAAATGGAAGAACATTTAACCCAAGAAACACATTTGTAAAGGGCTTAACATCTTGAGCTAATACTAATAACACTTGAAGCTGATTACATGTAAACTTGAAGCTGGAAAAAAATTGGCAGACAGAATAATTGCCAGATTTACTGGTATTGGAGAAAATAACGTTCATATATTTTCACTTTCCAGATGCATGTTGCACAGACAGCAGCAGCTGCTCTGACAGAAAAGTATGGGACCAGTTATGAAGTAGGATCAACCTCTTTAATTTTATGTAAGTTTGTTTTTCCCTTTGATTGCCCTGTTTTTCAAAGAGAGAGTCACTCTTATGTCACAGGCATCAATAAGTGCTGTTTTGCTGAGTTTCCTCTTTGAGTAATATTTAATGGGTTGGTTCAGTGAAATCACGAAGGAGCAGTCATTTGAATACAAGATAACATTGTACGTTAAAGCTGACTGCAGGAAGGAAGGAAGCATTGATCAGAAGCCAGTTCTTACATGAATTCCTTGCAGATACATCACAAGGGACAGAAAGAGATTGGTGATAGATCATTCTGACCCTGCTGAAGTCAGCAGCAGAATTCCTATTTGTCTTCACTGGAGTCAAGCAAAAATTAAAATCCCAATCAGGTCTACACTCACTCCACCAGATATTAGCACATTGCAGCTGCTTGCATTTCTGTGTGGAATACGTTGGCTACAGCCTCGTTATAATAACAGAATGGACATACTATGAATGCACCTTCAAGGCTGACAGTATTAACACAGAGGACCTGAGGGCCCTAGAGACTGCCTGGTAAAAACAATCTTTTCACCAAAACAGTAAGTAGCTGGCTCCAGTGCCCACATTTTGCATATTCACAATGTCTGTCAATGGCAGTCCCCTGGTCACACAAGTCACCTTATGAATGTGCAGTGTGGTGTAAACATATGGTAACTTGTCCATGCCTAAGACTGCATTTTACCAGGGTTTCTACTTACAGCAAACGATCTAGAGAAAAGATCCATGAGGCAGATGAACAACAATAGCTGGAATTTTTTCAGGCTTTATCAGAATTATACAAAATATGTATATAGACAAATAAGTGCCAAACAGTGCCAATGTTGGAAATGAAGTATCAGAATAGAAGAATGGCCGATTCACCTTGTATCCAACACTTATCACAGCAAAATGCTATAAACACAGAATTCATGGAATTCATCTCCTGTTATTTTACAATATCATCTTATGGAAAATTGTTTCATTTAGGAAGCTTCATGCAAGACTTTTAGGATAATTAAGAACATCATCACCTAGAAGAACTGCTCTCCATGCCACAGTGATGTATAATTACTGCTTTCTTCAGGGATTCTGGTATAACCTTGCATTAACTACAGCAAGAAGTATTTTCAAAGCATGATGCTTAATACTTACATTTCCCTTCTGTTCTTAAATTCACAGACAGTAACTCAGGCTCCTCACGGGACTGGGCTCACATGATTGGCATTCCTTTCTCCTATACATTTGAACTGCGAGACAACGGTACTTATGGATTTATTCTACCTGCTGATCAGATCCAGCCCACATGTGAAGAGACTATGTTGGCTGTGACAACTATTATAGACTACATTGATCAGAAGTACTTCCCAGGCAGGGCTACCATGTTGACCTCAGGTAGCCTGGGCCTGAGCCTCTGCTTGACTGCTGTGCTTACACTGCTTGTTCCTTAAAAACAGCTTAGAAAGCCCAGCAAGTAATAATATCCCTTTGAAGTGACACAACTACATTAGCAGAACTAAATGTCAAGTATCTCAATAAAAACTCATCCCAGAAAATACAAGCATCCACTTGTTTTTTTAATAGCTACACTTTAGGGAAGGAGGAAAGGATGAAGAGCTGTGGCAATTTCCCAAGCTTCATTTGCTAGCTCTACAAGAAGCCAGCCTGAGTACACACAGAAACACAGCATTTTTACTCTTCAGAGCCCTTGAATGTGTGTTCAAGAACACTTGGACCTATGTGATCCTTCTGCCAGCCACAGTGCTGCCCTATCCAGTTCTCCCCACCTCCTGATCCTGGTGACATTACCAGGATGCCTGTGAGCCTTAAATAATCCAATTCTCACTACAGAAAATTGGACAGTTTCTTTGACACTCTCCTTTCCTTAAGCTAACACATGAGAACTTAACAGAAAATGCAGACTTAAAAGGCAGAAAACAATTGTAATCAGGCAGCCATTAAGAGCAGACAAACAAGCTGAAGAGTTGAGACTGCACTTGGGGAAAGACAGGACATGTGGCCCTGCCACTTAGAACCAGTCAAACAAGACAGAAACTGCCCAAATAGCTCATAAATACAAAGTGGAAAGGAAACAAAAGATGAAGAAATAACACCTCATGTTCATCACAGAACAGATTAGAGAGTGATTTATTTGCGTCCTCAACTGCTGGAAGCTCAGAGCTCTAGAAAACAGGAACCATTGTAACCAGTTGAACTAGGAACCAACAACATCCTGAGCTGCTTGAAAGGAAATGACAAGGAATGAGCTTCTTTACTGTGACAGCCAACTGCAGAGGGTTCAGGACATTCTGTAAAATAGAGGAAACCTAATCTAAACCTATATTGTCTGCTTTTGAATCTAGGAACTCTACATCCCCAAAATACATTCATAAATAAAATATTTGTAATAGCCAAGCCTTATTTATTTGGATAGAAAAGAGTTCAGAAAAAAGTGTACTCAAGGTCTGAATTTTTTTTTAGCAAATTTCAAGTTTCCACATGAAAATTCAAAGTAAGATTAGAGATTTTCGGCAAAATCTTTCCAACTTTGAGGTAGATAACATCTAGTTTGTATCGCTGTTTTTTTAATGACTACTTGAAAGCTAGTGTTGGCAAATATACATCGAAAGTTTCTGATACAAAAGTCCCAGATAAACAATATGGAGAGGACTATAACATTGCTGACCTCAAGTTATAAAATACAGAGAGACTATGACTTGACTAAGATCTCATATATAGTATTTAGCATAACACAGAACATTCCCTCCTCCAATTCCCTTTCAATGCCAGCAAGAGAAAAAATGCCTAGCACATCACCAGAATACCCTTAAACTCAAGAAAAACAAAATCCTGCAATCATTTTTCCAAAGCACAATTTTTTTTCCCCCAGACCTTTGCTCCTGTCATTGTCCATAGATTATTACCAATCAGTGTAGTTAAATCTGTCTAACTCCTGCAGGTTCCCCAGAGTATATTCCTTCCAGAACAACCACTCATTCACAGTAAGACCCGTCTGTTACTGAGCTCTGTAACAGGTGTCACTAATTAGCACTTCACCCCACTGGAGCATCAGTCCCCAGACTTATGTTTAGTTTAGGATGTGACTTGTAGGCCTTCACATTTGTTTGTATATTGTGTCTTTCGAACTGTAAGAAACAAGACAAACCCATCTGGTCCATCACTACGTGCTGTCTTCAAGCAAGTAAGTTTTGACGCCTAGTGTTTCATAGCCTTTTGCTGGCAAGCAGCAGTGAATCTCTTCAGTCCAACCAGGGATTCTGCCAGCACCAGAAGGTGATGCCCTCTGGGGACCAATGCCCACACATTCTCCTTGACAAAGCCAACCCAAACTCGGGCTGCCACCAAGCACCAGAAGCAGCCCATGACTGCACTGGAACAAAACCACTGCTGGCCAGGGTCACTATTGCATTCAGAGACTTTGCACAGCCTGGACTCCTCAAGACAGAGGAAGGGAGTTGGTTTTGCTGATCCTGGGCATTTTCTGATAAATTTGCTTGTAAAATGCAACCAAATGTGTCCCAAGGTTAATTAGCAAATCTCTGTGGTTTAGTTCCTCATTTGCTCCCTTTGTTGTAATAACCACCAACAGGTGGGGAAAGAGGCACATGACTTCAAGGCAGGGGCTGAAGGGATTCCCACTACTTGAGAACTTTCTCCAGAAGGAGAAAAACTTCATCAGAAAAAATATATATATTTAGCAGTAATCATTATCTAGAAGAATGTCTCTTACTGCCAACACACTGATCATCCCTGGGCATATAGCTCCTTGGATCTGTCAGCAATGGCTCACTCATTTTCCATAGTAAAACCACAAAAGAAGGTGTGGAAGTAACATCTTGCTTTCACTGTCACTGCAGCAGAGATGTGCCACAACAAATACTTAGTCCCATTTCACAAACCACTGTTGCAGAAGCAAGTAACAATCACTAAAAGGCCAAGGTTGCAACAAACTGGTCTTCACTAACATTACTGGGCTCTATATTTCACATACCCTCCCAGATTGCAGACATTTTTGCATACGTTTTGTGATTGTAGAAGGGTGATATGCATGGCTGACAAATGACTGCAGAAGTATATTTTGTCAATCACATTTTGCAAAGAAAAACAAACTATGAACATCTCTATTGAAACTCCCCTTACTTCATGAATCCACTGCCTGGCTTTGCTTTGTCACCCCTTCATTCCTTTATCGCATTGACTCCTTGATTTCACTTTATCATGAAGTACAGAAAGAGACACATTCTAATTTCTTAGCAGAAGAACAGTCTTATCCTACTGAGATAATGATATGTCTTCTGCTTTAACTCATATGTAAACACACCAGAACTTCTCATAAAAAACTGATTATTTTATTGATTGTTATTTCTCCCTAGTAAAGACCCATGATCCTTCTCTTTCTTCCTCATAGTTAAACACCCAACTCATGCTTGCTTTACTGATATAATTGGTATCGAAAAGGATTAATTACTTTTGGTCATTCCAGTTATTGAATAAAAACAAGGACATCCTAGTTTTGAGTAACAGTGTTCTACATTATCCTTATTAATATTTCTTCCTTAATATAGAAATAAAGTTTGGAGAAAGGGCCATCAGTGATCTCATTCAATTTCAGGCAAGGAGCTCCTCTTTCTGTTAATTTCTCCTACATGCTATGTTAATTTTATACAGTCCTCAGGCTCTTAACAAGTTAGCAACACTGTCCTCATTAACGAAAGATATCACGAGGGAACGATGCTATTAAATGAAAGCATGTAGCCTCATTTCTTAGTGCTTCGCATAACGAAAGATCAAAAACCTGCAGTTTTAAAGGGAGTGTGAAGACACCTCTGTTGGTTCATCTTTTCTTGCGGGTGGGGGGGGGAATGACAGGGGAACAGTTATTTCCTGATTGTTATTTCCTGATAAACTACTTACGTCCCAGAAGTCCACCCAAATGCTATTCTTTGGTGCAAGTTCTATTACAAGTGAAAAATACAGGCTGGGTCTAAATGAAGACCTCAGACTTGAGAATATACAGTAGATCAAAACTGGAAACATTCTTACCTGGTACAGACTTGCTCAGAAATACAGAAAGATGGCCTCAGTGTTTTCCAGGCATTATTGTAGATGGAAATGTACTGATATTCAAGAACAGAAGAAATGTATCTATGAAGCCAGAACTCTTTCAAAGTAGACTGGGACCAGCTTCAGATGGGACAGTCAAGTTTCAGCTAGAAACCAAAGTTTCCTGGAACTGATTTTGGATTCTCTCCAACTACAACCCATAAGTATTCATGGTCTTGATATGCTTTGTCTCATTCCCTGTGCCTTTTTTTTTTTTAATTATTTATCTAAATCTTGGTTTTCTTAACTAGATGAGGTTTTCAGCTAAACCATACACACAAAAAGAAAAATAGAGAGCCCCTTGCTTAGATGACAAGCTATGCACATGATTTCCTTCTAAGTAAATGGCTGACCAAGGCTGCCACCCCCCACCTCCACCTACTTCTAAGCTGGAAGGGGAGTAAAAATAAAGATAAAGATAAAAATAATTCTAAGGTTCAAATGATTGAGTATTAGAATTAGCAAACTTGATGAAAATATTTTTTAAATACATTTTGTATTTCCTGTATCTTCCTTCCAAGGAATCTGAATGATCCCTGTTGGTATAAAATACAGAAGAATAATTTGATCACAACTTGTCATTGCTTGCATCTGTCTGCCAAATCGCACAGTATCTGCCTCTGAGCACAGTACACATTCATAAAACCAGCTTCTTTCTGAAAGCAGGCAAGAAGTATGGTTGTGCTATATAACCTGTGGCAAGCAAGAAGAACAAGTGTAGCATCATGCTCACAGCTTTTAATTCTCCTCAGTGTACTGAACACAAGGTACACACCACAGCCACCCTCTGTTATGGGAGAAGGCCTCAAATGAAGGCAGTATAAGGAGGAAAGCAGATTAGAATTGCATAGAACTGACTGCAGTTGAAAATGCTTAGATGAGAGAGAACATTTGCAAAATAATGAAAATTTACTGTTTTGTCAAAGGCTTCAGTAGGGGGAAAGAAGAAGTGGGTAGGTTGCAGATGGATTAACTTCATCATTTCTAGCTTTAGTTTCTTCTGCACAAGTCTTGGAAAGTAGCAGACTCCATCTTGAAAATACAAACTCTCCCTGTTCTTAAATACCATACAGTTTACCTGGGGGAGAACTGAGGAGAAAAAGGATTGCCAGTGAACATTATTTAGTTCTGATTAGTAAGGCACAGAGCAGGAGGAGTAAAACCAGTTAGGAAGATTTGGAGCAGAAGGAACCAAGAAACACACATGTAGTCAGCATACTCTCTGATAATTAGGTGTAAAAGTCTATTCCCCTAGGTCACATAACTCAAGTTTCCTGAGGCAACAGTACAGGTGTTTTATCAGTTACTGATGGGCCAGGGTAGGACAGTTGCTACCATCAATTGATGATAGCAAGATTCCCTATCCACCGCTGTCATCTAACAAAAAAAAAAAGTCCATATATCATGTTCCTAGTTTCAAAACAGAGAAATTAGGCAACAGCAAAGGCTGTCTTACTCCAAATTCTCACATCAGTCACTGTTTCTGTATATTTCTTAGATTTGCATGTTGCATTTTTTTTTTCCAGGCTAGTTTGGCTACATAGAAAGGGCTTTTTTTTGTTACGCTTTGGCTTCTATTTGAAAAATGAATCTTGCTTGGAATAAACAAGATCCTTGTGACCAAACAAAGGTGATACTGGAACTGTTTCTGAACTTGCTTTTCGCTTCACCAGTTGCCTGTGACATTGACCCAAACCAAGTAGGGTTGCTTTGAAAACAGAATACTACATAAGAGTCATTCTCAGGGATAAAAAAAACAAACCCTCCCACATGAGAATGCAATTCCATTGGGAAAATGATTACATAAAAGTTCCACAATCAAAATGACTTTCTTGACATTAATCCCAACACAGAGGCAGGTATCAAGCTACTTATTAATCTATCCAGCTGCCTTCTGCCTACTACTTAAGTAATCCCATTACTTTGATAAGCTTGCTAGTGCCTGCAATCCCAATGCATTATCTGAGGATATTCTTAGTATCTGAGCAACTGGGAATCAATAACAGTTTTGGAAGGGGGCAAGAAGGGGAATAAGGGTTAATAGCAATTACTCATGAAAAGCGATCTAAACTACTTTCAAAATTTAATTTGGTTGGCCAAATTTAAAGGTTTTTGAATACTAAGGCCACTGTAATCATGCTGATCCTGTGTCTTATTGAGTAGAAGCAGAGCATTACTCATTTTTTTGCAACCCTGAGTTATCAAGGACATGCTGGGCAAGCAGCCAAGGTAATACATGCTCAGTAATAATAATCTATACTTAAAAGTAACATGATGGCTATTACACGATAACTGTACTGATTGGAGGAAGGTTAGATCTCCAGCTCCGGTAACTGCTTGACTTAGTACTTGTTTTAGCTCATGAGAAACACTAAAAAATGAAGCATGTACCTTAGAAGCAGGAGAGAAGTCAAGTAACGTAAGCAGCAAAGAAATGGGAAGAGGTAGCGGAACTATGGAGGCCAATATGCCCTGAATAGAAGAGCAGTTTGGACTTTTAATTTTAAAAGGCAGTGAAATTTTTGTGTCTCCATCTTCACAGAGGACTGTCATTGTGTGCCAGGAAAAGAGAGCAAGAGGTTGATAGGAATCCTGGTCTTAGGGGATGTGGAAATGTGTAGAGCCAAAGAAGTAATAAAAAAAAAAGCCAATGAAAAATGCTAAGATTGCTCTTCGGGTACACTGGGAACAGGATCCTCATTCAGCTATTAGTCTCAAGCTTTCCTCGTCTATTCTTCTCCATTTTAATTGGAAAGAGCAGGTTCCAGAAATTGTCACTTCCTTTAGGAAGTATGGATAAGATGGTTCTGAAGTGCTTCTTTCCAACTACAATGTGTTTTGTCTGGGTTACCAGGAATCCGATGATGTTATAGAGCAAGCATACATATAATGTCAGCAAGAGATTGAGCTCTTTGACTAGCTTCCAAGGAAATACCAAGAACTTCAACCTATTACAGATATTGTCCATAACTTGTAACCCTACATCTATTCCATGCTCAGAAACACATTTGGCAGGCTGGTCAGTCCCACTGATCTAGCCATGTTATTCTGCAGGTCTATGCTAGATGAAGGTCTTTTCAGAGAAGCTATATTGCTGCAAAAACAGTCAAGGTAACCAGAGGATTAAGATGTTCATTTTCTGAACAGGCTAAAACAGCACTTTCCCATACTGCATGTTTTCAGAGATGACCACCAGTTATTCCACACCTCCTTTGCAATTAAGGACAATGACACTTGCTGCTGAACTTTCTTGGAGCTGTACATATTTTATTTTTTTTACAGCAAAAATATTCTTTTTACACGACTGTAGTACCTCATCTGGTACTGCTTCAAGTGAGGCCAACTCATGTCTATGGGAAGCCTTACTCTTAATGGCAAGAGAAACTACTTAATAAAATTCCTGTGAACCAAGGGGAAAGCAAAAGAGCTTGCATAAGGATACCTGAAAGACAAACTGCAGAAAACAGAACAGACCAAGACCTTTTGAGTCTCAATTGGCAACCTGCTCATTAGGCCACAACATTCAAACAACACCACCAAGGCTTATAATGAAAAATGATTTCAAACAAAAGGTTTCTAAGCATAAGTCCACTTTAAAGACACACTGCATTCTATAAAGACACACTACATTCTAGAGCTAATCAGTAATTTTTATCTATAGCATCTGTCTTACATATTATTTTAAGTAACATAGTGCTGGTCTCACATTTTGCTTTTCTGAAGAAAAATCATGAAATGCACTTGCAAGCATCATGAACGGGTGTTCTACTAAAATATACACTGCTTAAAGTCATCTTTTTTTTGTCAGAGGCTTTTAACTTTTATATTAAGTGCAGTAGGTTTTACTAAAAACAAACGGTGACATTCTGCTACACTATCCCATTTCTTCTCCAGCTTCAAAACAGAGACACCTCAGATAAACCTAAACGAAACATTAATATGATGTGCCAGCAAAGATCTGCAATAAGCCAGTGAGGCATTCTGGCCTCACAGAAAGCAAGTCTCTGAGGGCTCTTTACTAAAGATCAGCAACATTTTCCAAACATAAGAGTGGAAACAGAAGCTGCTTAATGTGAAATCAACCTTTTTGTGGAACAGTCATTTTTTTCTGGAGAAAAAGGAAGAGAATTTGCAAAACTACAATGTACTTCATATATATTTTTTCCTTAATGTATTATATTTAGGAGAAAAGACAGTTCAGTTTAATAGGCAATGTTAAACTTGCTGTACAGACAATTCCAAATTTAAGCTTGAAATTACTCCAGCATAACAACAATGCCTCAGAAAATGTTAAAGTTTCTGTCACTATAGTAGCTAAATGGCAGCAGCTTAGTCTTGCACTGAAATCCATATCAGAACTTCTGCCTTTAGCAATGCTGGATCTGACTCTGTAAATCTCAACAGTTGCCCAATTTCTAAAACCTTTTTACCCAGTTTCTCACGGTAGCTTAGTCTGGGAATTCTGTGGGGACAATTCACTTGAAAAATGTTAGAGAGATTTCTTTCATTCAACATCAAATTCCTGACTGATTAAAAGACCTACACTGACAGCCCAATAGAAAGCCTTGCCATCTACTACTTGGGCAGCCTGCACTGCTGCCAACATGCACCAGTTAAGAAAACAAGGAGCAGTAGAGGAGGGGAACCAGGAGTCAGACAAAGCCCCTGGAAGCTTCCAAGCAGTTTAAAATAGAAGGGAATTGTTAAGTGCAGTCTCTTACAGCCAACTAGATAAATTAACCACTATCCCAAAACATTTCTACCACAGCACTTTGTTGTTGATCATGGTAAAATACTAGGTTTCAGGTTTTATTGGGTTAGATTATGTTCAGCACCATGATTATTTAATATGCTGGAGTACACACAGTACCTCCTCAACAAACAAACAAACCACCAGCTCTGTGGCAAAAAGATGCCTCCAACACCCATAGCCATTAACAGAAAGACTTAGGCTCTAATTATGTTGTGTTTTATCTTCTTTTCCTGTAGAACTACAGCCTAAGAGAATACAGTGTCTATCTCTTTTTCTCTCCTTGAGCAATTCTTGGACCCATACCTCCTGCCAAACAAGGAATGTGAGAAAGGTCACAAGAGCCAGCAGTTCCTACAAGCCCAACAAACAAAAAAAGCAGTTGCATGGCATACAAAAGCCCATATAAGCACCTTTAAGAGGAATAAGGGGTATGCAATGAAGTAATTATTATTAGGTAAAGCAGGCACAACTGCATTACCAATAGTGTTGGTCCTTGGAAGCAGTGAAATTGCTTCTGAGAAATTCTTTACAACACCAGGCAAAGCACCATCAGGAACACATACATACAAACAAACCTCATATATAAAAATGCTGACTCACCTGACTTATGATAGAATCTCTGGCTGTAGAACATTCCTCCCCAGGAAGTGACCTTCATCCAGAAGAGCTTCTCCTTGTGAAAACTAGCCCTTAAACAAGCCCAGGGAGAGGTGGACCCATAGTCAGCTACTTCTCCTCTTGGGGGAAGCACAGGTGAATTGCTTGCACCTGTGCTTCCTGGGCCAGTCCTCTTCACTCAGGTGTTCAATCATCAGTTCAGGCCATGACATAACACTTCCCTTACAAATAGAAAAGACCTGAACTAAATCCCAAGAGAGTGCTGAAAAAAGAAGCTCAAACACTGAAAAGCCTTTTAATCCACAGTACACAGTGGTACAAAATAAGAGCCAACATGAATGCATAACTTAAACTGCATTTAATTAATGTGTGTGATAAAAGCCCCCAAAAACTTAGGAAAGGACATGTGGGGTGTTTACAGCAAAGACTGCACATTTGTCTGCTGAAAAGAAGACAGTCTCATTCTTCAATTGCTTTTTTAAAAGCAAGCAGTTTTAGCAAGAGCTGGTAATAACATACCCTGTATCTTCAGCAGGTGGCAGGATGATAATCTTGAACGACATTTTCTTTTGAATGTGTCACAAGGCTCAAGAGGACTGCTAATTCCCTTTCCTATGATGACTCAGGCTGGGATTTCCCCCAGTTTCGTTATTAGCCTAGTTGCCGTTTTTCCTCCTACTTATTTTGTTGCTTAGGAGACTGATAGTCATTGAAAAAGAACAAACAAACAAACAACAACAAAAAAAAACTAAATAACAGTCCTATTCCTGCCAGTGTGATCCCAAGTTAAGAAATGCTGTATGTGCTTGCCTCATGGGATATGCCTATGCAGAAAGAACTCAACTTGTTAGTAAAAAGTGTGTCCAGGGAAGAAAATTTCAGGCACATCCGGTGTTTGCCCTCCAATAGCCAAGCAGTATGGATTTACTTTTTGTTTTCAGGGCAGTAACAGAAGTTTCTCCAGAGAAACAACATAACTGGGCAACTGATTTATGGTGCAGACCATTGGTTACATGACAGAGTCACAGAACATAGCTGCAATTTTCCTGCCACTCAGGACCGTAGTATTCCATAATAATTGTACTTATATCCCTATAAATACAGGAACAAAAAGGACTCTTTTCCCCAGGGAGGGTCCACTGAAGCCTGTTTGTTTACATGAATACAGTGCCCCACAGTAATTTGCTGGATCTTCTACTCCATTTTCATCAGGAGATCACAATCTGATTCATAAATCAGGTCACCATAATTTCCTCCTTTCCCTTTACGTTTTTATTCTTTCTTCCCAACTTCCATTTCCTTTAATAAGAAACTACAGCCAAGAGAACAGGGAAATAATAAGAGCTACTGAAAACAGCTGGACTCTGATCCAATCCTCTAATGTATGAATATCACTCTAAAGAGAAACCAGTGTACAATCCCAAGATTACTGAAGAAACAGCACACTTCACAAAGGCTAGAAAACGAATCCTGCATTACAAGCCCTGTCTCTTGTCATATTCTGGCTTCTCAAAGGGACCAAATACATCATTTCTTAATGTGGTGTTGAAGCTCTTTTAGTCTTCATTTCTCTTGAAAATTCTGGTGCTTAAATGTAGGATTTCAGCCAAAGGTTTAAGAACTTATGCTAAGCCTCAGTACTTGGCATGTTGAATGTGTGGGTTGCTGGCACATGTATTTAAAAGAAATGTGTTATTAATTGGCTTTCTAGGAGCTCGAGGACTTTGGAAATGACTTATTAAATAATACGCGGCATTTGAAAGCAGAACATCTTCAAAAATTGCTGCTACACAAGATGACTCATAATGTGATGACACTGATTTTACTAGAAGCACCAGAGGAAAATTCTCTCCCAGATCAGAAACACTCAGATGCAGTGGACACATTCTAGGAAAAACACATGAGATGTTTCACCGGGCTTGTTTCCTCAGCTGAATAAAGCAACTGAAAAAGTAGGTAATACCTGAATATTCAATCCAAGTGGTAGGTAATGAGGAGATAAGTTCTCATGTCTCAGTCTGACTACTTGCAGATGCTGACACATTTTCCTCAAACTTGAAAGTAGGACTGATACCAGTATAACTACTTTTTTAATTTCCTGCTTCCTCCTTCAATCAGTTGGTTGTACCTCTGACTGGTCTTTTTAGCTCACCACTTTCATAAGACTTGTTTATATCTGTTCATCTAGCTACTTATGCCAGAGGAGCAGTATAGGTAGCCCTTTACCTTTATACATTTGCTTGGTATTTTTGGAAAAACTGACACATTCACTGATCTATCTGAAGCACGTACTAAACAACAGATCACTAATATCCTTTCAGAATTACTGCCCTCCCTGATGGCAGAAATGAAGACACAAGAGGCTTTGCACATGAACCAAAATACATGATCAAGAAAGAACAGAGAGACAGAGGCACTTTCCCACAAGGTAAAAGCTTATGAGGTTACACTTAAAAGATGGCAATAACGTGTTCTCTCCTGGAGTGACAACCTTTGTTCAAAGACTCTTGGAGAGGTTGGGAATATGTATTATAGGGTCATGACCACCCCACCTTTCCTATACTGTTGAAGCGGGAGGATTTATGTATTAATTTCTGTTACTGTAGTTCTTATAGACAAATGCCAATGGGTCATGGACATGCTGGACAAGGTACAACAGTGACATTTTAAACATAGACAGCACCTCTTCCGCAGTGCATATATCTTGTTATCTAGATGGCACACAGCACAAGGGGGGAGAGACATATAATGAGAAGACAAATTGGGAGCAAAAAAAGAGCTGAACTGGGGGCACTAGGACAGGCCTGCTGCTCAGTCACAGGCAGACACAAACATTCTGAGAGATGTCTACTGCAAGCTAATGGGATCATGCTGGCTGAGGGTGGAAGAAGGTCTCATTTTGAGTGCCATCCTGCTTCTGCTACAGAAAACGTATGAGTCCAGAAGTCCACAGACAACTGTCTGGTGCCCCTAGTACAACTTTTTTGGCCCTGTAAGTACAGGCACTCTGATACCCTTTTATCTGAACGTCAGCAAAAACAGCTGAATCAAATTTGAAAGTCAGATCTTGCTCAAGCTACTGAGCTTCAAGCTTTCTTCTGTCACCTCCCTCTGTTCAGAGCTAATCATTTCTACTGGGAACCGATCACATTTTCTCCATCACTCTGCTTTAGAAACCCATTTTGCCTCATCTATTTAGATAATAAGCTCTTAAGCAGTCTCACTGTGGTCTGCATATACGGTACAAAGCATGAAATGGCATCGGACTGCTGCTCAGAGAGTCCATGATTTACCAAATCCAAATGGAGCCATGGCCAAATTCACCAACATCCCATTAGCTTCTGCCTGAGAAGCGAGGCAAAAGTACCTGTGATAGCAGTTACCTGAGTAACTTCCCTTGGTGAGGGAAGGGAGATGTTAATTATAGTTGTTAGTAAATATCAGAGGGCAGTATATCTCACAGCAATGTTCTTTTTCTATTAACTTCAGAGTTTCTTTCGGCAGCTTTTTTTTTTCTTTTTTTTTTAAATCAAACAGAGACAGACTGAACTGGGGCCATTTCTGAGTGCTTTGTTTTGGAAAACATGGGAAGTACAATGTCATCTCCATCTTTTCTGAAAGAGATAAATCACAGTCCTTACATAGGCTTCTTCATCCTAGTAGGTTGTTACTGAAGGGTTATGGCCAATGTGGAAGAGATGGAAGAGAACTAAGTGTGTATTAAAAATGCCTGCAGGTCTTTGAATCATTTTATACAAATAGGTGCCTAAAGAAGAAAAAGGAATAAAAGAAATCTAAGAAACAAATTCAACACCAAATACTAACTGTGCCTGATTCTGTACCAAATTCTACTGTGCCTGTCTATTTCAACTAGAGTGATATTAATAGAATATACAACAGCAGGGAGTGGGAAAATAAACATATTTTTGCTCGCATAAAGGAACTGACTAAAGAACTCACAAATGCAAAAGTAAATAAATAGCTCACTGTGATAATCTGAAATGATATTATAACCACTGAAACGAACCAGCTTCTTAACTGTAACCTAGCATGTTAAATTCAATCAGTCTTATCTGAGGCCATGGACAGATTGAGTGATCAATCTCTATTACCTTAGGCTTTTTTTTATTCCATCTTTACAGTACCATTTTTCTTCTCACTAGATAGTTCAGTTCATTTCCCTGAGTCTTTGTCAGCTTAATAGCTGAATTTCAGACTTACACACAAAAAATGGCTCTCAAACTTCCAGGGGGTGAGCAAGTGTGTGCTGTGTATGGGAGGGGAGAATATAGCAAAAAAAAACACAACAACAGGCAATTGTTAACATTGTCTGTGCTGCAGTTACTGGTTAAAGTTATGTGTTCACATTTCATAACAGAGATGTTCAGGGTCAAGAAGGTGCTGGCTTTCGGATGCTGTAAAAATCAAGAGGTGGGGTATTTTTGGTCGTGTATAATTGGCAAGCAGGTATTTCCCCTAGAGAAATGGGATGAGGACACAGCAATTAACTCTTTTAGTCCTGCAATCAGAGTGCTAATCAATTGCATCCTTAGCAACTGCATGGTCACTATGGTACTGACACCATCTCTTGCTAAAGTCCTTTCCAATTTATTCTCCTAGTAACTTTGATAATGGTCAGAGCAGAAGTTACATACACTTGCTGACACTGTGCTGAATGATTCCATCAATCTCCATTCTGCAATATTGGACTCTGCTGTAAATGAGAATCAGCTGCAAGGCTAGAAAGGAAGGCAGTAAGTGTCCAGACAATCTATGCTGTTTGATTTTCAGAAGCACTGTGCAAATGACAAACACAGTGCTTCAATGCAGCCTCTCTGCTCTAATTGTCTTAAATGTGAGACTAATGAACTTTATCTTTCAAACCCATTGAACCTCATTATACTGTAAATACACTTAGTGTAACATCTTCTCGTAATTCAGCTGCCAAAAATAATACTATCAGAAAAGAAGGAAAAGGCAAGGCTATGGTCTTAAAGTCAAACCAATCAGATGAATCTTTCCACAGTAAATATTTGTTCTGCAGTGAAAAAATACAGAGTTCATAATGAAAAAAAAAAAAACAAAAACAACCAACCAACCAAAAAAAAAAAAAACACTAGATGTTGAGACCTTTTAAAATGCTAACAGAGGCAGAAAATAGCATAAGGGAAACAGACTAACAATTTGTCCCTGATGGAGTCACAAAGCGCGGATGGTGAATCTCACCTGTATGTTCTATGACATGAGACATATTTTCAGTAGCTCTTCAGCCTTGGAATTCTGTCCTCTGACAAAGGTTGTACTGATCATTTTTAGAGGCAGAACAGTAGACTGTATGGATGCTGTATGGATACAGTATGATGACAACCATTTTCACATGTGGAAGATGATGTTAAAATAGATGGTTCAGATATTGGGAGGTAATCAACTAGAGTGACAGTTTTAAGTGATGCTGACTGAGAAGCAGATAAATGCACAGCTTCATAAAGATTTACAGAATGTACATTCTCAGTAATGCCAGTGTTTATTATATATTTCTAATTGAAGCACCTAATTTCTACATTTGCCTAATTGATTACTGTAACAAAGATGCCCTGAATATTGCTGCATATTGCTCACTGATTGCTAGGCAAACATTATTGGTATGTCAATATTTGCTTTTTCCTAGAGCTATCATTGTTTGAGAGGGTGTAAGTCATTAAGTCATTTGGGATAATGCTCCAGCACTATTTTATTAAACACACATAGAAAGCACCCAGTATGCTTAGCCTCTGTTATTTTTCACTTTTTTTTTTTTTTTTTTTAATTTTGCAGTGAAAATAACTGCTGGTCAGTTGTTGAAGCCAAAAGGCAAGACACAGCATTTCAAAAGGACTCGTGATATTCCTGCCCTAATAGTTCCTAATGGTTTCACATTGCTGGGACCCTAAGTTCAGAGAGGTTGAGAATTCAAAATTGTCACCCATTTTATATTCACATAGCTGGTCCCTCTAACCAAGCACTCCGCTAAATTCCCACCTCCCTCTTGTTTATTCCTAAACAAGAATTCTGCTCTAATCAATATTTAATGAGGCTTTCCCATAATTCCAGGCTTTGTCTTTTCAAACAGCATATAGACTTTCTCTGTAGCCAAAAGCTCAAGCAATGATCAGCACAGTACAGTTAGAGACAACTCCATAATTGCAAATTTGGCCAACTTATCCAAAGCCCCCACCAGAAATGTTCTGAAAGGTACTGTTCACTATTTACAGTACACAGAGTATGATGCTTCAGTCATGCTGACTGAGATGCACGTCTGTGAAATAATACTTTGGATTACCCTAGTGCTTCCTTGGTCATTCAAAATGTAACTACTACTGTCCTGACATAGGCAGAAGATCACTGTGATTTCTGGTAAGGAAATGCCTGGACAGTCTCCTGCTGCGCTCGGAAAGAAGACAGAAGAAAAGTGGATTGCAAAATCCAAATGCTATAGTCTTGGCTCCTGATATGGATCAACAAGAGGTTGGTTGGAGATTGATTATTTCAGAGCTAAAAGTCCATACCACAGAACCAGGAGTTTTAAAAGGACAGCGTTGTTACCCATGGTTGTTTCACTAACTTAAATGTTTTTCCTTCATCCTGCTCTATAATTAGGGTAGAATTTGACCTTATACATACAAAAAATGTGCCCATCAGTGGATGTTGAAATTAGATGATTACTCTTATGCAAGCTAACCGAGAAGGTGTATAAATAAAACTATGCATATCTTCTTACATGTGCAAAAATGTGGTTTTAGGAGCGGCAATTCCAGGCCTCTGGAGTAGAAAAAAATTTACAGTAAGAATCTGAGAAGTTTCCATCAGTTTCTGCACTAGAACTCAGTCACAAAACACTGCCAATATTCTGCTGAATAGGAATTTGTTTTGTTATTAAACTGATTGATCGGGAACCACTGGTCAGTGTCAGTCATGTTTTTCATTTCTGCATAATCTGAAGAGAACTACAGCCTTACACAGTTTCAGTTGAAGAGCATAAATCCAAACACAAAGGCTCGTGTTTTCAGCTGTCTGTACATTCTTGGAATGTTCTCCAATGGGTCAGCTACTTCAATGGCCAATCACAACAACAGAGTTTCTTACTTCATCTTTTTCCACTTCTGATCACAGAGCAGAGCTAATGGTCCAGATTTAATCAACAAAGGCATTTACATTTCAAAATAATGAGAGTCACTCAGCTGGTAACTTGTTAATTAGTTTTCAAGCATTCTCCCTTTCAGCCTTTATCCTTTCAAACAGCAGCTTGCTGAGGCTGACAATCCTTCCAATAATAAGGGAAGTAACCTGAGCAAACGTTATCTCGGAATTCTATCTTGCTCTAAGCTCACTTTACACCAATCTGTTGATTTCAGAAGTACTCACGATTTACCTGGGGGTAAATGTTTCAATGCATCAGACCATAATATTTCCCCTGTTTTCTTCTTTCTGTTTTTAAATGATAAATGTCTGCAAGGCAATTACATGCCTGAATTAAAGCATCTCTCATCACTTTATTTTTTAGCAGTGCTACTCTATTTGGGGACAGATTCACATTTACAGAAAAGCTATTTCTGCCACTTTATAATTCAGTGTAAGTATTTTCTCAATTCTAACAATGAAAGCCCTTTTACCCAAAGCTACACAAAAGTACCAGAATATAAATAAGAATCTGTCTATTGTATTTTTTTCCAGCACGCAGATACTTGCAGCTGAGGATGAATGTAAAGAATGAGAATCCGTTCCTAGTATCTGTCCCTGTGCTAATAAAAATGGAAATACAAATGTTGGGTCTCACAGTCTTCCCCAGTATATTCCTTAACGACTGCAGAACTCCAATTAGTCTCCAGCAAAGGATATGCTTCAGCTGACCTGTTGGCAATCAGTTGCTCCAGAGCCTAAATCGATTTCGCCCTGTGATTATCAATTCTCCTGTCAGACAGAACAGACAAGATCTTAAAAGAAAAGAAGATGTTTTGTGAAATAAAATCAAGATGTTCCACTCAGCACATAATTTCCTCTTATATCCTCATTTTGCATGGCACATAAGTGTGTGCTTAACTTCAAGCATATGATTAATCACCTCTGTGGAAATAGGAAGCCTTTCCTGAACTGGAGGCTATCTCCTCTCCTTTGCAGCTCTATAAATGAATGTCTTCTTTAATTTTGTTTTCTTCCTTTTTTTTTTTTTCCCCTGCTATTTTCCTTTCTACTTTATTTCCCCTATTTTATTCCCCACTTTTTGTTTCTTCTTGCCATATGTAATATACCTTCACAAAGTTTTTGTCTTATCCAAACATGGTGGGTGATTGAGGAACTGTAGGATGCAGCTATTTATATAAGGTGGGCGAACAGTTTGTAAAAATAGCAGGACATTCCCAAATTCTTAAGAGGAATTTGTTCTTCTGAATCATTTCAGTTTCTCTGGAATCCTGAAGATAAAGTACACGTAAGACTGAGCCTGGCTTTTTTTTAAATGATATTTTTCATTATAAGCAAACTACTTAATGATGACTTTGAAAATCATAAATTAGCTCCACATAGCCTTACAAAAGGAAGAAGGAATAAATCTGTCATACAAAACTCTCTCTCCTATGTCCCCAGGACATCTTTTGGAGACTTACCATATTTTGTGTGTTTGTGAGCACTGTGCAGTACCTTCTAACATATTGCAAATTTTGAAAATTATTACCAATACTTTTAAAATACTTTAATAAAGAAGCTATATGCTTCAACAAGACATTTAGAGCCTGTGAAACCAATTCAACAATTTTGACTTTCACAAAAACACAACCAAGTTTCAGGGTTGAAAGAAGTGCTCATTTTTGATCTGTGCTCCAGGAAACGCTGTTCTGGAAATGTGATTCATGAACTGGAGTACCTCAAGATTGGATGCATCACATTTGAAATATTTAATAGTAGTCTTGCCACTTTTTAAAGATTATTTCATATGCTTGTAAGGGTTAGCCATTAAAATTTATTCTGTCACAAGATCTCCAGCTTAATAATTCCTATAAGGCATAAATCCTGAAGAACATTGCTTGATATACAAGCTTAAAACATCCATTGCACAAACTGCCTCTATCTACAAAACCACTCAACTGATTAAAACCACCTGACCGAAAATATGGTTCTGGAGGGAAAGGAAAGAACTGGCATACGTGTTCAATTACATAAATATTTGGGGAAGATACCACTGTTTCCATTTTCCTTGACTTCTTCTGTACTTGGAAAAAAAAAAAAAAAAGAAGAAGAAAAAAAACCAGAAAAAGTCATTGATACCAATGAGTCTGACCCCAGATTATGCATTTGCAGTTGACATGCCAGAGCTCAGCTTTGTTGCCTAGTTGCACAGCACACCCCATGCAACTGGTTCCTGAGTTGAGAAGTGAGAGTTAAAGACAATTTGTTCTGAATGACTTTAGTCTAATTTGGGTATTTCTGGGATTCAGTACAGAGCTAGCAAGACTAATCTGGTAATAGAATGAAAATACTAGTCATTGCAAGTCAGGCTCTGGCAAGCTTACTCAAATATAAATAAAAATAATCATTTTGTTTTATATATGAACATGCAGCTGTTTTTCTAATTTTCATGTGAAATTTGGAGTACCTGCCTCTACAGAGATTTGTACATATGTTTGACTTAAGCCACTGTGGAGTAGAGTCCATTCCAATCCCTTTTCCCTTGCAATTTCAGTTAGATTCCTTGCTTTCAATATGCATAAGGTGTAAGGTTTAGCAGTTCAGGGACACTTTGAACAATTCTAGGCTATTATCTGTACACTGGTGTGGGAATCTTCTGCATATATTCACAGCAGCAAGAAAACAGCCAGACTGTTACCATAACAACAGTTTTGAGGGAGGGAACTGTAGAGGAGAACAGCAGGATGAAGAATTTCTTTGAAAATGTTTCAGTGTAACATTCGTGCATGAGATGGGAAGGTAGAGAAGCAGGCATTAGATAATCGAGTCTTTAAAATCTGCAGTATTTTCTTTGTAATTGCTGTGAGTTACTCAGAATAAAACCCTTCACGCTCAGCCTAAGACTATGAATATCTTTACCTGCAGTTCCGTAGCTTGTTGACCAGTATCTCCATCTGGTTTTGTGTGTTTTACAAGAAAACATCCCCTTTTTAATATTGGCAAGCTGCTCTTTGTTATCCTTCTTCCCCAGAGGAGCTTGGTCTGAGTCATGCTTGGTCCTTTTTATTCTATCCTAATACATAATATATATTACCTCTTGCTGACCATTAATAGATACAAGCTTTACTATCTGGTTTTCTTTACCTATAAAATTTGATATTTATAGATCCAGTGCTATCTTGCAGCTAAAGAGCTTGCTCCCCCCCAACTCTGTGACCCTCTAGAGTATTACAATATCCCTTATAATTTTGATTGTCTCATTCTTCAGAAATACCCATTATATTAAGTACTCCTTCCCTGTTGTACACTCTACTTTCTCCTGTTATTAAGCTTGAGGAACACACTGATGGCAGTTATTTTTAGCCATCTACCTATTTTTAAACAAATTCGTTGCTGAGCTCCCTTCTTCAAGACACACGGCTGTGATTTCAGTTTAGTTATACTCCAGGTCATTCATCACCTCTGTTCCCATCTTCCAGCACTGGATGCACAGGCTGGAAATACTGTTGTTCTAGCTACTGCTGATGTGGGAAAAAGAAGTTGCATGTGGAAAAGCAGACTCTCTTTTACCCAGGCTTAAATACCCACCTCGGTCCTGCACAGGGTGGTGAGGTCAGAGCTGTGTGACTGCAAACCCTTTTCTGAAATTAAATCTGGGCTGCATTTTCCCTTGGAAATGCTCCCTCTTCATCATCACGACATTTCAAGGCTCACTTCCACTTTTTTTATTTACTACTTTTCTTAAAGTAGTGACACAACTGATTTTTCTTTTTCTCCCTGTCATGAAAACGATAACAAAAAACAATTTTTACTTTGATTTTTTTCAGCTACTCCATTACTGATCTTTCCATTGGCTCAGTGGAAATAGTGAGAGCAGTTTTGATTCTTTTCTATGGAAAGAACATCAAAAATCCTGTTAAGGTTTTTGTAGAAAAAGAACAATTTTTCTCTTATCCATTATTTTGCTTGCAATTTTGCATAGCACTTCTCTGAAAAATATGTGTGCCAGTTTGGTTTTAAATTTCCTCTGTTCTGCCAGTGAAAAGACTGCAGACGTAAGGGGGAGCTGGGAACTCCCTGTGTCCATCAGCTCTATTCATTCAATGGCTATATTTAGTAGTTTCATTAAAAACATATTGAGTGGCCCTGGTTCCTCAGTTCTGCACGCCTACACCATCCTGATCGTCTTGCCATCCCCAACAGTTAGCACTCTATCCTAAGGCCTCTCTCAGCTTGGGATTCCACATGAAACATGAGCACAAGATATAACATGTTTTCAGTCTTGCTGGAAAGATCGCATACAGCATGATGGTGGGGTGGTTAGTGACCCAGGAGATGAGTAAAAAGAACTGCTTGATGTGGAGTGATAAGTAGATATTGTAAAGAGGAAAAGAAAGAAAATGACTATGCAAAGCTTGGAAAATAACCCCACTGCTATTCGTATTTGGTTATATGTGACATGAGTGTACATACACAACCCACCCAGAGTGTTAGACATAAAATAAGGTTTTGTAGGAAACACAAAATGCTGGTCTATCATCATACAAGGGAGCAGCTCTTAGGGGAAGCACTTAATTTGCTACATTATTAATGCTGAGGCACGGACTTCTCCCATGGCTATTTCCACTTGCCTCATCTGTTCTTACAAAAATCAGGGCTATACAGAAGAGCAGAACTGTGTCCTGCTCTATTTGGGGACAAAAGAAAGAGTGCCAACAGAAACACAATAATTAAATTGACTCTCCTTTAGTACTTTTGTTAGCATTTTGTGGGGGTTTTTTTAGATTTTTTTAGTTTTTTTTTTTTTAATCTATTTTATGATGCAAGAAAAAGGCTTGGCATAAATCAATAAAGGACTAAAGACAAAGAATTGAGTTTGCAGTCTAAGCTCCACTTAAGTTGCAAATATACTAAGTAGCTCTACTTTCTTTAGACTAAACAGCAGGCTTGAGAAAAAGGATTTTTTAAAATGTATTCTGCCCTGAAAAATGATCCACAAAAATCTACCTCCTCAGAGACATTGGAACTGAATTTCTTCCTCTCATTGGAGATGACCTCTCTTTCCACAATTATCAGATTGAATAATTGCTAACTAAATACTTCAGTTGCCTTTTCCTCCCCTGTGTATTTTTGGACCATGAACTTTAACGCCTGAAACCTACAACACTTCGAGAAAGGAAGAGACTAAAGTGTGCACTGATGCTGTTAAGCACTCCCAAGGATATGTAGCATACAGCCTCTTTCAGAGGTATCTTCTATTTTTCTGAACAGGTCACAGTGTATTAACGCTGGTCTCTGAGCTTCGTTACAGAAACATTTTTTACCTCTTATAATAGACATTCAAGGACACAGCAAACAAGATCTGCTTACTACCAAATAAATAATATTCTCAGCAGTTAAATAGCCCCCTCAAAATCTTCCATCTTCACAGTCATCCTGACAAGATGTTCTTAGTATTACTTACCTGATTCCAGGTGAAAGAGCTAAGGTACACTGGCATCACAAAAAATCAGTATCACATAGCATATATCAGCATTGCATCAGCTGAGATTCAAATGCATACACTCTATTAAATGTACACATCTTTAAGTGATGAGAAATAAGTCCTACTGAACTGGGGAACTTGTACAAATCACAAGGGTATGCTTGGCCTTTCCCAGAATAAACAGAGAGCCACTGTTAATGCAGCACACAAAATAACTGCCAATAGAAAATGCAAGGCAGGGGAGGTAGAAAACCATGGGAATGTAGTACTTTCACCTACAGTGTTTAAATGTTGTGGTATTGCCACAAAAGCTATTGCTTCACAGTTTGGCAGTCGCCTAAGGAGAAGCTGATATTCAACAGGATTTAATTTGGCGGTAAGTAGCATCAAGCAGGATTTAGTTTTGGTAAAGGAGACTAGGTGGACTAGGCTGACAATTCCTGAAATCTCAGTTTAGCACAGAACTCAGTAACAGCAAGTGAAAGTTCAAATCACCTTTCTTTGGATTGGCTATATTGTCAAGAAACGTGGTCTCCCCACTGCTTATCCCTAACTTTTGTGTTTCTATTAAGTGGACCACCTCTGCTTCGCTCATACAAAGATGAAACCAATATTAGTTTTTACAGCAGAATCACACAGGCAAAATGTCCTATATAGACATTCACACCTTGTTGTGTGGCTACTAGAGCGAGAAAGCAAGTGAATTGCACAGGCATGCCTATAGTTCTGCTACATATAAGTATATAGAGGAAAATGGTGTGTATACCACCAAAACTGAAATAATACAAAACTATGAAATTTGGTTAAATTTACCTAAAACGTCTGCTGTGGTACAGGTACAATCTGACACCATCAAGTTCTGGTACAATTCCTTGCTATGCAGCTTCACTAACATTTCCCAGTATATTAAAACTAGATTTGAGGCTGTTTTTTCTTTTTTTTTTTTTCCATGTTCTGTCTTGAACATTCTATTCATCTTTCTCCCTTCTGTTAGTAAATAAAACATTTAAATCTGAATATATATTTATATATATATTAAATTGACACAAACATTCAGGCAATTTTCTCCAAATTGTTTGCTTTTCATCAGTTTAAGTCACTTCCATGGAAGCCCACCCCCTGTGTGTAGATGGAGCCCTTCTGAAAAGTAAGGGACCTTTCTGACACAAAGACTCATTGCCTGTATTTTCTAACTAATTAGGGGAATGTTCTCCCCTTATTATGCACACAACATAATTCTCAACAAAGGGAAAGCTGCCCTCTTAAACATGTCAACTACCTGAGGGCTGATTTTGGTTGCTCAAAACTGCTCAGACCATGGATGCTTTGCATACCTGCCTACTACAGTAGGCCAACTTTCTTATAGAGCAAGCACTTACCCATAGCTGCATAGCAACACCAAACAGAAGGAGGAGGACACCTGCCCAGCCTGGCAGCCTTTGCAGCCACTGCTGGCATAGCCTTCACCTCGAATCTTCTGTGCTGAGGGAGACATTTGAGGCACCAAGCCAGGGAGACTCAGCTGCCAGAGTCTGCTTTTAAGGAGAAGCACAGCTACCATCTTACCCTGCAGATCAATTAATTTTGGGCAACACCTGATTGCAATGACATGGCTCCCTGGAGCTTGTTCTACTCTCCTCAGACAGCTGTGACCACATCAAGAGCCCAACAGCACCTGTGGGGGGAAATGCACTGTGTGGTAATGACGGTGGTATTTGTATGGACAAGTAAAAGCTCTCAGTGTGGCTGACATCTTTTTCATCTGAAATCTTGATCGTTTCCCTATATGATCTCCCAAATCCCCACCCAATCTCTGAAATAGTGCCTCTGGTTGGACTGACTTTGAGCATGGCCCAATACCAAGCAGCATTGGGGAAGTTCTGGCATGGCCATATCACCAATTAAACAGTATGGACGACTGGCCTTGCTAGGTTTATGAGTGAAAATGTGATGCAGAGATGCCTAGTGCTCATTTTTTATTGGAGTGGTGGCCTGAAAGGGCAGGCGCCAAGACAAAAGCAGATAAGGGGTTAACAGCAATCCCCACTCTGAAGAATCTTTCTAATGGCATCATTTTTATAATTACTTGGTGACCACAACAGTGAAAAGAAAATCCTTGTGGCTCAGCAGAAAGCAGTGCTACCTTGGCAGATGAAAAAGACTCCAAAACATGAAGTGTGAGGATGGGACAGAAGGGGTAAGAGAATGGCTATGTGAGGAGAAAACAGCATGACTCTCTTGCACTGCAAAAAAGACCTACCTGGCAGGGAGAACATTTCCTCACGTGCTTCTTATCAACGTTAAAGCTCATGCTGTTGCTGCTGCATTTCATGGGTGCTGCCCAGGGATGGGTCTAACCATCCTCAGCACGCTGCTCCTCAGCTGCACAGACCACTCCGAGCCAGGTGTGTACCTACAGTCAATGCCACAAGCCGCCTGAGTGGATGGCTCACCGAGGAACAGCCGTTGGCGGGAAACCTGAGGGGCCAGGCGCCATTTTGTGGGTCCGCCATTTTGAGGGGCTTCGGGTCTCTCTTCAAGGCCTTGGTATTGTGGCAGTTTAAAACACCTCCACCTTGGTCCGTGCTGCACCAAATTGGTGGACTGTCCTTCCCAGCATCATCTGGGGAGCTAGGAGGAGCATTTTTGTCTCCTCTGTCTTATCAGGGTCTGCCCAGGGTCTGGGAACACAGGTTTAGTGTCATGCAGGAACACACAAACCCTTCCCATCCCTTGTGGGGGTCAGGGAACGAGATCACCTCCTTTTACATGGAAATAAAGATCTGCACCTGGAACCTTCCATTCTCTGCCACAACTCATGAACTCTATTTAGATCATTTCCCAAAGAATTAAGCATTGTTCTGATCAAGGAGACTGTTCCATCCTTCTGCTTCCAAATTACTTTAGCAGCAGCCAGACACAGTATCTCAGGATCACAAAAAAGGAGGTGGAAGTAAATGCATATTTTAGGGACCAAAACATTCACCTCTGAAGGCCACAATTTTCATCACTGAATTTTAGGAATCCTTACTGATTTTGCAGCTACCCGCCAAAAGAATAAGAGGTCTTTTTGCTGAAGGGTAGGAAATCTCCCATTCTCCTTCCTAAATACCACAAAATACTATTTAAATGTCATCACTCAACCACACTTCTCTTTAATTACAGGACTACTACTAGTCTTAGGTTTGCTAAAATCATTTAGACTAGATCCTGAAGGCAAGGTTAGCTTCTGATTACCTCAGTAAATTAGAAATATTAAATATGAGCCTCAAACCGGAAAACAATGGACAAATAGCTAGATAGCCACACACTTCACACACAGATTTCCTGCCCATAAGGTGTTGAGCTCACTCAGCTTGAGTCAGCCTGAGAAAGGTTTAAGAATTCCTATGTCCTGGGTTTACCACTCCACTCTGCTCAGGTGCACCTGAAAGACAGGAACTGTCTGGAAAATTATGCAAAGTTTGCACATGAGATTGCATCACACAGGTCCAACAAGATGCTCACATATAATCTAACCCTGAAAATGAAAAAAAATCTTTCCTTACACAACTCCACACTTCAACAGTGGTTACATGTGGTTACACACAACAGTGTATGCTACCTGAACAATTTCAGAGGGAAGGTGTTTGTATTTCCATTTCCATTGTATTTCCATTCCCTGGTCTCCAGCCCAAGGAAGTGTCTGACAGCTGATCCTGCAGGCTAAGCTGTTATTATACAATATAAACTAGCTGTTTATGAGAAGAAGTGTAAAGCACTGCATTTCTCTAATTCAAGCCAATTGAACATAGGGCAAAGAACTGCCTCCATGTTACCCTCATAAAACCTTTTCTGGAGCTCTCTGCAAGAACTTCTCATAGGTGGAGAGGACTAATTTATACTAGAAGTATCTTAGGCTAGACAGTCTGTCAGAAAGCTCAAGGCAGGTGAGATGCTAAAAGCTTCAGAGTATTTCAAGGAAGGGAAACAGTGAAATAGAACTCTGTCTTTACAAGAAAACAACAACAACAAAAACCCAATAACTTTAAAACCAAATTGTGTGCGCAGAAGGAATTCTGTATTGTGCATAGTTCCAGTCATACCTACACTGTACAAATCCACATACAAAAAAGAGACAAATTTTTTCAGTCTTGTATTTTCATAGTAATTTTTTTTTGCAGTAGTATGATACAAACTCTATGATGACTACCTCAGTTACTCAAGCTCTGTGAGTGACATAAAGATATCAGTGCTGCAGTGATATCTATAGATTATGTCCATCATTCAATATATGGTATGACCTGACTGAACAGAGTACCCATGTGCATCGCTGGAACTTTTACCTTCCAACTTACCATGGGACTTTCCAGAAATGCTTGATACCACCCCAGATTCTTTTGCATTCAGCTAATGCCCTGGAGTGAGTCACCTCTGGATTCATCTGTCTTCATTAGCTACAGAGGGAGTATAAATGATTAAGTTAGAATGGTCATCTGACTTTTAGATGCAGAGGAAAGGAGGGCAATCCTACCTTCTGTCTGCCATGAACAGTCCTAGCAGGTCTTCCAACAGTGGAAGTGAAGCATGTTGCTGCAGAAATAAAAGGTAGCAAGTTTGTATCAGATAAGCCTTACAGGATGGTCATGTGTGGTGCCATTTAGGTCACTGCCATGTGTGATCACAAGACACCAAAAACTTAAAGGGATACAGGCCGATTTTAAAAAGTCAGTCATTCCATTTTATTCTATGACGCTGCAAAGTAATTGTGCTCAGAATGACTGTATTTACTCCCTAAATACATTTTTAGTACTTCATCATCCAGGTGGATTCAATTGTGTTTGCAATTTTGCAGACCTTAAAGAGGGAGGCTAAATGACAGAGGCAGGGCAAAGAGAATAATACTGCACTCAGTTCCTTCAGTACAGCATGATACACAGACTAGAGCACCTCACTAATGCTTAGGAGCCTCAAAGTCTAGTCCTGTTTTGACCACTGACTGACAAATGTTTTGATAGCTAGGCATGGAAAATGCAATGCAAGTGCTCCTTGTATATTTTACAAAAATAATACTGGCTAAGATCTTGAACCAGCACAAGCAGACAAAGAATAAATTCACTGAGTCCAGCAGAAGCAAATCTGGAAATCTGGTCAGCTTTTAAGAATGCAAATTTCTTTCTTATGCATCTTATCCAAAAGCAACATGTGCAATAGCGCCGATATAAGCAACACTTAAGCCACTAGAAAATTCATTTTTTTAAATGTTATTTAAATCCAAAAATGTGATTCTGATAAGCTAAATCTTTCTTGGAAGTTATGTATTTTATGGCAATATGTGTTCTTTCTGAACCATAGCTTTAACTGATATTCAAAAATGACTTCACTGTTCACAGAAGCTTCAAAAAGAAATAATAGACAAGGCACACTAAACATTGTCGGGCCAAACACATTCTACTGTTTATTACACATAGTACATTCTTAAATAAAAATGCGTCACATAACATTTTTGCATAGATATCTTACAATATACCAATTTAAAAAAGAATTATGAAACAGACCAGTAACAAAAATAAATTTTTTCTTCATTAATAATTTTGTAACATTAACATACCACCATCATATAATACAAATAATATTTTTAAATCTTAAGACTTTTGTACAGCAAAAAAACTGACAAAGTAATATATATATATATATATATATATAAAAAGCCTAAAAAAAATAAAATGTCAAAAAAAGGCAGAACTGAGGGCTACAAGATTGGGTACTTCTGTGATATATTAGAAATACCAGAGTTGGCCTGAGAGAACGTGACCGAGGGCATCTCCAAAATGCACTTGTCAGACACATCTGGTAAAAGAAAAAATATAGTGCAAAATGAAAGTCCTTCAAGCAATATATATATATATTTATTTATTTTTAAATCAGGAGCATTCATACTTTTTATTGTTGTTGCTAAAAAAAATCCCCCAAACAAAAATCTAATGTGAAGTAGAGAGAAAGAAGGGTTTTAAAGGATAAGTAAGAAAACAGGCCATTTTGCAAAGCAATAAAAAAATTCACAGCCTGCATTATTATTTTTCCAATTCAGATGAGCAGACATGCTAAACTAAGGCCTTGTTTCTAAGAGAAAAGCTGTCATGGTTTATATGCAGCGACTACAAAACCATACACTTAAATCGGTGCAAGAACCTTCTTGTATCTTAACTGGTTTAACCGTTTCTTACACTTTAGCTTAACTGCATAAGATGCCAATGCAAACACAGTCTAGGCAAACGAGTATTGTGTGCATCTACAAAGTGATCTTAACTAGACTGATGTTTCAATACAGAGCAACTTCCCTGATAGAGACGTGGCCTTGGTAACAAAGTAGTGTGCAAACCAGTGTTTTGATCTACTTCCAGATTCTGACAGGTCTGTTTTTTAAAATACAGAGAGATGGGAAAAATGCATGTTCCAAAATATAAAGATCAACCCTTCAGCCAACAGGCTTTTCAGGGACTGCAAGTTAGCTTTTTTATTTCCCCAAGAAGCCCAATAATAAAGGCTAAAATTGTCACCTTTCTGTCCATTCTAGTTCATTTTCAGTGTGTACATGCTAAGCCCACATCTCCCTCCCTTCCTAACTCCCCTCCCAATCCCCAGTTTGCAGCCTATCCATTCACAGCAACATGTATTTCCCCAAATTGTTGAAAACTTTCCTACAAAAGCTGAAATGATTCCTAAAATGCAGTGGCAACAGTAAGTGCCCTCCCTAAATCAAAGCAATAGGCACGGTTGGCTACTACACACTGTAAGTCAGTAGCTCAGTTTCCTCTTCTGTGTAGGTATATACAGCAGACTGTTGTACTGCCACACTCACACAGAGACAGGGTGTAGAACCTGTTTTCTGGCAGTATATAGAAGTCAGGACCAAAGCACTTAAAAAAAAAAAAATCATCAAAGCTTTCAATTGGAAAATTGTGATGAATTTCCACTTTAATTATCACATCAAAAATACCACTTACAAGCATAAGGAAAACTATAAAACCCTGTTTGAAAATGACACCTGCATTTGAAAGCTTTCTGGTAGGGAAACTCATTTTGAGGTGATAAAGGCAGCCTACCCCACCATCTCCACATTTATATATATATAACTTATATATACAACTACATCATTATATATATAACTTATATAGTACAAGTATGTCTTGGATCTCTTCCTCTAAGGGAGGAGGAAAGTCTCAGCTCTATGAGACAGTTCTTAGTACCCAGTAGGCCAGACCCTTCTGTTCTTGTGATGCTAAATCTTGCTGTTGAAGCCAGCGTAAATCTGTGGAGGAGGAAGACTGCAGTAATCGACTCTAAACTATCAATAAAAACAGATATGCAAATGTGCCACAAGGAAGAAAAGTATCCAGGCATGATCTAGAAATAATCATTCAATAAGGTGTAGACTTCATGTGCATGAAAGACAGGCAAGATTTGTCTATAAGCATCTGTAAAATCTTGGGAGGAAATAATTTTTATTTTTCAAGCCAAAACCACAGAATTAGCCAAGCACTGTCTTTGTTCTTGATACGTGATGACCTTTGCAAGTGCAACTCTAGCTGAAATCAGCAAAAAGTACTTCAAAAAGCGTTGGGTTAAAGGTGTCACCTAGAAATACAAAAGCTTAAAAACAGTCACGCTGGATGGAATGTCTAGATGTGCTAAGTCCTGAATAAAATCAAGAATAAAAGCCCTTGATTAACTGGATGCTAGCCAGGTAACCTTAAATTACGTAAAAATGATCCTCTGTTTCTTTTTTTTTTTTTAATTTAAAGATTTTGACACCTTAAGGGAAAGAAAGACAAAAGGAAACCCTTAAGACAGTTGGATTTTCATCAGTTTTGTCAAAAGCACCAATTATGACCTCTTCTGTACACAGATGAAGTATGTTAAACAGGAGGAACAACCTTTGTGATAGAAATGGCTAAAAAGGCCCAAATTGTCTAAAGCTGGATAAAATGAAGAAGAAAGCCTGATTCTGTAAATATTAAAAAGGTCATAGATAAAATACACTCAATCACTGCAATTACTCAACTCCATTTTAGTCACAATCTTTGTGACTATCCTTTTCAGACCTGAAGGTAAAACAGTTCCAAAAATCAAGGGACTGGAGGCTCTTCTTGCATTTAGGTGCTTCTGTCTGATCTGTGTTTGGTCAGTGTTTTCTGGGTATTAAGTGAAAATGTGCTATTTAATAATACAATAAACCCAAATCCAAAATATCTGACGCAAGTAAGAATGGGAAAGGAAGAAAAGGTTTTATTATTCACTTCTACAGAAATATAAGTTGGCAGAGATTTCAGGTACTGGGAATCATTTTGGAGACATAACATGGGTCTTCCAGGCTAGCAAACCTGTTTCCACAATCTTTGGTTGGTCCCTGCAGCTGTGACACATCTTGTGATAAGATATTCCTTCAAACTGCTTTGCTAAGTTGTTTTTATTTTTGCTGCTGCTTCAAGATTTTCTCCATCTTCCTCATGAAGAAACAAAAATAATAAGAATGAAACTATCAGAGTTTGAGAAAAATCCTACAGGCCCATTCTACACTCTGCTCTGCCGAAGCAAGACTAACAACAACTATAACTGGTACACATTTAATTAGAGAGGGCTCTGATATAAATCTCAGAAACAAATAAATATTAAGTTGGAAGGTACCTCTGGAAGTTGCTTTATCCTACCTTCAACTTAAAAAACAGTTCACTTAAACCAGACTGCTCAGGGCTTTGTCCAAGACACTGAATAAATGTAGGATTTCAGTCCTGGAAATAAGATTTCTTTTGTTCCTTTGCCTAGTCTATCCAGGTGAAATAATTTTCTAGACTGAACACTGGCTCTTGAAAGAGAGAAATCCTGAGACAATGAAAAATAACTGACTCTCTAAATCCGTTAAGCTACTCTTCATAAAATACCCACGATGTTTTAGGTTGCTTTTCTACTAAGGGGGAAAAAACAGCAGAGCAAAGATGCACTGAAGTGTTGCTTTGTTCTAAAAAGTGACTAAAATACATGTCTCCATGTTTGATATGATAACATTTTTCCAGTATAAGGTAAAAAAGTGATGACTGTGTTAGAAAAGATAGATTTTTGCTTGCCAGGCCTCAACCTGGCAATATAAGAAAAGTGTATTTCCATAAACATAGTAAATTCAGTAAATCTGATTAGAAAAAAATCTTGAAACTGGTACTAAGTGATTCTTCAACACCGTTACATATAAAGTACATCTTCATCCAGAACATTCTGTCCAGTTTTGGTCTCCTCTTACAAGAAAATTGAGATACTGAAGCAAGTCTAGCAGAGCTCCACTCAGGAGATCAGGAGCCAGAGCACATGACAGTTGAACAGAAGCTGTGGACAGAGTTAAACCTTAGAAAAAGGGTAGATCTTATTGCTGTTTACAAACACCCTACATTGATGGTGGAGAAAATGAAGCCAGACTGTTCACATCAGTACACAGTAGAAGAGACAGCAAACAAATTGGAACATGGGAAATTCCTACTTGACATACAAATTTATCTTTCAATTGTTTGTTGTTTTTTTTTTTTTAAACCATTTAACCATTACCAGACCAGCTTATACAGAGTAGCTGCAAAATTTCCATCCTTGGTAGCATTGAAAAATTGACTGGAGATAGCCCTGAGCACCCAGCTCTAGTTAAAGGTTGGCTGAGATGGCTTCTGGAGCTCCCCTCCCACCTGCATTCTCCTATGATTGATTCTATGCTCTGCTCCAAAATGCTGTTTACTATTCACAAAAAGTGACATTTCTTCCATGCATACTATTTTCTGTGATATTTGTCTCAATTTGTTCCCATTCTACAGCTCCATGGCCTTGGAAATCATATTTGAATTTCTACAGAAAAACCAGAAATACCTGGCTGCTGTTCTGCTGTTACCAAATCTATTTATGGTTTTGCTTCCAAAGAAGACCTATAGAATGGATTTGCCTTTCCTTATTAGCCTATAACTCATGATATATATATATATAATAATTATATATATCATAATTTATAAATAGAGAATATCTATAGAACTTTAGCAAGGAGATACAGGCCCAAAAGGATCTGGATATAATGCATTACTCAGGTTTGAAGTGTACAGATTGAAGTATCTGCAAGGAAAGAAAAGCTGTCATTGTAAAAAATGACTCTTGGAATGTGCCTTTCCAAAATGAAGACTCCTACAAAATGCAAGCTAAGGTTTGAAATTTTAGTAATGATTAAGACACTTGCAAATGAGAACCCAAAAACTGAAGTGCAGAGACAGACAGAGTACACAACACATACATGTGAAAAACACCTCCCTTAAGAAAAAGAAAAGATGGTCTCAAAGCCCAAAATTTGGCTTCAGAGTTCAAGACCTGCAACAGAAGAGCCTGTTAAGTCTAAAGTCTGGTTAAGTCTCTTATCTTCTATGTTTTTACAGCTAGATAGACCCAGAATTTAAGTGTAAGCCTGTCTCCAGAACAAAATAATCATATCAGCATGTTTGTTTTCCATGGGGCCCTTGTTCTGCCATATTTAAATGAGACATCAACAAGACCACAAATGAAAACTGGAATAACTGGTACTTAAACTGACACTAAACTATGATTTGTAGGCTACTGTTAGCATGTCTAAAGGCAGGTGTGTTCAGAGGTCAAGGAAAGATATTTATGCAGGTTCACAGCCAAAGAGTACCATAGCAGTGAATTTGAAAGCATATACTTTAGGATGCTACAGTAATGAAATTCCAGGATTCTGTTAACCTTTTCGTAATGTAATGCACTGACTGGATGTTCTACAGTTTCACACAGCTGCAGTTTCAGTTTCCATTAGACATCTGGCAGGATGCTCCATATATTCCAATACAAATTGAATTCTAGGGCCCGCAGTCCCAGTAGAACAGCTGGATGGAATGGCCATAAAAAGTATGCAAACACAGAAGCAGAGAAATACAAGATTGTCAACAAGCAGTGCTCCACGTACGTATATATAGCATGGTTAGTTTTAAATCTTTGGAATAAACTCAATTTTCTTTCTTTCTCTTCTTCTACCTTTCTTCTCCTCACACTCACTTTTGCTCTCTCTCTCCCTCTCTTATCATGAATGTTATATCATTGCCCCTAAAAGATGGTTTGATTTTGGTCCATATTTCATGCCATATGGGCCAGACACTGTATTTCCCTCCTGTCCCAAAAGCATTCAGTTGATAGTCACAGTGCTTTGCAAAAACTGTGAGGAAAACCAGCATCTTTTGAGTAAATTCAATCTCTCACTGGAACCAAAGGTTGCAAAGTTCTGAGAATTCAAGTGCCAAGGATCCCGATGACAGCTCTTAAACATCTATTGAGTTTGTTTGTTCTTTTTCCCCAAGAGTACAGTTTCAACTCCCAAAACATGAATTAAGGGAAATATTTAACAGTCAATGTGTCAAAACAGTCAAAGAAGGGCAGCTGGCTAATACAGTATAAAAGAGCAGCAACCATTTGTGGACCATGCACCATTTTGTTTAATTTCTAGACACATCCTTTAGAGATGGTCCCAGAATACACGAAGTATACAATCTAATGACCATGCTTTGCTTGCACAAGCCATCTTTATGGTCCTAAATGCAGTCTTTGGAGTAAGGGCCAGCGCCAAATAGTTTCAAACATGAGTTATTGTAAGATGCTTTTTTGTTTGTTTTGTAACAAAGACTTTAATCCATGTTGTGCCCAACAAAATCAAATTATCAATAGGACTGAAGGGTGAGCATGAGACCTTCACTTTCCCTTGATGGTTCACACAGTAGGCCAAAATGGGCCTCAAGGTTATTAGCACTTTAGATCAATCATTCAGAAAAGTCTCATTGCTGTATGTAAAACCCAACCCTTCCTTCACTGCTTACACTGTTACACATAGGAGCAGGCTACAGCATCAACTTGATAAATGGAAAAGGAGGACTTTCATAATTTCTTTAAAAGGCTAATGCTGAATGAAGCCATTGTACTTGGAAGAAGTTCTCTATTTCCCACTCAGAGACTGGAGCAGGATTTTTGGCTTGTTTGTGTGTGAGTGTATAAGACGTTCGAAAAACATCAAGTTTAAATTAAAATGTCTGCAGGTGCTCTTTAGCCAAACAAAAGTCTAATGTTTTAAATTGGTTATTAGAAGAACTGCAAGAAAAAGCAACATAATTCATCACTAAGTCACTGTGAGTTGTGGCTAACATGCTCACATGATGTGGAAGGAATCCTGTAGTCATGCCTGTATGGCCAGTCCCAGACCGATATCCAGGTGAAGACAAGGAGTTCTGAAGATCACTTGTTCGTAGAGAAAAGAGAAAAAAAGGTTTAAGCTTCCAAATAAGCTTTTAAAGTTTTCATTCAACAAATAAACAAGAAGTTCTAGCTATGGCAATAAAGTGAGGCCTACAGAGATATTAGATGCTGTTTCTCAGAGTTTATCCCTTGGCCACTTAGCCATCATGGCAGCAGCTTCCAGAGTCCCTAGTGCATATGTTGTGCAATAGCCAAAACAAAAATTAAAACAAAAACAAGAACAAAAGAAATATAGTCCTCCGTGAAGTCTACATAAACTCAGGCCAAAGAGAGGATATTTGTGTAACAAGTGTCACTCCACAGTCTACTGCCATTAAGGCTACTGGTATTGACTTAAATGGATCTCAATAGCTCAGTTCTAGGAAGAAGAACAAAAACCAAGACAGGTCAAAGTGTCTGTGAAAAGTCTGATGCATTGAACATTAGGAATCCTCAGACAAAGAACAAATGAACCACGAGGTTAATTTGGCTACCAAACTGGGATTTGGTTTTCTAGGTCATTGTTTTCCCCCCATCTATTTAAAAAGAAAGTTAGTGCTACAAATATGCAACTTCAAGACGACATTTTCTCCTACTGAGTTGCACTGAGAAGCAAGTTAAATAAGCCCCTCCTACTGCCGTCCACCTGCAGGAAAGCCTCCTCCATTTCCTTTGTTTTCCATTGGCAAAACCAGGAAACAAATCCAAGAGAGATGAAGTACTGTAAGCAATTGTTCCTTCTTTTTGACTTCACCTCTACAGCATTTCCTCGCCTGCATCTTCTCCCATCCAGCTGGGGCAAGGCATAAAGAACCAAGGGATGTATTGAAGTATAACTGGGTGTATGACAGTGTGAGTGTGTGGTCTCTGTACAGAGGGTTACATGTGATAGAGTTCTCTTCTCCTGCAAGGCAGCACATTATAACTTGAGTTCCACTTTCATCTCACAACACTTAGCTCAGATGTCATCCATGCCAAGCTGACAGATACTTAGATGTGCCTCTTCATGTGGAGGGCAAGGTGATCAGACCTGGAAAAACACCTGCAAAATAAACCAAATGTCAAATGAAATAAAGATTTGGGGAAAAGAAAAACACAAAAAACCTTGTTCCTGCTCCTCCCTCTTATTGTACAAGAGGAAATATTTATCCCGATTTAGAACTGTTCTGTAGATTATCACCACCAAACACCGTGTGATTCACCACAATGACCACAGATGGCCAACTATGTTGCTGAAAGCTAAGTAGACTATTCTCCTCTTTTCACTGTTCCTTTCCCTCCTCCTCTTTCACTGTGTGAAATACCATGGAAGTGTGCTCATATATGAACCTGTAGGATAAAACCAAGTATTTAGCATCAGCACGTGTGCATATGGTAAAAAAAATAAAACAATTTAGTTTTACTTGCAAAACCAGTTTAAAAAAAACCACTACCTTTAACAAACACCAACATAAGTTTTGAAAACTAAATTCCCATTTTTAACTCCAAATTGGAAATAAAATGGTTCAAAGCTCATGGGCTGGAAATCATTCAGGCTATGAATCTTCCCTTTTCTCCCTAGGGAATCTCAGTAGTAGTATATGGATGCTGATGGATGCTATCCCCCTGAATTATGTTGAGATAAGACAAGTTATTATTAAACTCACCCTGTAAACATGAAAATTGAGACACAGAAAGGCAAGGAAATTGTAAATCACACAAGAATTAAACAGCCAGGATTTCCACTTTCAGTTTCTGTTCCACATCTTTTCTGCACAAAGTCATAGTTCCTCCATCTCCTCATGCAAAATAACATTCTGAACATGTAAAAGGATTCTGATGAGACAGTCTTATAACTGCAACCCTAGAGAACTAGTTGCCTTTTAAGGCTGGCCTAAACATGTAGATAATTAAGGATAAGGTAGGGCATGAATTTGAAATGAAGCATCTATTCTTGATTAACTCCCTCTCTAAAGGCTTTTGACTGCCTTCTTTTGAAATTACTTAATCCACTTGGGAAAGTGAGTTAACATACTCAGAATAAAACACTCTCCCAGAGAAGAGCAATCCCAAAAAGAGTTAATCAGGAATCACTATTCTAAAGCAACTGCCTTGTAGAAGACATGCTGCAGGGAACTCACAGCAGCAGGAACTGCAGCCCAAAATCTGGGACTTCACACCACTAACATATTCTCATTGACTAGGGGATCTCAGGTGCACAGGTGCTTTTCTTCTCTGTCAGTCAATACAAATTCCATTTTATCAAGGCTGACAGGAAGAAAGAATATTTTTCCAATTCCATGTCCATTAGAAATAAGATTAGATGCACCAACCCAGTTCATACTATCACAATAAAGGTATGTATAGCAACAGGGAACAAACTGCTGGACAAGCAGACAGTGGTTCTGGCTGCCTACCCTAAAGCCTTGAGATGGAGCTCAACTGTCAGGCAGTACAGAGACATCCTAATAAACCAAACTTTTACTATACACTTCAAGTTGAACACTCAGAAATGGGAGGTTTCCAAGTTCCCTGCAAATCTTGGCTTGCTTTCTTTCCACCCTAAACCATAAGACACTGGCACATTTATTTTTAGTAAGACCAAGAAACATTTATTATAAATATCACACAGAAAGACGCATATCTGTGGCTTTTGAATGAATTGTTTTTGTAGGCTCTGAGGACATAACGAGAAGCTACCTCCCGAACTGATTTGCCTGCAATGTCTTTTCATTGCCCCACAAGTTTAGAATATAGAAGTATAAAATACCAGTTAGGAAAATGTACTAATGGCTTACTGAGAGAATCTGCATAGCTCACAAATGGGCAGTAAGTCTATTTTTTTTTAAAGGTAGTAGCTGAGTATTCTTTATTTTTCAGAAAGAATGTAAAAGAATAAATTTAACTACACAGTCAAAGAAAATAAAACAAAAGAGACTTCAATCTAAAGGCATACACCCAGACAATAAAAATCCTAACTGGAAAAACGGCTAAGAAATTGAAGAACTAATGAAGATGAAGAGGTTTTAAATAGTTAGGGATTCAGCAGTCTGTCTCCATCTATATACAAAGATGTGTCACCAAACGGTAAACTCTTAAGACAAAGAAACCTTGTAAGAAGGCAGCTTTCACAAGAAAAGCTCGACTCTTGTCATGTGAGGACAAGAACAGCTCTGCTCAAACCAGCTGTTCTCTACTGATTTCTATCAGCTTACGACAGGGTTAGTACCTTTCTGTAACAGAATGGCAAAAAATAAAGACTTCAGAATGGGATAGTGGCTCCTGCATGAAGTGCAGAGAGACAGATGAGGATCTGACAACAGGCACTTGGCTTTCAGCACAGCAGGCTCAGCACAGCTAGAATTTTCTAGCCTCAGGGTGCCAAAATACACCCATGGACCAACATTTCTCTGATCAGTCTAAACAGAGAAAGCAACATGCTCTAGCTGCAAGGGCTGCCAAAACAAAACAACAGCTCGAGTGGCTGCCAAAAAGACATGCACCAGCTGGCACTTTAGCCTAGGACTAGTCATAGGACCACTACCCAAGAATGGCTTTTCCTCTCCGATTGTATTAGAAATGCATCCCAGGAAAAAGCACGCAGAATCACAACACAGTAAGTCTGTTAAAAATATGAATTTAAGCCACTGTTTCACTTCATTTACCATAGTATTAGTATCCAGGGTATTTTTCAGCTCTATAATGTTTTTACAGATACTAAAATGGCATAATTTTTGCTAATTCACTGCTAATAAAATAGTACAACAAGAATTCTTCACATTCTCCTGCTGACTAATTTGGTTAGCTCTATTTATTGGTAAGGCTAGTAGATTTCAACAGTAAAGCAGTCTCTATCAAATGCTGCAGCTAAAGTATGTCAGAAAAAAAATAAAAAAACCCATTACTGATCAGTAGGCACATTTTCCTCTCTGCTGAAACAAGAGCCAGCAGTGAAGAAAGCTCCATAGGACAAACTGACAAGATAAACTCTTTTTCCCACATATTAAGAAGCAGCAGCTTGTTAGTCCCTCATCCTGTCTGCAAGACAAGACCTTGCTCCACAACTCTGGCTCTGCACCTCTTTCAGTTCTAGACCAGCACTGTGTGCTGTACATGGGCCCATCATCCCCCCAGTGGAGCTCTTCCTAGGAAGGACAGTTTATGCTAGGTTAAGATACTCTAATTTTGAAAGTCATACAGTGATGCATAATGCAAAACTTTCCCGCTCTGAAACACAATTGGCTCCCTTCTCTTTTTGCTCTATCTCCCTAGCAACACAGTACTGCTCAACACTGAAGTCTCTGCAAGAGAAAGAGGGAAGGTAACAATGATGAGAAGAGAATGTACTGTTCAGCCATCTTTCTTATCAGCTGTGGATTCCCTGCTGTGGCATTTGTGCATTCCAGCTAAGCACACTCTTTAACTTGCTGTCCAAGAGAACATAGGCATAACAAGCAAGTGCCACTACTCTGTCATCCTCTTTCGCTTGGAACGCCAAAGCCTCGCACTGTGTGAGGAACATAACCTACCTGTGTTTCTGAAAAGCATAACTCCTGGAGGATGATAATAAACAGCATACCCCTTGTGTCTGGAAGGCACGAGGGACTTCCACACTGCCTGCTGCACCACCTCGCTGATTCTCCTTTCCCCCTGCTGCCACCAAACCACATATCATTTGCTGCACATATGGTGATACTTAAACCAATGGTGGCGTGGCAGCTGTAACTAACAATAAGATCTGTGGGGTGCACAGTGCTTGGGCTGGGACAGCAGCAGAACAGAATCACATCATCTAATCTCTTTTGCTTTAGAATTGTCTTGTACAGAGATTATATGAATATTCCCGTGATGGTGGTCAGGAGGTAATAAATACAACTGCTTCTGAAAATAGACTGAAGGGAACTGCAAGCAAAATTGCACAGTTCTCCCCTTTACTATTCCGATCACCGCTTTTATGCTCTGCTTGCCCAGGCACGGCCTTCTCTTCCAAAGAACTCTGTGATGTCATTATTGCAAAAAGTAGCTCCAAGAAGCTCCTTAAGATTTATCAAGCCAGGATGTTTGCAGGAGTGATCACACCTTTGTGTCAATAAAGACGGATGCAGAAGAGGGCAGCAGGTCAGATATGAAGAACCTGTTCTCCATCTGGGATCCCCGGCTCAGGAGGAAGCTTCTTCAACATTAGACATCTGTTTAAATGGCTAGGAACAGACTTATGCACATTTGAGCGCTCACTTGAAGTGACATCTGCAACAGACAGTACTGGAGAGATCAATAAATGGGAAAAGAGGGAAAAATGGTGGTACGGCAGAGTGGTCCAAAAGAACAGGCAACATCATTCTTGCAACAAGCATCAAGCTTGCAACAAATAACTGAGAAAGTAAAGCTGAGCCTGATTCCTCCTGCCACACACAAATGCATGCGCATGGAGTTTAATGCACAAACTTGCAGTCTTAGCTTCCTAATGAATCCTGTTTTCTTTTATCTGAAGATCCAGTGGAAGTGAAAGAGAAGATGTATTAGACAGTTGCAGGAATGCATCTCTTCACTGTAGCAACTGAATTGGCTGCCAACAGCAAAAACCCAGATAGTAAGGGGAAGTATGAAAAGGGAGGAGAATGGGTACTGAAAGTTGGACCAATGGAGACTGAGGAGTTGAAAATACCGACTATTTCTTTAAATCTCTGCTAAAGATTCTAACACAGAAACCTTGCAGTTTTGCACTGCTTGTGTTAGTGTGCTTTTGGGGCTGGTGGTTACTCTGTTCTTCAGAGAAAAAAGAAAAAGGAAATGCTTTACACTAAAAACAGAACATAAACGTCCTCCTTCTCATAGGTGCTTATACAAAAGCATGACTCCAGAGGTCCCTATTTGGTTTATCCTATCCCTCATTCTCAGAAAACAAAGGATAATCCAGGGCTAAGACAAAAACTAATCCAAGAGGAAGCTCTCCGTGGCAGAAGGGGGGCAGGAAGAAGGGAGACGAGGGGAGAAGAGTGCTCAAGGAGATGAAGCACTTGGAAAGGCAGGATGTGAAAATGATCAAATTTCCTTCCCATAAAAGGATGGGGTCCCTTGTTTATGTCCCATACATCCTCTCTCCATGCATGTTCTCTGCTGGTCCAGTGTACCCAGAGGCTTCCTAGAGCCTTTATTGTATTACAGAATGTTTTCTTATCAGAGTAAAGAACCTTAATGCTGCATTAAAAAGACAGGTAATTTTCTTAAGTCTCTTTTAAAATATATATACAAATAGGATTAGCCAGATAACGTGTTCAGATGCAAGCATATTATTTGATTGCTCTACACTGCATCCAGGTTTTTACCCAGGGCACTGCCAGCCTCCAGCTGGGGGGTATGAGGAGAAGTGCTCATTGTTTGATCCTGTCAGTGCTGTCAAGAGTCATTACAGTGGTAATTGCTTTTACTCCACCCTAATTTCTTATCATCTGGGACTGGGAATAGGGAGGAGGGTTTTTTTTTGGTTTTGTTTCTGCATTCAAAGAACCAGCTTTCAAAAGCACTCAGCACCAAGCAAGGACAATTCAATTTTTCAGAGGAGCTTTTTCATTCAGCAGTTGAAGTGGTGAGGACAGCAAAAAGTGGGCTGCAAGCAGCAGCTTCCATTGCTCTCAGTGGGAATTGCTGGGTACCCAGCTCTCCAGGCAAACCTGGTCCCTCATTTCTGAGTGCCTAGAGGAGGACTCTTACATATTAAGCTCTTCAAGAAGCCTGGCTCTAGGCACCTATCAGGCTTTTGAATCTACGCCCACTCAAAACAAGGTGGCAGAGTATTTCCCACATCAAACAGACATCAAGGTTGAAATTTAGAACTGGAGAAAGATTCACTCATTAGCAGGAATATGCATCAGTCACTGATCCTACACAAAACAATCTCATGAACTTGAATTGTCAGATGGGCCTGAATTAGTCCTTTTTAGTGTTTTTGAAAATGAAGCACCCTGCCAACATACAGGAAGCCAGCAAAAGTGCTTGGGGGTAGCCCTTGAAGGAGGCAGGTGGGAAAGGAGCTTTGCTTTTCAATGGACACTGACCTAACAAGATGGAAAGCTGTGGAGATACTCTGTGGACCTACTTTGATAACAGCAGGTCTGGGGCCTTCTGGACTTCCACTCTAATTAAGCAGTATTTAAATAAGCTGCCCTATGGATCGAGTCCTGTGCCCACAACAAACATGGGAAGACTCCAGTGAGATGTGCATCCATCCCTTCTTTGTGCCCTCCTTTGGCTGAGGGATTAAGGGGGACACAAGACATGGAGGGGCCAAGCTGCCCCACCACTCCAGGCTGCCAATGGTCTGGCAGCTCCACACCACTCACAAGGACCACATTTTGCTTAAACACCACATTAGGAGGCTGCATTACCTGTCACAATGGTTGCATTTAAAGGGCTTTGCACCCGTGTGCTTTCTGTAATGCCTCGTGAGCTCGTCGCTCCGTGCAAAACGCCACTCGCACCCTTCCCACGAGCACTTGTAAGGCTTCTCACCTGCAGAGGGGAGGAGAGAAGAGTCAGCGCAGCAGCAGCATTACTGAGCACTCCACTTGCAAGCCCCAAGTCTTCCACCTCACCCCTTCCCCACCCAGACAGGTTAGCGCACACTCAGTCACACTATCAAGGCCACAGCGCAATTCAAACAACTTAGGACTTATGACACATTATACTGTGGATGGATCCAGCTTCAGCTTCTGGTGATCTGTTAAAATTCTCCCTACACCTCATTTCCCATTTCTAACAAAGCTTGTTAACTGCTCTTGACTGAAACCCTCAGCACGTCTCCAGAATCCTCTGCCCTGGGCTGCTAGAGCCTCATTTTCAGTCAACCCTGCAGCTTGCTCACCTCTTGCTGGCTAATTGCTCTGGTACTTGTGATGGCTGTACCAATACCTAACCACACCACAGGTGGGAGCAAGTCACATCTCTCCCTGCAAACCCTCTGACAGCAACCACCACCACTGCACCATATGCTTTTCCCAGGCTGAGGCTCACCCCTTGCATGGCCAAACTCACATCTACTCCCCCAAGTTTCCATGCCCACAGACTCCTAAAGCTGCACCTTCTCTAGTTGCTCCCAACAACTTTTCGGGCTGTTTTTCTGCCCCCAGATATCAATCATATCACTGAAGCAGTGAAATGGTGCAGCAGTAAGTCAGAAGTGAGACTGGTCTGCTGTGTTCATACAGCTGTCTTCTAACAAAGAGCAGCCTCTGTGAATCAGGCTGCCATGGTGTAGCATCCACAGAGTCCTTCAGACCTCTTGATGGAGGCTTCCCAGGGCCAGTACCCCCCCCCCCCTTTTCTCATTCAGTGCACATGTATTCATGTGCATGCAAATTTATCATCATCCCCACGAGGAAATGCTCCATTGCTTCTCTTTCTGTAGGAATTCAATGTCACTGACCCCCACACAGTCAGCACAGTGCAGATGCAATAGGAGACGAGGGAGTTGAGATAAAACGTTGACAAGAAATCACTTGCACTACGAAGATCCTAAGCCAGAAACTATAAACAGAGAAGGGATTATTACTTATTTATTCTTAAAATTGCTAAGAAGGCAATTTTAAAAAAAACCCCACCACTGACCAAACTGAAGTTGCAATCCATATGACCTCTCTTCTTGGCCACAGCAGGCAAATGTCTCAGTGCAGAGACTCAGATTTCTATATTTAGCGTGTCTATTCAGCAGGTAAAGAAGTGAGATGTCATTATGGTAGACCTACGTATTTCAAGGTGACAAATTAGAAAGACCAAATGAAAAAGAAAAGCGAAGAGGGCAAAATAATTGTATTAAAATACTTAAAATATGCTCTGCTGTGAGTGAGTCTGCAGGCTTCTTACTGCTAAGGCAGCTCTGTTTTACAATGGTTACTCACCCCAGACAGCAGAGTGGGCTGAGGTGTTAACTGGAGCTGAGCCACTTTACCAGACATTAAGTACAGTAACTCAATTAAAGGATTCACTGGGTAAAGCAATGAAGAGGGAGTAGCAGCCAGCAAGACTTCATCAGAATATCAAACTGCCCCTCAGTCCCTGAAACAAGAAAGGTCAGCCTGGATGTCTCTATGGTGTGCCACAACCCACCATAGGGACATACCCAACAAGACAATAATAACACCATCTCACACACTGTGCCTGACTGGTCAGCTCTGCAGACTTGTATGGTTTTTGGTGTGAGATTTTTTTTCAGAGAACAAAAGGCAGAAAATTCTTGCTAGTGAGCCAAGTGCTGGTGTCCTGTTTCTGTGCTGGTTACTCAACTGCAATTCAAATACTGTCACCAGCGCTGCCCCAGACACCAGGGCTGCAGTTGTTTGGCACCATCTCAACAGCCCATGACACCCTACTAAGCACACTGTATTTCATCTCCCCTTGTCAGAGAAGAAGGATTTCCTCTGCTCTGGTCACATCCGAGACGGTGCAGCAGTTCCATGTGAACAGTCTGTGTGCATTATTTTAAAAAGCTGTCAGTAAATGAACCTCAGTGATAATTCAGCTTGCTTGGTTCTCTGATGCTCTCTAGTGCCTACCTTAGAGAGACAGCAAGGCAGACAAAGCACCTTGCATCACATTTGCTACACGTGCTGTAAAGGTGAAAGATGAGTGCTCAGCCAAATCTGGCAGGTACAGCCAGTCTGAGAGCAGAAGGGTGAAGGCAAGACATTGCATGGTTCTGTGAAACAAGGGCTATTAGGACTGAAGCTGGGTTTGGCTTGTTAACATTTGTCAAAAGCTTTGAAAACGTATAGTGCTATATATAGGTTACGAGAGACAGAAATGCCAAGCATGATTACTGGTAAACCCACAGGATGCCACGTATCTCTGCTGCTTGCTCCGGGGGCTCCTCTCTCAAGTGATCTCGATTTGCAGCTTACACTGCCCTGAGCTGAGTTCTGTTCTCAGATGCCTATCCTCCGTAACTGAAGCCAGACAAAATGTCAGCACACCTCCTTGTGCTCCCCAACAGCAGAGCACGCTGGTGTGCAGAGCTCTGTGTGGCACACAGTGAAGGCAAAGGAGCACGGTGACCTTTAAAGCCCTGTAGACTCCCTGATGCAGAGACCTCAGGGAGGGCAGCATCCTGCTCTCCTTCAGCCACCCCATAGTCTGAGCGGGCATGGAGAGAGAGATCTCTGTATCTCTGCATGGGAGGACAAAGAACAAACTGCATCTTTAATGGCTGCTTTCATCTTACTCGCAGATGAAATGAGAGCTATCTTGCCAAGGTGTATGTCTGTAGGAAGCGTGGGCGCGAGAGGGGGAGAGGCCCCTCCTACCTCACTACTGGAATGGCAGGCAGGAGAAATGGGAACGCTCATTTCCACATGCCAGGCTGTTCTGCTGCTGTTGTAGAGGAATTACAAGAATAAAAGGATAGATGGCAAAGCTCCCACTTATTTCTACAGGACAAGGATCTCCCCTTTTTTAGCAAATTAATTATGGGCTTTAAAATCCAATTAAAAATGTGCCATATTGACAATTTTCAGGGTCTAATTCTTCAAAATTAATAACTGAACTTAAGCCTCGTGTATGAAAGTCATTTCAGGAAGGAGCTCTGCTCCTTAAGTCACCCTTGTTCAACACAAGGATCTGTACAGTGCTTACACAAATCCTCAAATCCACAGTGCACACCCAAAAAGAAGCCAATGCCCAGCTGTGTGCCTGCAAAAAGCTCCACCACGGGGCTGGCTGAGCTTCTATGTGTCCACAAGAACACCTGGGAAGGGCAGAAAGCCAGCAATGCAGATTTTAAACATCAGATTATGCAGGTAACACAAAGCCCCACTTGTGTATGAAAAAAATCTAGAACTGAGCTAGGGTGGTGGAGCAGCCCATGGAACGCACTTTAGCAGGGGAGTTGGACTGGATGAATCCCAGAGGTCCTTCCCAACCCCTACAACTCTGTGCTTCTGCAATACTGTGCATCTATGTCCGGTCTCTAGGCTAAACCACAGTGCGGGGAAAGAAGGCAGCAGAGACCAGCCCTAAAAGTGGAGTTCCAAACTGCTGTGAGAAAATACTCACACGAACCCATCCTTAGCTGCATACTGATGGTGTGTTAGCAGCAGCCTGCAGATACCTATGAGCACATAGTGTACTATATAGAAAACCAATGATCAGTCCTTAGACCATTTCTAGCCTTTCACCTTCCCAGGGCATTTATTTATACCCTGAGATTGGTCTGCCTGGGGAAGAAGCTCTCTGTTCCACTTCTCTTCATGGTACATCTGTACAATCAGTGGGTGTACAAGCAATAGAACAGAGGTTAGGCTTAGTAAGATTACCACAGGGGAGAGATGATCAAAATAAACAGAAATGCTCACCAGTGTTGTAGGCTCACAGCAAACTCTACAAGGAGCAATCTCCAGAAAAAGATCCTTCCCCAGTCGCAGTCAGCCCTTAAATGGGGTCTAGGAGAGGTGCAGCCAGGCTCCACCCTTCTGGTCACACAGCTGAATTGCCTTCACCTGTGCTCCCATGGCTGACTCAATGCTTACCTCAGGTGGTCAATCAGAGGTTCAGGCCATGATCAACAGTTCCCATAATATTACACAACCTCCTTTTAGAAACTATACCCAAAGCACACTGTTACAGTCTGGCCCTCTACCCCTTTTCATTTCATCTAGCTTTGTCCAGTCTGGAACAAAGAACTTTGTAAATTTATAAGAAGCATGCAATGATAAAAGGTAAAATTTAGAGACAGTTATTGCAAAAAAACACTAGACTTTGGCACCCCTCAAATCAGGTCACTGTTCCTTTGCTGACTAAGACAGACGCACAGCTAAATATTAAGCACCTACACATGACTGAAATTGGTTTCTCTTGAAAGCCAGAAGTTTATAATCTGAAAAACGGAAGAGTGAAGCACGCAGTCCCAGTATCACCACCACAGTAAACACACAGCAGATCCCCAGGCAAATGCTGTTGGTTGACCTGGGGTGGTTTTGCCATGAAGACACTGTGCCAGTCATTTTCCATTTTGGTGAGTTTAATCTCATGTCATTTTACATCCTGAAAACCATCTGAAATAATCACCTATTGCTCCTTTTGAAACTAATGGAGAGACAAAGAAATGTGTGGAGCATGACACATCAGAGAGTAGTAGGACTAAAGCTGGAAGTAAATGTCTCTCCTCTGGTTGTATGGGGCAGGTAGGCAAGCAGCCCCAGCTGTATCTCTCGGTACAAAATGCAGACCAGCAGGTCTCTCCCATACACTCAGCTTACGTACCCTGTATAACCCTAGCAACAAATATTCTGTCACAAAACAAGGCAGTGGAGATGTTGTCTCTTCTCAGAATACAGAGTCCTGTCCTTGCCATGTACATCCCCTAGAAATTATCTGGGCATATTTCCTTTGTACAAAGAGTAAGAAGTGTGTTCACTATAGACATCTCAGAGGGGTGTTTTCAAGAGAGATCAATTAGTAGAAATGTTATGTACATGGAGGTACATAACCAAGATCAGCTGAGGATGTTGTCATGATCACAAAACTATAGTACACAACAGAAGATGCTAGAGATATCATACATCTTATATTTTGCGCTATTTATTGCCAACCCTGAGGGTTTAAAAAGTCTGTGAGACCCATCTCCCCCCCCAAAATAAAGAGATTTTAAAGAAGAAAGCAGTAACACTTAGAGATCATTTGCCTTCTGCTTTAGAGATAACCCAGGGTCATGATTTTAAACTTTTCTTGGCAGCCCTGCAACTAGAAATACTAGTTACCAAAACAAAACAAAACAAAACAAAAGCAAACTAAACAGAGAAAGGGGTTTGTTTTCTATTCCCTGCATTTCAAGAGTGAAGACTTTAGAAGAAAACCCTACAGATTTGGGTATGTGCATAGTAAGACAGCATAGGCTGGCAGAGCTGTGAGGTGAAACCCAATGGCTGGCTTCGTTGGAAATATGCCCATTAAGGCGTTTCTTTACAGAATTATAAGTAAAGAAACATATTATGGTTATCCATGCCTGTTTGCTTCCTTCTGGCTCTCCACGCACCTCAACTTAAACACTCAGCACAGACATGTTGGTTACAGTGTGCTTTGTAAAATAAGCAAGCCATTAAAGCCCTACAGTCCTGCAGTGATCTTCAAAAAGACAAACCCAAAAAAGTACACTGGAGGATCACAGTCAAAAACTCTCGCTAGGATATCTCAGTGCTAAAATGCAGTGCAGTTAAGAGGTTTCTTTTATCAGTATGACTAAGTTAGCCAGAAAGGTTTAAAGAAACTGAGGAAAAGAACACATCCTGCCTGTAAGCACATTGTGAAGGGCAATCAAATAGAATGTTTATTATGCTACACTATAAAACTCCTTAATATAGGATGTACACAAAAAAAATGAGTCTTTAAAAAAAATAAACACCTCTGAAAAATCACCATGTGTTCTACTTATTGCATGCAAAACATCTCCTTCTGTGATTAAAAAAAAAATGAAACCAGTTCTAAAAAGTCTCAATATATTGAAAGGCAGCTTTAGCCATGCTTGCTCTAAGAGCGGCATTCCCAGAGAACAGACAAACTGCAAATTACAGCTGAAAGAGGAATTAAATGCAAAAGAATGCTCTAAGGGGCTGAGTTGTACAAAGAAATGTGTGAAGAACCAAGCAGTCCTGCTGGCTTTTTAAGAAAGTGCTTTAATAACTTTCCTTGCCACCCTTTCTGAGAAATCCTTTTGGGACCTACTATTCCTGGGCTGGCAGCTGGGAACGCATCGTCACACCGAGTCCCTGCAGTGTCACCGGTGGGACAGCTCTGTGCCGGGGCTGCTGTCCATGCAGAAGGAGGTTGCTCAGGAACACCAGCAACCAGGGAGGCAAATGAGAAAGCAGCCCCCCAAGATGCCTTGCAGAGAAATGCCAGGCAGACATTTGTATTTGCTTTACAGTTTATTACAAAAGTCTGCCACAGCACAATGGGAAGCCTAATGTGGAACATCACATTAACAATATTTTATATTTATGTAGCGCTCTTCATCTGTAAGGGTCCCTGAGAGCTTTACAAGCTACATGCGTGGCATACCAATGAAGCCAAGCCATAATTCTTCTTATTAGCTGAATATCAGTACACATCACATGACATAACAGAAAATGTGACTGGTCATACCTCTATTCATATGGAAAGTGCTATGTGATATTTAACAGGAGCATGTTGCTGAAGGAAATTCAGATTTAAGGAGTCTGGAAAAAATGACATCTCCCAAGCAAATAGGTCTCCTTTACACCTGTGTCTGTCCTCCCTCTTTGCACTTGCACACTCCCTCAAATACAAAATGCAGAGGAAGAGTATCCCAAGATTTGCTGTTTCTCAAATATTTCTACTTTCATGCTAAATTCAGCAAGTTACCACCACAGGGCTCCAACGTGCTCTGCTGGGGACTTCTCAGAAAAGCTACAAAGTGGCTGCAGTTCAGCACACAACATCACCCTCTTTTTAAGATCAGAAGGTTCATGCCTTCAGCAAAAAGGAAGAGCAGGCTATTTAACACACACATCCTCTGGAAGTCAATGCCACTATTTAAGTGTACGTACACGTGACCCATCAACCAGTAAAACTAATTATAAAAATCAATTTCAGATACTTTCCTGAGCCTTTCATTCCTCAATATACTCCTAATTGATTTCTGTTGGAGAAATAGCAAGCATAATTATTATTTTTATTATGACAAAGGAAGGCAAGGGGGGGCATGGTCAGTATTTTAAGTGGCTCGACAGTGCTTTCTACCCAAAAAGAGGAAAAAGGAAAAAAAAAGCATTTTATTCACAGTTTTGCCACCTGCTGGAAAGATGGAAAAGCCTTTGAAAGGGTGACAAAGCACAAGAGAAAAGCTGGCAGCAGACAGTGCAGGGCTGGAGAGGAATGTGACAGAATTGTGAAAAACACAATGTGAGAAGGTTGTACCTATTTATAGGCGAGCAGGGATGATCAAGTGTAAAAGAAGTACATTTCCGTGAATGATGAACAGCTCCTTTCATCCAAAAAGGTCAGAAGTGCCCTTATAGAGAGATGGCTCTAATCATGTCTGTATTCGAGATGGGGGGGGAAAGAGGTTAAGAGCCAGATCCAATGTCCAATCAGTCTTTCCATGAACCTCAAAGCTCCGGATTAGTCCCCAGGGCCCTTGTCAAAGCTCCTCTACCAAGCCAGCTGTAGAGGATGTGAAAATAAATGATTTTTTTCAGCCTTATTTCTTGCAGACACACAAGCACATAACGCACATCCACAAAACCTACTCGTCTAGCTGAAATGCAGAGGAAAGCAACGCATGCAGCAACGCTCAAAGAGACAGCAGTTCTCCATTTTCTATCGCACTCGTGAGGCCACCTGTAATGAACCCCACTGCAACCCGTGCCCCAACCAGGCGTGGGATGGCTGATGCCAGCCTTTACCTCCCTGGGCCTATTCAAACTCCCACTGAGACAAAGCCCCACAACACGGTCGCCCTTCCAAATCCCCTTGGTGCCAGCCTGGGAGCACACCGGCCTCCCGCCTGCTAATTGCCAGCCCAGGGGGCGGCAGCTGGGTGGCACGGCCAGCAGCACCCAGCAGCATCGCCAGCAGCGCGGCTCCCAATTAGCCCTCCAGAAGGAGTGAGAAGGGGGGAGGAAAATTAAAATGTTTTGAAAAAAGGATGGATGGAGTTGCTTGGCAACGCGAGGGCAGAGCAGCTGTGCAGCAGGGCTGGTACCCGGCCGGGCTGTCAGCGCCCTGTGCTTTGTGCGAGCCACAGTGCTGCACATCCCCTCCTCTCCTGCTTGGCCCCACCAGCAAGGCATCACTGCCTGCCCTAATTACACATTCTGTGCTGCTTCAGGCTGCCATTGCTTTGGTCCCCAAGAGAAGTAGTAAGAACTTAAAAAAAAATCTTGGCTGAGGTCTTTTAGTTACAAATTCAGCACAGCTCTGCGAGTTCAGAGATGCAAGGCGAGGCAGCAGCAGCAGGAGATGAAAAAGGAGAAAAATTCAGCAGTTCACCAGGTCAGAATTTATGATTTTATGATTCTATGATTTGTCCAAGACTCCACAACAGTTTTTGCCTTTGTCTTTTTTAGTAAATTAGACTGGGGGGTGAACAATGGTGAGAACCCTTCACAGGACACAGTGCATGTGTATCCAGTGCAGAGCAGGCAGATCTACTCCTTGGACACTTGCATATTAGTCCAAGAGCTTCTGGGAAATACCATGCAAAAAACAGAAGTAAACACAAAAGACATTTATTAGTGACTAGAACTGACCATGAAAAAAAAACAACAAAACAAATGAAGACACACCCACTTTCCCAACTATTAATGTTTTAAATTGGTTTTGCTCCACATTTTTGCTAATGAATGTGATTTTTCGATTATTCAAACCATTGCAGTGCTGATGGTTCATTCTATTTATGTGTCACTTCCTTTTCTGCACTTTGCCACTGAAAAATCAGAGAAAGATGACAGAAAGAAAGTGATGCAAAGTAGCAGAGACAGCACAAGAATAAAACACAAGGGAAAATAATAACCATTCCTCTCTGGTTCTCAGTTTTGTCAAGAACAAAAAGAAGAAAGGAACAAGACTAGTATGCTTTCGTTCATTCAAATATTAGATTTGACTGGGGGGTGCACAAATGATTTCCCTTCCTCAGTTCTAAGGAGGATGCAAGCACATGACTGGAAGTCACCCAGGTCATTCATGCTGCCAAATGAAGAACAGCATAGATGTACTACAAAATCCCACTGCTGGGTGACACTGCATCTTCACAGAGAAATCTTAAAAGACATAGACGTCTTGTGTATGAAACAAACTTCCTAACACATCCAACAGCAAACAAAGCCCTGGAAAAGAATCACCTTTGTGGCTCTCTGGGTTTTGCAAAGGACTGACAATAAAATGCAAATCATCTAATGACAGATCACAGCTTAGTCTGCTTAAGTTAATTTTCAACCAGATATTCACAGACAGAAGTCTTCTACTCAAAGCCAATTATTTCCCATTACACAGGCCAAGTTTTAGCTCAGCCTGCTGCAGGGAGGAAGGCTCTTTTTTCCCTGCCCATTCCCAGCACACGTGCCATGATTTCCTAAAAAACAAATATTTTTCCTCCACCTTCTAAAATAACTAACAGCAACCACACTGCAAAACTACCAAATGTGGAAAATTGCAGCTTCAAGGAAAAAGCTAAGTTGCAGGTGACCAACAAGAAGGCGTCCAAATGGAAGCTCACGGAGAATTAACCATAACGCAGTTCCACACAGTTACAGATTGAGCAAAAGTATATGCAGGTACAAATGCCTGTACTTTTATGACATTCATTTCCGAGAACTAATATGCACTTCTAGTGCTCTAACGGTCACTTAAGGTCGTCATAAAAAACTAGAATGACATTACAAAATCGTCCAATTAATATATTAAGTTCTCTCCGTTGGTGATAAGAGTGAGTCCAGGCATTTCGGAGCCCAGAGATCTGCAGGTAAAGAAAGTCCTGTGCAGCATTTTGTCCTCCCCTTTCCAAAAGGGCTGCACAGATCTTTAAAACTCCCCTCACTCAAAGTTCTTGTTTCATATTTATTTCAGCCTAGAGCTGTACACTACCATTTCCTGCTTGACATTTGGTAACCAACTGGCTTTTGACAGCAGTGTTAGACAAAAGTGTTCTGAAGACACAAACACGCTTTCTCCTGAAATCCAGCAAAACTGAAATAGACAATTTTACACATGAAATCTGCCCTTCAGGCTGCATCATATGCTTGCCCTTCACCTACCTTCAAATACATTTTTCAGACTACACTGTGATGCTATACCATGTGCACCATCTGCTCATCAGAGGTGGTTCTCTGAGCCACATCCTCCATCCGCTTTGATAGGTGACTCCGAGGGGTTCAAGGATGGATGGATGTGAGGAATACACCGGGTGACAAATGAGCAGTGGCCTGCTGTAACACTCAGAGGCACCTGCACTATCCCTCCCACTGCTGCTGACAGACAGCAAACACCACTTTCTAGGTCTCCCTTGTACCAAAAGTCATCTCATATGGAAAAAAATAGCTATTTCTATTTTCAAGTTAAGCATTAAGACCACCTCCATAGCTGTGATACTGAAATGGCAAATGATGGAGCAGAAACACAGGACTGGAGATTATGGTGGCAGCAATCAAGCAATGGTGAAAAACACGGGTGTGTTAAATGCCGAGGGCTGCTTTTGGCAGGGCCTCTCCTGCTGTCTGTGTCACTCACAAAGCGCATTGTCTCAGCCTGAGCTCTCACTGTAATAACAAAATGAGAATCTGGCCCAGTACAGTGAAATCATAAGACTTCCCTCTAATCTTGCCAAATGGTTAAATGGCTTCAAAAAGAAAAAGGTTTTAAAGAGCTCATGATCAGGTTGGGTTTCTTTTAATCAGCTTTAATTAAATTAAATTAAAAAAGAAAGCAGAACTAACAAAACGCATCTTTCCAATTTGGCAATGCAACTATACCTCAGAACAAACCCAGGCATGAATGAAGGTCTTCTTCACACAGCCCTCCTGCCTTGGTGGTTCCCTTGCTCTTGTTTCCAGCAGCACATTCATCCACTACTTCAGCTGCTTCCATGGGAGCTTCCTCCATGTCCTTTTGCCACATCCCAGCCCCACATACAGAGCTGGGGAAATGTGGCAAAGCTGTGGATCTCTTGCTGTACAACAAAAAATTCCCAGGCCCTGGCTATTACTCCTCCTGTTCTAGATATACTCTTCTCCCAATTGTTTTTCCCTTTCTCATTATTCAGAAGCTTGCATCCTGCAGAACTAGTGCTTTGCATGGCCATTTGTATTTTCTTTCTCATCCTTGGCTCTCTGTTCACCAGTGCCACTTCATCAGCACAACACAGCACTGCAGCTTCCATCCATGGGTTATCACTGACGCATAAGGTCTTCATTTTCTCTGTTATTCTTTCACTTCAAATTCATCTTCTTCATTTATCATCCAGCCTTCCCACCTCAATTCCTTCTTTTCCAATCATTTCCAAATTCTTGACGCTTCCACTTCTAGCCCCAGCAATTTTGGAAAACTCTTCTCTGTCATTTTAAATCCCGCCTCAAAATCCTTGCTTTCTTTAATGCTCTAATACTCTTGTGTACCTCTTGTCTTTTTCTTTCAAACACAGTAATGTGTTTTCCTGCAGGGTGGATTTATTTGTTTTGCTTACTCTCACCCAGCACTTTGGATCAAAGAACTGCATAATTTAAAATAAGATGTCATGACAATGTGAAGCAAACTCCACTTAAATAAGAGCTATCTTAAGACGGTATGTAGACTCCTACTATCTGTTTACATGGGCATCTCCTGCTTGTTTTTGGCTTTAGAAACATAAGTAAAGATGTGTGGCAAACTTACATTGATTGGAGTTGATTTGAAGTTGTATCAGATATCCTGGTTCTAGATGTGTAAACTAAAAAAAACTCAAAACCTGATCCTCACAAAATGCAAACCCCAGCAAAGTGCTCTAGGGGTCACTTTTTATCATCACCACAATCTTCAGGATTTCCTGGTTAGACTATACACGGTGCTTTATCTCTGGCCATAAAGCATCCATGTCACTTCATACCTTCCCCTGTACATTATGGCGAGGAAGGCTGATGTGAGCTGTTTGGTCAGGAGATAGAAATCTCTTCCACAGGTCTTTGATCCAAGGGAATCAGCGACTTCCTCATGACTAATCTTTCCATAGGTCACAGGCCAGCTCCCCCTTAGACATATTTGCATCCAGATACTCACCAGCAATATCCTGTTTTCTAATTTAGGAAGTACTGATGACTATACAGTTTCTTTGGCTCATGCTAATTCCTTTTCTCTCTGTTCTCCATTATGTTGGCAATTTATCTCCATGTCTGTGTGAAGACTGGACTAGAATTCCTGTCTCTTAAAGGAGACACTGATGTCTGCTCTGTGAATAAGTGTGAGAAAATGTATTAGAGCTGGGTTACAGTGTCAGTCCCAGTGGCTCCTTTGCTAGGTTTTTTTTTTTTTGCTTCATCCCTATGCTGGCAGCACAACCTTTCCAATCCTACAGCTGCTGTTTACAAGCACAACCACCACTTCACCCCGGCATGGCTTTTTTGCTGCCCTCTAACAGACAGACAGACAGTCCTGACACTGTTCCTAGCTCCTTTACACATCCTTCACTTTAGGTGCTCCAGCCTTCTTCTAATCCAATCGAATGTTTTAATTTCCCATTCTACCCAGACAATGTTTCCCATTTCCCTCCCAGATTAAATTATCTCCCAGAAAGATAATTGTTTCTCCCTCTCCAAAGGTCACTGAGAAGTTGTTTTCATAACCAGTTCAACCATTGATGAGCCTTACAGAACTGTCCTAATTTCTGAATGGACGAGATATGAGAGAACATCTAGAGAGGCCTGCACAGCACCACAAACAATGTGGGATCTGTCTGTCTCGGCTCCCCAGTAAAGCAAAGCCGCAGGAGTCGGGTTCCAACCCAGCGAGCTGCTATCAGTCTGCACTGCCTCCAGCCCCGTCTGCCTCATCCTGCTGTGAGGAAGGCCAGCCAGCCTCTGTCTGGTCAGCGTTACGTATGAACAAAAGGAATGCAACCTCCTTCCGCTGACTTCCACCCTACAGCTCCCCAGCCTGTGGCTTTCTTGTTTTCATGTGTGGCAGTAAATCCCTTTCATCCAGTAAGTGGACACTGCACATGCAAGTTGCGTGACCAGCCCACATCTACCTCCCTGCCCCACACCGAGAGCTTTTTGTCTGTTGAAGCACTCATGCCCACTTGCAAAGAGTCCACACTGGCAGACTGTTCCCTCCTGACATACTAACAAGCTACCAGCCAAAGGAAAATACCTTCCAATCTTTTCAGACCCCCTGGCTCAGCTGCTGACTAAGCCTAGTGGCTATTAGCAAAAAAAACAAAGCACTGATGGAGAATAGGGCTGCTTGTCCCCAGAGCCGAAGGCACACATGGGAAAGGAGGCAGCCCTGCCATTTACAGTTCAATCCCAAATTTCCCCAGCTAGTCCCCTCTGTCCCTCTCTTCTACAGGAAGCTCCAGAGCTCCCCGTGAGG
>JAPSGF010000015.1:3596329-3671721 GCA_035772895.1 Perdix hodgsoniae
AAGATACTCAGATACTTAGAACTTTCCCCTGTGTGCAATGGGAGTCAGGTTCCTACCAGCTCCGAGCACCTGTAGCAAAGAGTTTAACAATGACGATGCATCAAGTCCATGCTGCAAAATAAAACCATGTTTTCTACACAGCTGTGGACAGCTGGGATATAAATGAGTATAGGAAACTTATCTGGCTGCAAAGAGGACGGCTCCTCCTCTGGGTTTCTCTCTTGCCTCTTGTCTATTACCTTCCTGTTTTTCCCTAACAATCTTTGCTGCCTCTCTTGAACTTAGTGGATGAAAACAAGAACAATTCCACGCACCAGTAAATGGTTTACAGACTGGCTAAACTCATGGCTTAATCGGCAAGCTCAGGCAGAGAGCAGAACCCTCTGTGTGAAGTGATGGGAACTGTATCCACATAGCTGCAGTGACTTCATCCCAACACAGATCTCCCCCATCAGCTGGCAAATAGACTTGCCCTTCTCACCATGCTGAGCACTGCTGTGGATGGATGGACACAGACACAACAATGGCACTGTGTGCAGTCTAAGGCTATTCTATGAAGGTATCATGATGTCAGTGAGAAATGTTTCTTATCATGGAATAACTGTAAAGCACAAGATTTGACATGTTGATGTTATCCAGGGGAAGGACACAAAATTTGACCAGACCTAAGGATGGGTTCAAAAGCATGCAAAATCTTGCGTGATTTTGACGGCAAAGGGTGGAGGTTTTGCAAGAGTGGCTAACAGTTTTCTCAGGATTCTTTGTCCCCATTGCCACCTGCTGGGTGATAAGAACATAGAAATTTCACAAGTTTATCCCACCTAGGTCACATCCTTGGCTAACTTCAAGAACAGCCGTGTAAGACTATCACTTGCAGCCTGAAGAGGAATGCAGGAGCCACATCTAAACAGATAGGTTATCATGCCAACTCACAGCCCAGACATATGCCAGCAGGGATGGATGTGCCCTTGGTTCACAGGGAGGCCTCCGCTGGGACATCCACCTGGGCAGCCCTGGTAGAGCCTGCATCTCTGTGGTTACCCTTAGAGCGGCACTGGCAGCACAGGGAGCCTCCTGATCGTACCACTGCAGGTTTTAAAATGAAAGCACTATTTTCACTGGCTTTGAAATCACAGAATTGCAAAGGAGGTCACTCCTGGTAAGGTGGCTATCTCCAGTAAAAGCGCTAGAAAGCGCATATTAAAAGCTCAAAAACAATGCCTTTATGTCTTAATATGATTTATACTTCAGACCATGTAACTTTTACAGTGCTGCCTAGTACATGATGGATGCCGCTCTCTTAACAGCCCACACATTTGTTTGATTTACTGCACCGGTCCAACATGTTATTTTCTACCTTGCAAGAACCACCTCGCTTCTAGGAATCTGCGTGCATGATAAAATCATGAATTAAATGTGCAGTTATTGTAAGAGACCACACGTTTTACAGTAAAATTGAGAAAACTGATTACAGCAATCCCTCTGGAAACAAGAATAATCACATGATAAGATAGTGCTAATGGGAATTTATCATCTCACATGTGAGGCTTAGAACAAAGCAGCAACGCTAGCAAGCTGCACGGCTATTACTGCCAATGAATGCCAGCCGAAAAGCTACTGGGGACTGTGAACAAACGACAGGAGAGGAGGGATGCTGAACAGCCAAACTGAAGCCAATTTGCTATGCTTCAAGACACTTACACAGTAAAGCTTATATGCATCATTAATCAATACTATCCAAAATAACTGCCTGGTATCTTTCCATACATCCCATTCCCTCTCTACCTACACCACTCCATCCAAACTCCATGCAATTCTCCCATTTGTTCTCACTGTATTTCATCACTAGTGTAGCCCAAAATAGCGAGATCTCAAGGGTATGGCATCTGTGGACGCACACATCTGCATCTACACACAAACTTCCTCTCACACAAACGTTATTCCTAAACTGTTTATCTCAGAACTGAAATATGCTTTTTCCTTTCTCCTACACAAAAGGCAGCAAAAACCTCCCCACAGTATTTTCTATTTGAAGCAATTAACACTTGACTAAAATTAACATTTTTAAAGCTGTCTTGGGAAACTGAATGCAGAAAACCCAAATTGGCATGCCCACAGTTCTACAATAAATGATATATCTTCCACCCTTTAAATATCCTAAAATTACTCTCCATGAAGCCCCATAAGACACATGAAAATTCAATGTATTGATGGTAGACAGCAAATTCCTCCATTCTGTTGAAAAGAGATATATTTGCTGGCCTGCCATAATTTTTCATTGCCCTGTTTCATAGATAGAGGCTTGGACTTTTCAGAAGAGATTTTTTTTCTCTTTTCTAAATGAAAATGAAAGGAGATGGTTACAATTAGGTGGCAGGAGGACAAGATGAAAGAAGCATCCTACACAGGTACCTGTATGAGTCCTCTGGTGAGCCTTTAAGTGGGAGCTCTTTGTATAAACCTTCCGGCACCCATTAAATTGACAGCGGTGAACCCTCTTCTTGTTTTCTGGAGATGCTTCCAGTCCTGGTCCTCCTTGTTCACTGTCACTTTGCCCGCTCTTTATTGTCCCCGCAGTTGCTGCCGCTACACTCACTTTCATGGAGCTGAGGGAAGATTTCTTGGCCACCAATTTCAAAGTCACTGTGCCATCCACCGCTGAGAGAGTCTGTGAGGTTTTTACAAGGTGGCGGCTGAGCTCCGGAGAGGAAGGGGGTGTTAATGAGGTTACTGCATTGAGTTGGGCCTGGTTAACGGCCGTGTAGCTTTCTGTGGAAGAGCTGGTGGACTGCAAGCTGAGGCACGTCTCAGACAGCAGCTTGTCCCGTGAGAGGATAATGTCCATGTTGGCGCTTTTGTCACACATACTCGTCTCTACCGGCAAAAGAATGGGATCCAGCCGTCGGATACTGTCCTCTGCATCTGGAGCTGAGGAGGCATGAAGGAAGCAGTCCAAGTCCTCACCAAAGCTCTCAGAGATCTTCCGTGGCTCAGTCTGAAGGTATCGCTCCAACTCGAGGCATGTCTGCGGGAGGGGAAGGAAGGGAAAGAAATCGCTATTAGAGAGAGATCACAGCAGAGCTCCCACCAAGGGCTGGAGAACAGCATGGTCCAGAGCCATTTAGAGACAGCGCTCATGTGCAGCAGCCCCTCCTTAAAAGACGGTTGATTTTGGGAGGCATGGGGACTTGGCACTTGTTTGAAACTGCTCAGACAGAGGGTATAGGAATATCCGTGTATGGTAGAAGATATTATGGTAATGTAGATAATAATAACTGGAAAGCATCCACTAAATTTTCATGGAAATCTGCACACAGCCGCATTTCAAATGTAATCTGGCAAACAATCACCTCTACATGAAACATTCAAACTGCCCAATCTCCTGGCGCACGCAAAAAGTCACCTCTCCAACAAATTCCTTCCTCTTTCTTCACACACATTACGTTTTACTCCAAACTTTGCATTTTTGGCTGAGGCCGAGTCTTCTCCTAAAACGGCATAAATCTTAAGTAAATCATTTTAAGATAGAAAGAGGAGACAAAGAAAATCTCCCAGTAACAGCATAGCTTGTTTGAAGGGACTGAGAGAAGATGAAGATGTGACAAGAAAGCGGGGATCTAGTGCCTCTTTTAGAGGGTTTTTGTCACATCTGAACAAGTAGACCTCCTGTATACAGAACACCACTCTTGCACACAAGCACACGCACACAGCATCTTGAAAAGTAGGTGAAGATGCAGGCAGAGATGCTGCTGCATAAAAATGTGTTCCTACATCTCCGTAGCAGTGATTATGGCATGAGGATAGGGTGAACCTACTACTTGAATGTACCTTCTATGAGCTGCCCTAAGCTACCACTAGCACCAATAAAGCCTCCAGGCACCATCATGCTGCCCAGTGTTCTCCAAAACCAACATTATAGACTTTTATTATTTATAGAAAGCTGTTATCTGTAGTTTTGGGAGCTTTTAATGGAGTTTATTAGTGTTGTTTTTCATTTCTTGCTGCCTGAAAGGATAGTTAGTTTAATACCTTCAATGCAATTTTACAGGACTTAAAAAAACATACATACTAACAGAGACATTTTTTTGAAACTTCTAAAAACTACTCCTGAGGGAACACTTTAAAGATATAAAGGGAGGGATTTTTAGGCAGAAATATTTAATGCAGCCTAATGGAGCTAATGGTCCAACTACATCTCAACCTGGAGGCCCAACATCTGATTAAGAAACAAAAGCTTCCTACAACTAGAGATGAGATAGAAACTTCTGTCTTTTGAGTACAAACCTCAATAGGAGCACAAAAAGGCTCCATTCACAGCTTTCTGGGAGCTAACATCTAACTCAGGATTATTACTTTCAATGTTGCCTGGAAGCAACACTAGTGTTTGCAGATAAAAATTGGTGGGATGACTTCCAGAGTTTCTGAATTCAAAAAAAGACTCTGTCAGACAGTTATCTATTTGATTACTTAATAATACCCGCTCACAGATCTGAGCTGTAGAGATGGACTTGGCAAAAAACAAAACAAAAATTGCAACATATGCAAGCGAGAAGTGCTATACTTCAGTGGAGTCACATGAGACTACGTATGCAATGTGTCTGGACTTACTAGTCAGCAATCTTGCCTTAAGCAAACCACCAAATGATCAAGTTGCTCAAACTTAACAGGGGGCCTCACTTCTTTGTCTACCATAAAAGGGACCTCTGAAGAACTGTTTTTGCCAAATCCCTGGAAGATGAAGTTGGTAAGTTTTTGGGCACTCAGCAAGCAGAATTTCAACCAGTGTGCCTTTCCAGAAGTACCTGAAAACTGGCATCTGCGAGCTGCAGCCCACAGCTTGGGCACTCTGCTGCCTTCTGCTCTGGGTTAATACTAAACTGCCGCACTGCCCCAGGAAACCAACAGGCTGCAACCACCATCTATCCTCTTTTCTTCCAGCTGTGATTTCCAATAGACAACAGCAGACAAAAGCTGAAGCCAGATCATCAGAAGCCTGCTGCCCCACCTCCTAAACAGAATGAAACTGAGGAACAGTGATGTGGACACTAACTCAGTGCAAGCTCAACATTCAGGACTTGGGGGATTCCCCTTGGAGGCTGCCAGCTCATTTCTCCAACAGCCTTTCTCCAAGCATCACGAGAAACCATTAATTTGTGCTCTCTGCTGTCCCCACTGCTCCTTCAGCTGGATTTTTGGATCGGTTCCTATTTCCTGCTGCAACAATGTGACTTGGCCCCTGTACATCCGCTGGGCTGCCCCTGAGGCTACCCTACTTCCTGAGCACAGCAGAAAGTTGGAAATGATGGGAATCAGCAATAAGCGTCACAGCAAGGTGTCACAGCATCTGATTCTGCTGCAACCTAACCTTCCTGGCTTGTGCGACAGCAGAACCTTCTCACCTTGAACCCACCTTAACTCGGGGCCAAGGACTTCCGCTGAGGGACAGGGGCAAGGGACAAGGCTTTCAGCTTTCACTCAGAAGTGCCCTGTTCTGAAAGTCCATCTGAGCTAGTTCCTGAGGAAGCTGTAGACAGCCCCCATGCTGTCCCTGTGGCACCAGCACCTACCGACCCTGCTCACTCTCCTCCCCTTGGAAAGCGGACACATCTTAGTACCAGCAACTAGGGAAGCCATGCTGGGGCTGCTCACAGTAACAATGGAGAGCTGCTCTAGTGGACACTACTTAACGTGCAGTTCTGAGACTGGAGAATGGCTGTAGGTGGAGACCTGGCCTCTCCCCAGATGAATTAAGGGATGTGGGGACAGTTTTCCAAGTGAACCCCACAGTTCTCCAGGACTGATCCCACACACAAAACAAAAGAGATGATGCTTTTTAACTCTCCACATCATGTAATTTGGGCTTTCTGTCTCACTTAGCCTTCATCCAGTGGAGCAGAAATAGAGCTGGGGGCCTAACAAATAGAAGGCTTCCAAAGTAGAATCTAAACATAATCAGAAATTAGGGATAGAAGTGGGGAAAAAAAAAGAAGGAGACTGGGACTCAAAGCCATTAAATGTGACAACAGTGGCAGGAGATTTCAATTGCCAGGACCAGAAAGCTGCATGTTGGTTCTGTGGGCCCGTGGATGCAAGAAGGAGGTGCTGCTCCTTTAAGGCACCATCAGCCCAGTGATAACAATAGTAGGCCTGACTGTTTTTTTAGCTTCACCATTAATTTCCCATAAAGAGCAGTTTCTCGATGAGCCCTTTTCAGGCAAAGCCTGATGCTTCAGAAACCTGTAATTATTCTTGGCTCCCCCCTCCCGCAGCCATTGCACCTGTGCCATTTCAAGACACCAGCTGGTCATGCCTTGCCTTCTGCCTCAGAAATCCAAAACCAATGGATCAAGCCCATCTCCCCATAGAGAGGGAAAAAAACAACTCAAAAGAAAAGAAACAATATAATGAAGCCCCTCCCTCCCTCCCTCCCACTCCCCTCAGTCCCTCCACCAAGTCAACAAGGGGAAGCTGAGCAGCGCTGAGCTGGAGGACCTCCATCTCATCTGCATGGCAGACAAAGCCCGAGGAGAGCTCAGGCCGCCGCCTTGCTGCGACCCCGTCAGCTCCTACCTGCTGTCAAGGCAGGCCTCGGCCTGCAGAACAAAGCTTCCTTCCCCATATGCACTCTCTGGCACGTGCCAAGTACCTTATGTGACCTTCCCCTCACTCGGGCCGAATTGCCCGGGGAGTGGCAAGCAGCATTTTGAATGCAGCCTCTTTTCTTCACTCCTGCCCCAGCAAGGCTTAGCATTTTTAGGCCATGTAAGCTCACCCCCTTGTCTTGAGCTCTGAGCTGGTGAAGCCACTCAGGCTGAGACCGCCAGCCTCATAGACCTTCAAAAGCAGAAGGTTAGTTCTTCCACCTCCATTCCCACAAAGTTACTTGCCAACAAGTGCAACAAAACCTAACAATTCTCTGTGAGAGCAGCAGGACACTGACAGCTACCCAGAGACATGAGCCTACACGGCTAGATTCAGACACTGGGGAAATCTACTTCTTCCACTTCCACCACCAGCCTAAGAGGACAGTGGTCCAGAGTTGCATGAGATGAGAGCAAGCTGCTCCTGTCGTCACTGCCAGTTCTGCTGGATGTCTGGATTCTCACTACATACTCACGCAAGAGATGGGGAGATTGCTCTAATAGATGTAATATATCTCATGTCTGAACTAAGCCTTCCTACACCGTAGGTTGCTACACGGCAGGTAACCTGATGGATATTAAACTTTCTTGCCCAGTGCCTGTTGGATTTGTTGTAATAAAGGCTTCAAAACTGTAATGGGAAGAGGAAGACGGTTCCCTTCAGGGACATAATAAGATCGGTAAGACTGTTGACTGCTGTCAAATGATTTTTACAGGCTAAGGATAAAAAGTGACCCAGTTACTTCAACACACCTGCCCTGACTAACAAGGGTCATTTGCTTTGCCCTTTGCTCCTCAGTTTAGCCAGTTACAATAAATGATGACTAATAGCTGAGAAATAATAGGATATGACTTTAGTAAACTCCAGATACTTGCAGAAAGCCAATGAGTAAAGGACAACCATTTGGCAAGTGCACATTCCCAACAAGAACTCAGCCTGATTTCTTTATTTTGGATTCAGTTGCAAAAAGGTTCACTTTCTCAACAGAGGTACATTTTCATCACCTACAAACAATGATGGGTGTTTCCTGACTACACTCTGGTAAGCTGTGACATCTCTTTGTTCCCCACACCATACCACCTCCTTAGCAGAGCAGCAGAATACTCCACAACACTTTCACATACAGGACCACATCCTTCTGGCAATACAAGACAACCACTGCAGTGCTGCTCTATGCCTGGCAAGGACCTACTTCTTCTAAAATGCAGTAGAAAAGAAACACACACATGCCTCTGAGAGTGGAAATGTGATACATGTACCATTTTCAGCAGAGTTTAGCACTCACCTAACAGCAGCCAACAGAAAACCTTTACAGTATTCAAGTTCCTGTGTGTTTTGTACAGCTAAATATAGGACGACACAGTGACAGTGAAGTTCAGCCAAGGGTAAAACAAAGCCCAAACACTTCAAATGATTTGAGGCCAGTTGGGGAAGACACCTAATCAACACGTTCAGGGGGTTCCTCTGTTTTGTAAATGCTGAAGTATTTTACAACATCTCAATTCTGAATTTTTCTAGCAGATTATGGGAAGTCCTCATCTGGAAGTGCTAGTTAATTCTAAGTGCCATTTTACTGCAGATAAAATGGGACATCAAGCACCGATCTTGGAAGCTATCCAAAACCTAATTAAGAAGTTGGATACTTAGATCAGGCTGTGGCAGAGAATGAAAATGTCAAATGTGGTTGACAAGCAGGTCTGATCTACCAGCTCTGTTTACACAGATTCTCTTTGCAGCAAATCTTTATTGGTCAAAGCAGAAATATATGCAGCAGCTAAGGTCAAATTCCATCCTCCATTGTGATCTCACCACTATCTACTGGCACACGGATCTCATTTGTAACATGAAAAAATTACAGACATGTCAAGACTGCAACAGAAGAGAAAACATCCTCAACCTGAAAGCATCCCAGAAACAATAATTCCAGAGTGAGGGTTACCATGGCTCACTCAGACCAAGCTATCACAGCTTGCTTCCAGGTCCAGTGCCTGGTGTCAGTATGTCGTTCACCAGAAAAGTAAAAGCTTTCAGCTGCAGTGGCACTTGCATTTTGGTTCCTGGATATTGAACGCAATGCTGTGAGACAGCTCTGAATTAAGAGGAATAAGAGGTTGAAAATTTACCCGCCTTCCCTGGAATGTCATGTTATTTTTTCCTTTAACCCTAACGCAAGTTTTGACAGCCTCATCTTCTCCCTGCCACCAAAAGCCTTCATTGCTTCCTGAACAACAACAAACCCCAATATTCTTGCCCATCTATTCCAAGGTTGCCGTCTATTTCCAGCCAGCTGCCAAAACCTCCAGCTTTTCCTCTTGGCAACCTTTACTGGGCAGTTGCTAGTTGTCAAAAGCTGCAGCACATCTGAAGCCCAACATTTGGGATGGCATAAAATTAACAGAATTTTAGTATTAAAGTAAGTAGTTCTGCTAAATACATTCAGGAAAATGGGAAAACTGCACTCTGAAATAGTGCATTTTCCGCTCTGAGTGGACAGTAAGAAAAGATTTCAGCTAGGCAACAGCAAATAGTTTCTATTTCAAAGACAAGAAAGGCAAAACTCCTAGCCATGTGCCAGTTCATCTTGCCTAGATGTTGTTCAGTTCCTTAAGAAAAAGACAGCTATACTTTTCAGGTACAACAATAAGCCATTTGCAGACACCTAACTCATGGCAAAATTCTGCATGCATTCTTAGCCACCTATCAATATTAGGCAAATCCAGGTTAACTCTATGCTCAAAAGTAGGCTTTTGCCAAGAGAAAAATCAGGCACACACATGGTCAGCAAAGATCAGCTGATATACAAAGCGTTGTTTTCCTGTGGTAACTCCAGCATACGCATGGGCTGCCAGGCCAGTCTGCTCACAGAGGCTGAGTGCCTCTGCAGCCAGCAGTCTGGACTAGGCAAGTCCGTTAACTGTCATTTCTGTTGAATATTCTACACAGAACCTAAGTCTCTGCAAATGTGTTCAAAATGATTATGAACCGTGTCCGTTTTTTCCCCCTGGTGTCAGCCCAAAGAGTGAACTTTTAAGGAAATGTATGTAGCCAAACCAGCCCATTCACTATTATTCAGGCACAAAAACGCTCTCAGAAAATGTTCCCATATCTCGACCCTGGCAGCTTTCTCCCTACATTCTTTTCACAGTGCTTTTCTTCTGACCATAAAAGATACTGAAGTCAGAAGCCTCAACGTCATTAGCAAAGATACCGTTTAATGTAAGAAGTCTGCAGATTTACTTAAGGAGCAGCATCACAACCTTCACATAAACAGAAGCCATCCTCCTGTCGCTCTGGGGCATGGTGGAACCAGGGTCAGCAAAGACTTTGGTCAGCCTCTAAAGCTGAAAGGAAGAAAAACACTTCTGCTATAAATTAGCAATTTCCACCAGCAGAAATGGGCAGTGAAACAAATGCCTCTAACAGAATAATCCACAAATCTAATCAAGAAGTCAAAATCAAGATTTGTTCCCCAATTAGCGATAATTAAATAAATCCTATCAGTCAAATATTTTTGTAAACGGACAAACCACATTTGTTCACTAAAAGTCTGTGGTATTTGGGCTCTAAGCATCGAGAGCTTCAGTGCACTAGTTGTGAGATACTGAACAAAGGACTGCAGATAAGCATGGCTGAATTTGATAGGCATCTAGATTAAAAAATGGATGAAAGAAATCTGTGAACACTGAACCAGGTCTTTGGAGGGCTTGTGTTGTTTTTTTGTTGTTTTTTTTTTGACTGTTTAATAATGATAGAAAAAATATCTGAAGCAGTCACAACAAAAAACAGCAGCAGTGTCAGCAAAGGATTAAGTACGGTCAAATGAAGAATTCAAAAGTGGAGGCAGCCCATTGTGCTAGTATCAAAATATGATAAAACCCATGTGTGCTTACACATCAGAGCACGCACTGTATGCTGCCATGCAGTTTAGGCCACAAGTAGCCATACAAAAGCCCTTTAAGCTATTATATATACCTATATACCTTATATACCTATAGAGATAGGTATAAATAACGCCTTTCAGAATCTTTCTAAAGAGATCACTTCTTTGTGTAACAGCCTTGCATGGCTCTGAGTGAGCTGGCTAGTGACCCTTGTTACAAACTTTCCTCCAAACTTCACTGAGTAGGTATTTAACCTGTTGCTGTCCCACTTGGAAGCAGCTTTAATTTAGCATTATAAATAGCAAAAAGGGACAATTAGCTTCTAGAAGTGCCTATTCTAGCTCCCACTGAAATCAAAGGATCGGGTTCAAAGCATGCCCCAGAGTGTGGTAAACTCCTCACAGGAAATGGATATGCTAAAGTAAATGCTGACGGCTGTGAAATGTACAAAGTAGAGCAATATTTTAGGTCTCGATCCTCAATTAAGATTCATCCCTACGAAGTATTGCTGTGGGGTTTCAGAGCAGAACTGGATTCCTTGTAATTAGTCCGGATTGGATCATGAATGAAAAAAATGTACTAGCTAGAGATGGTTCATTAACATCCAGAGATAGCTTCACATTTCCTCATCAGCTGGCAGTAATGTGTACACTGGCTGTGTTCTCATGGGCTCAGGCAACGTATTTGCAAGCACAATTCTTCACAATTAACTAAAATCTTAAGAGGAGTTGTCATCATACAGTTGACATGCAGTACATTTCATAAGAGAGCATTCTGGGTTGTGAGGGCTGTGAGTCACCTCTGCTCTGACCTAAAAACGTATGGAACAGGAGGATGAATTCCTAACCCAAAAACGTGCCATTCCTCACCTTAAATTTGTACGATCAACATCTGTGTGCTGGGACTACTGCATCTACACCACACGCGATGCTCATTCACTGTCACATCTCACAGCTCAAAAAGACCTTTTGTACACTGCCTTTTGTATTGTTTTTGGCTGTGAGGAGGAAGAGGTGGGGACCCTGTCTGGGAAACAGGAAGCAGGAGGAAGTAGGGGAATATGGAGTAGAATAAGGTCAGAACTAAAAAGAATAGAAGAGCATTTATACCATTTCTAAACCACAATAAACATATAGGACTAAAGTCTGCCTCAAGCCATGCAGGGAACAGTGTGCTGCTTGGCTGAAGTTTAAACTCTAATGTGAATACAGCAACGGTCTAATCACTCCTACAAAAGCCATTTGCTGCTTTTTGATTTCTCCTTTTTTAAAAACCATTTGGGCAATTTGTTATCTTACAAGAGCAAGAAGATGCATGTGCTGCTGTGATAAATATGCCAGTCTGGGAAAGGAAAAGAGAAGACAGCAGCCTCAGGTTTCACCATCACGCTGAGAAAAAACTCAATCCAGAAACAAAGCAATGGGAAGCACAATCGGATCCTCAGCTGGGGTAAATCAGCACAGAGTAGCACTGATTTCATTGTTCCTGTTTACATCAGCCGAGAACCTTGCCAACACTCCAACTCCATGAAGTCCTGCTCTAAATTAGCACCACTTAACTCCGGCTTACGTGAAGCAGAATTTGACATGTTCTTTGATGGCTGGAGATTGATATTTTATATACAAATCTTGTCTACTTTATTAGGAACGGTGTGACCCAAATGAAAAAATTGAAAGCATTTAAAAACACCACCATCTTCATACATTCTGATGCTTAGATTGGCTTAATGTGGGCCAGCAGTGTATTTGGTTACTGCCATGTCTATCCCAGGATTTTCATCATTGCGCAGAAGAAGAGTCTTCATGCATCCCACTGCAGGTAAACTTGCCTGTTACTCAACATCAGGTGCTCTTTAAAGGGTACCCCCTTGCTGCCAAGAATGTTTTCCCATTGTTTTCCTTTTCTGTGTTGCACTGCCAAAGCATTTGTGCCAAAACTTAAGCCATCAGGGATTCTGATCCAGCCTCAAATCTCACAGACGGTGCACTTGTGCTGCCACACGCCCCAATAAAAGCAGCAGGGTCCTCTTTTTAAAGCAATTTGCTGGAGCATACTGGAAAAGAGCCTCACCAGCAACACAGGCACCTGTCCACAGGCACCTGAGGAGACCTGTGTCCCAAAAATGCCTTAGACCAAACATAAAGGAATCTGGCATGTCCTTTTGTGGATACTACTGGCAAGTCGAGGTGTGCTGTCAGATCTAGACCAGGTAGTGCTTCCTCCCCATGAAGGAGATCTTCTCTGCATCAGTGCAGTTTGCAGCAAGCTGTACAGCCAGCAGATGCTGCACAAGATGGACAGCTGGGAGATGCCACCAAGAGCCCTCCCATCAACTGACTTAAGAAAGCTCAGCAGGTCCCATCACCAGCTGCCCAGAGCCACAGCACCTCTGTGAGCCAACTTACACAGGCACAGCTCTAGTTCTGGCTTGTTCAGTCTGTTGACAGTGGACATCCACCCAGTTGTTATGGGTTTTAATACACTGCCATATGAAAGTGCTATTTCAGGACAAAGCTATTAATAGTAGTAGCAGCCAGAAAATAGCCTAGAAGGAATGCAATGTCTTGGTATTCCTGGAAGATCTAACAAATTCCCAGCATCCAAGAGGCCAACATGGTCAATTCAAGATTTTTCTGTGCACAAGGGCCTTGCTCTTTTGTTAGAGAATCTATGTGATAAGCCATCATGACATCCTTCACGGAAATGCCCAGTATGGATACCTGCTGAATGCCAGGTCTGCAGAGATTACAACACAGAAAGTCCCAGAGGGTGGTACTAGATTACTGCAAGCAAAGGCTGAGTGGTCTGATGAAGCATCAGGAGATACTGAAGTTCTGCAGCAGCAGGTGAAAGAGGTGAAGGATGGAAGAGGACCTGACTAAGACCTTCTCAGAAAGCTGTCTGACACAAGTACTTCCCAGAGGCTCTTCTTTCCAGGCTCTTCCCACACTAGCATCCTTTCCTTCCTTGTTCCTTCACACTGCATCTCCTCAGCAACACTTTACTTTGGCAGGAGCCTTTTGGTCAAGCTAAGGCACTGCACCTGGTTCATGCTCTCTCTTTCTCCTGGCAACCTACTTTTTTCTCCTGGCAGAACGTCCCTGGAAACATTGGAGAATACTGTGCAAGACTGCCAGACCCTGCCTCAAGTTTTTCCTGGCATTTGTCCCTCTCAGATTAATTGGGAAGGTTCCCAAATTAATTCCAATGTAAAATGTAATGAGCACAACACTCAGCACCACCTTTTGAAGGTGAGGGCATCTCTGCTGACAATGCCACAAGGCTTTCAGCATCCATTCTGCCTGTACCTGACTGCTCAGAGGATCCTAGTGAGACCTTTGGCTTCCCAGACCCATCCTTAAGTATTGTATTTGAGTAAACTGAATGAGACTTGACACTGTACCTTTCTCCAAGATCAGAAGGCCCTACTGATGTTGCTAGGAATTAGAAGATAGCACACTCACAGCATAGAGCCTTATTGAACCATCACACACATCTCCAATTCACTACCAAACATAAAGGATTTGGTACAGGGTACTCTGGTCTCTCACCACCCTCCAGAACAGAAACAAACAAAACTCACTTACCAACAAGGAAAAGAGAAACAAACTGTGTCTATTATAATCCCAACAACAGACATGCTAGTGGGTCTATTTCCAACTCAGACATTTTAAAAATTTAGTTTACCTTAAGAGTCTTATTTTCCCTGATTTTTCTTTTCTATTTATTTAAGACTATATAGTACCTTCTACAATAAGCCTGTTTTTGTAGGGCAGCTCTATACTGCTCCTTTCCTCTTTTGCCCTTTTGCAATGGGATGGAAGTCTCCACTATCGTGGCCTGGAAGACTGTGGCCAGGCTCTCTCAGTTTGGTCTGTGAGAAGGGAAAGAGCAAGGACACGTGCTCTGTTGCTGAGGAATGACAGCTCTCCCACTGCAGAAGTGGTGTCCCCTTCCTTGTGGCACAACCAACCCCCCCCATCATTTTGTTTATCATCAATATTGCTTAAGTCATTTTTAGTAGCCCTCACAGGCAGGGTCTGTTGCCAGCTATCATCATCCCAAACACTGTGAGAACTCTGTCACTCTTCTATGGTACAATCCCTGTAACAGATAAACACAAACATCATGCTCCCCCACGTACAAATTACAGCTTTCAGGAACTGCAATATTATTTTGGTTATAAACACACAAAGGTAACCTTTATGCTAGGCGAGGAGGAGTTGCACAAGAGACCACAGGCTGAGCCTCTGCTTCACAGGGAATGATCCTGGGAGCCTTTGCTGCTTCTCCTCCCACTGCTTCCCAGGCAGTTGCAATGATATCAGTGCTAAAGTAAGAGCCAAAATTCCTTGTGGTGGTAACTGGGGCTGCTGGAGGGATTTGCTTCAGTCCCACAGACCAGGAATGAGGATTCAGAAAGGGAGAGAAACAAGCTCAAAACGCGCTGTTAGCTATCACTAACGCTACATGCTGGCACAGTCTGCACATCCAGGATGCAATATTTCAAGCACTATTCATGACTTCTGCCATCGTGAGTCCCTCTAGAAGTCAAAAATAGTCTTTTTCTACATGTGGACACATTCAGGAGGACAGCATGAGCACCTCAGTGATGCTTCCCATCATGAGAGCAACTCAGAGGGATTTCATCCACTTTACATCGCTAACCCTTCCCATCAGACCACGGGTATCCCCAGCTCTGCAGATCTCCCATCACCACAGCGCTGAGTGCACAATATGTGTTAGAAAAGCATGAAGTCAAATCGAACCTGTAAGTTCCTGGGTGCTCCCTGGGGTGTTCCAGTCCTTCTCTGAAAATGCTAATGTGTCCCTACCCCACCAGAAGTAATGAAGCACTCCTGTAATAAAAAACTGCATTAAAAGTCTTCTTTACATGCGAGCTAAGAGCTTTCTTTCTCTCATACCATTTTTACTCATAAATATAATATCAAGGTGATTGTGTTCTCCTCAGCCTACTCAGAGTGTTCTGTAAGTAAAACCTGCAATTGGCAATTTATCAGATGAAAAAAGAAAAGCCACATTTCGTTTTTCCCTACACTTAAAGATGACCACGTGCAGCCTCTGAAGCACACCGATCTTCTTAACAAGGTCATGAATATCAGCCTGGAGGCAGAGGCAGGGAAACAAAACCACCCTGCACATGTTTTCCTTCTCTGCCGCATTCTTACTGATGTTTTGCTCACTTTCTAAGCAAAGAGGAAGCCTCTCCTGTTCCCGTAACTCTGTTTATTCACATTCCAGCAGCAGCGGTGCTTACAGCCACAAGGAGCTCTCCAAGGGCAGAGAATCCGATCTTGCTGCAACGCATTTTGAAGCTTGAGACATGGCCAGTTCTGAGCAGCAATGAGGTGGAAGCCGTGAGAGCAGAAAAGAAAGGCAATGGGTGGTGGGACACCATGAAATCTTTTGAAAGCACCATTCTGCAGGCTAGGACAAAAAGCACAGCACACCCTTCTCCCAGTGAAAAGACTGGAAAATGCTCTTTAGGAGGCATAGCCTTAAGAGTCTGAACAAATCCCCCCAGATGTCCCCGGTGACAAAGAAGCCCAATTTGATCAATACAGCAGCATTATTAACACAGCGATGGCTTACACGCAGCTGGTCATATGTTCCTGCCTTTGCCGACTGTGGGGGAAGGGGTGCAAACTCGGCTGTGGTTCACAGGGGAAATGTCTCTCAAAATCATTACACTGCACAAAGAATCTCTTACCCATTTCCATGCAAGCTGCTTTTCTGGGAGAACTCTGCTTTGTCAGTATTGATCAAGCTCAGGTGGAAACCCATACATATTTTGTGCATTACGTGCTGGGTTCGTTCTGGTTTTGTTTTGTTTTGTTTTTCAAAAAGAAACGTAACTTTTAATTGCTTTAAGATTCCTATCTTCAGGCTTTTCTTTGCAGCTACAAAAAGCCTTTTCTTTGTGGGCTGGGGACAGACACATAAATGTAGGCAGTTAACAATAACGTGACTGCAGAGGGTGGGACTTTATGAATAGCAAATCTTGTAAAAATATTATGGGGACTAGGAGCTGAGTTAAGTGTGTTTGGATTCAAACAGAAGGAACAGTAGTAGTAGGGTATGCATCACTACCACTGCCAAGCCCTGGTCAGAATCGTAGCCCTTCTGTGTTTGGCTCTTCACAAAGAGAGTTTACAGACAGTCCTTGCAAGTAGCTCAGGAATTGGCAAGAGAATGCAAAGGGAGAAAAACACTTACAGCTAATCATCTGCTCAAGTATGGCCGGCAAATCCGAGGATTTAGTAAAAATGGGGCCCTGCATGCACCACAAGCCAAGTGGGAGGAAAGGCATCACGCAGGCAGCGGTGTGCGTGTGCACCATCCCAGGTGGCTTGTGAAGGAAAAAAACACAACAGAGAACCTAAAAGAAAAAGCGCCACAGAAATGACGCATCTGTACCAGTTGTCCTTCTTCGGCACTCAGTTTGGACATGGTCAAAAAACAGGGAAAACAACAGACCTGTTTCTCCCCTCCACTGGGAAGAAATCCTGACACCTCTCTGACATAAGAACACAAAGACCATCAAAGTCAAATACTGCACAAGGAAGGTAAAAGGCTGAATTTGAACTCACTAAGGGTCTCTATACTGTATTTACCAAGATTTTCTCATCAGAAAAGTGTGGTGCTACTCCAGAGCTGCTGGCATAAAGCTCTCCCAGAAAGGGGTGCTGTACAAGTGTCTAGACGGACTAAAATTAAAAAGAACACATTATATGACACTGCCCACTGTCTGCAAGCCAGGGCCAGATTCTCACAGGGAGGAGTAAATCACTAGAACTGTAATCATAGATAGTGGAGTTATCTTAATTTACACTAAGCAAGAATTTGGCCCAGAAAAACATTCCTGTCAAGTCTGCAGCCAAAAATTCCTCCGCTAGACCACATTCCACCAGCTAAACTGCCAGGGAAGACAATTGCAAAAAGAATTTAATTAAAATAGAGATCAGGGAACTGGTAGCCTTTTCTCCACTCTCGGCTTCCTCTCTGTGACAACTATTAGGGAACCCCAATTTTCCAGCCAGAAAAATGGGCACTTACATCTCCCTGCTCTCTATGGGCAATGCCTGAAGCATCCTATGTGTTCAAAGCTCAGTCACTGTATCAAACAGACATCTGAACGCTCTAAAACCTGGGTCCTAGATGGAAGCATATGCATTTTGCTTTGCTGAAACAGCTCTGTCATTGCTCTTGGAAAATCTGAGCCTCAAAAAGGCAACTGTGAGAGACTGTAGGTGTCAGTCCTCTGACTCACCAGGGTACTGCCAGGGAATTTTACTGCCCCAGACCACACAAATCCACTGGCACAGTGGGTGAAGGAGAAAGTCCTTCCTTGGTCCCTGGTGCTGAAATACAGGTATGCACAAAGACCACTGCTTTTCCACTTTTCTTGTTCGCATTTAATCTCTGAACTTAAACTTTTGTATTGATTAGTATCTCAACAGAAAGAGGATTTTCTGCACACACTTCTTTTTTCAACTCCACCTGCAAGTCATTAAGTGGAATAATACACCAGGGATGTGGAGCAAAGCAATCACGCCATCAGCTCATAAGGACGATGTCACGTGGTGCCTAATTGTAGCAGGTCCTTTCTTCCCTTTTACTCCTTAATTTTCATTAAAACATTTGGCTTTTTACATGCTTGTCTGCGAGAACATCTGCAACGGCACACTGTGCAGAACCTTCTTCTTTACAGTCCTTGTGTTCCGCACACACATTCCTAAATGGTGCCCACCTCTGTACAGTTTGTAGAACGCTTGTGCTTGAGGAAGCTGCTAATTCCCGGGCAAGACCCTGTTCTGTACACCTTGCTACCTGCACTTCTAGAAGAACACAGTTACAGCCCCACGAGCCAGCTGAGCATTGATGAACATGTTATTTTGTATCCTCTCACACTTCCTTGGGGGGAAAAAAAAAAAAAAGAGGAGAAAGATCACAGTTTTTGTGAACAATTTTCACAGAAGCACAACCTACAGAAAACCATCACAGCTCTGCAGCCCACAACCAGCTGTGATGCTCATTACTATCCAGTGAGGCCCCACTGCTTTGTTACAACCCCAGCAGACACTATGGGTTGAGCAGCATTCCTCCTGTGCAGGAAGGAAGGGGAATCACACATCCTCCAAAACACCAGGAAAATACTTCTTTGCAAGCCTCCTCTGCGAGCATCCTGAGCTGCCCCAAAGGAGCAGCAATGGCTAAAAGCAGCAAAGCAGACAAACAGACCAGGAAGGTCTCACGGCGCTCAGTGCTTCCCGGCATCTCAAGCATGCCTCCTGCTAGCAGCTTCCTCAAATCCTCCTTTACGGTGGCGCAGCCAGGACGTACCAGTCCTGCCTCTCTTGGGTCCAGTCCAGAACCCACTTGGATGCAAGGGAATTATTTCCATTGCTTCCAGCAGCCTTGGGACAAGGCCGAGCTGCCTGCCCAGCACTGACTCAGCAACAACAACTGCGGAGGAGGTGGAAATGGTGCCCTTCTGTGTTGCAAGGACTGGAGCCATGCAGCAAGCTGGCGGAAACACCAGGAAGGGTTCTTAGTGGCAGCCAGCACCCAGAAACATGTTCACAGCTTCACAGGGTGAGTCCAGGAAAATGTACACTCCCAATGATGCCTTCCAAGCTCCTCATACTGACGACAGCATCTTTCCTCTGCTGCAGGATCAGCATGAGGGTGCTGCAGGTCCAACATGCTCTCCCATGGCCCCGTGGAGCCTCCTTGTCCCTGGCCACCAAGAGGGGCCACCTCATAGGCACTGGGTGGTGCTGGGACCCTGCCCACACTGCTCCTTTTGCTGAGGGGCAAGACAGAGGTGTGTCAGGTGTCACAGAAATTCAAGCAGCTTTTCTAATGAGCCATGATCACAAAAACCAGTGACCTTCAGCTTTTGGCACACCTGCACTGTTTTTTGAACAAGGGGCAGCAGCAGTTCATGGCAGCCCTGCTCTTCCCATCACTACTCACCATGCAGTTTTCAAACCCATACCTCTTTTGTTTTTAGACTCTAAAATACTGAGGTTTTCCATTGTCTGCTGTCAATAGCCACTCTGATCAGCTACCATCACATCCAATGATTAACACCATTTTGACTTCATCCACTTGAGTTTTGATCTGTTTCATTAAGCAAACAAACAAAACTTGGCATAATTTTTTGTTGTTTTTTTTTGTTTCCATTTACTTGATGGATTGCAGCCCCCGCTATAAAAGACATCTTAATAAAAGCAACCCAGAAAACTAAGGAAACTGATAAAATGCTTCCACTGTGAAGAAAGGTGGGAAAAGGGCATAAAGAATAAATTCTACAGTTTGGGGGGTTTTTGTTTGTTTGTTTGTTTTGTGATGCCACCAGAACAAGAGTGTATGTAAAGAAACACACAGGGCAGGAAACCAAATCCTTGAGACTGAATTTGGAGAAAGATAAATCAATGCATTTATACAAGAAATAGCAACAGAGCGCACACACGCTAACTACAAAGCTGAGATCCAGTTGGGCTGAAAAGAGATCTGAGCAGATAAGACAGCAAAGAGCAATATGGTTTGGAGGACACACTCTTAACATCTGATATATAGGAAAACTGGAGGGAACACCAAGATGGAAAGCATGACAAAATTGAAAGAGACATGCACATTTATTACTATTTTTCATGTCTGCTGCACAGTCAGTATTATAATCTCCAGTCAGCGAGAGAAAGTCCCACACTACATTTACATGAAAAGGCTTGAAAGAGTTAATATAGATAAAGATGGTAAGAAGCATCGCTTCATTCTTTTATGGATTGGATACGAAACCAGACAAAGCAATGGAGTTGCTCATGGACAAATGAGAGAATACAGGACAGCAAGGAATTTGGTTCAAGTAGGAAGGAAAACAGGCTTGTAGATATTCTTTCCCCAAATGAGGTTTTAGCCCACGCTCCCAAGGAAAGCAGGGTCTCACACTAGGTGGATTTCCAATGAGATGAGGAAGATGCACCAGGGCATACAGTAAGAATCGGCATCTAGGCAAAAGAATTTTATGATGTAACAGAGATTACATTTTCTGTGCTCATTTTGGAATCAGAAATTTCTGAATTAGTAGAACTGCTGATTAGCAATTTAGAAAATCAGAAATTAGCAATGGACCAAATCTGTTTATATGCACAGTTCACTGATGTTGGATAAAGGTAGTGATCGAAGAATGCCTTTTCACCACGTGTACTCTGTTCTGTGCGCTCTGCTCTTGAACCTCATTTGTCTCCAGAATTTGCCATTCAGATCACCCCCATGCTGAACATAAGCTCTCCTATGATCTTTCTCAACCTCAGAGGCCAATCTTCAGGAAGAATTCAGCCCCACGCTCTCTCCATGTCATGGCACTGCACGACCTCTCTCACCTGTCTTTGTTTCCCAGACAGGTATCACTGTCCTGGGAGAAGCAAAGCCCACAGCAGGTATCATCCTACTTTGCAGTGCTGGGGAGAGCATGTTTGAAGCTTAGAAACATCTCCTTCCTTCCCACCTCCATGCTTTCTTCATTTGAAAAAACAAAGCAAATGAACCATGCTGCATCCTGTTTCATAGACACTTTTTGATGGGGAGAAAATTTCTTTCCAGCAGTTTCCATTATATATTAGCTGAAAGTAGGGGGAGAAACAATATTTATAAGATGCCTAAGGCCACACTCACTATAAAACAGAAATAAGCCAATACAGTCAGGGCATAACTTACTACTGCACAACATTTGAAAAAAATGTATCCTCTCATTATGGCTCTTGAGACTATCTCCTCCCCCAGTAACATTTGAAGCACGTTTATGAGAGCCATAGAGCAGCAATATTGTTTTAATCAAATCATTAAAATGGGTGTGCTACTTTGTGCCCATATCCTGGTATTTATTCCACATCCTGACAATATTCAGGATTTGTATAGACCATTCTCCTCCAAAGTGTCAAGTGACTTTGTAGATGCTGGGCCAGTGCAAATCTGCATATCACCACTGTGACTTTGGCAGATCTGCATCAGTTTGCATCAGCCAGGATCTGACTCACCAACTCATCCAAAACCCTCATGTGATGTGAGAATTATTTTTCCCTTTTAAGCAGAGAAAAAGAAGTTCAGAACCAGATGTCAAAGGTTTTCTTAACCTTTTCCACTTAAGCATACAGAAAAGGAAAGGAGACAGAAATTCCCTCCTTTTCACAGTATAACATCTGATGAGAGATGCAGCTTGCTCAAAGAAAATCCTAAATCACAAGGCCTCGCAGTTGATCTAGCTTTCCCATAGGAATAAAATCCATCTGAGACAGTCCCAGTGGAGTCTTCAACCTAGGAATCATTCAGCATCCAGCTGAACAGGCATTTGACTCTTGAAAGATTAGTTTTCCTACGGTGGGCTATTCTTGTACGATACCAGGTGACATGCACTTATCCTAAAATTCCCCAGCAGCTACAGAAGCACCTTACAGTCCCTTTCATTGGGCTGGGTCAGCACTTGAAGCCATCAACCTCTTCTTTCAAGATAGGAGATCTCTGATAGCATTCTCCTGGACTAATCAGACAGAAACCCCTCTTCCTCTCGCTATGTGACTGCAACCCCTCCTGCTCCTTCACCTGTTTCTTAAAGCTCCAACACCACAGGCTTCTGGTTACACCAGAAGCGTGTTTCTTAACACCAAAAACAAGCTTCTGGTTTCCTCAAATGTCTAGGAAAGCCTACAAACACAACTTTACACTATCCCAAAAGACCACAAACCAAAACCACATAAAAACAATGATCACCTTGCCTGAAGTACAGCAACCTTTCAGTGTTCACATCCATTCTGAGGTGCTGGCATAGTGACTGGAATAGCAGCAGCATACAGAGATGGAAAAGAGCTGTTTTGCCCAAACTGGTCATACTCTCCACCAGTCATTCCAGTGTCCACTGCTTTTCCCTTATTATTTTAAAATGTAGACAAATTTTAAAAAAGAGACACTGACATTCCTCCCCAGCTGATCTGGTCACTGATGAGGGAGGTCTCTTTTCACTGGCACAGACTTCCCATTGAGCAGCAAACGCAGCCTCTCCGCTGTCCACGTGTCGGAAACAAAGCCATTTCTGTCCTGATGCTTTCCATATGAAACACCAGCTCCCATCTTTCTTCTTCTCTCTCCCTCCCTTTCTTACTTTATTACTCATGCAGCAGCTGTAGTAGCTTGCAGATGAGTGGAACATTTCCTTCGGAGCAGTGTAAATTTTCCAGACTGACATGGGAGGCCAAAAGAAAGAAAAGAAGAAAACAACCTCCAAACAAGGATCATGAAGTGCTTTTCACTAGTAAGAAGCAGACAGCAAGCACAGCAGGGCTGTAACCCTTTAAGCCACTGTGCAGCCACAAGTAAAAGATCAAAGTCTCTGAGCTGCTGTGCTCTAGGATGTGAAGCACCTCAAAACCAGCAGTGGCCGGGGTGCCCAGGCAGGGTGAGCAAAGAACCCTCACCCAAAAGATGACAAAGCATCTTGCATCTGGCTGTGAGGAGTCCTGTACGAGCAGAGCTGAGTGGGAAGAAGTGACCAGCAGCTCCACAGAGGTGATGGAGACACGTGGCTGCACAGCTGTTGCACACCTCATGCATCTGTATGCCTCACCAGATTTGTACCTCCAAGTTATGGATCAGAAGCAGTCAGACACTGCTTATGGCACCACGTGGTGCTGTGGCTGCAGTGCTCAAACAATACAAGAGCCACAGGCTGCAATGAGCCCAGATATCTTCTATTAGGCAAATTGATACTGGGTGGGAAAAATGAATCAAGTCTGAGGGCCACAGGACAGCAAAGCAGAAGGTGCCAAACCAAGTCTCTCACATCAGAAATAGAGACAAGCCTCTAGAAAGTAGCCCTGGTTGAAACATTTGCTACCAAGCAGTCTCCAGCTGGAAGAAAAGAAAAAAAAAGGTATTTTTATTTAATCTAAACTGTTTTATTAGAATACTTGAGTTTTGGAATCACATCATCACCTAAAGTTTCACACACCCAAGAGGTAATGTGCAAGGGCAGATCTGAATCGAGCAGAAAAAGTGATCAGTCTCTAACATCACACCTAAGGCTGTGATAAGAGTGTAAAAAGCAGGCAGACAGGAGCAGCTCTCTCCCCTTCTTCTCCTCTACTTACCAAACCTTCTCACTATGGCCCTTGCTTGTTGGAACCTTTGTTTTCCATTCAGCACCAGTGCAACACGAAGACAATTAAAGGCAGTCCCCTACCTCACCCCCCAGTACAAAGCTTGATGCTGATTCCCCTCCCAGGCTGGAGGCAAGACAAGTCAGCAAGGGGTAGAAACTGCAAATGTTTGCAACTCAAGAACTCTCTTTGTTGGAAATGAAGCATGCCCACTGAAGAGTCAGGATTAAAACCAAATGCCTAACAGCATAGTAGCCTATTAGTGGTGAAAGCATTTTGAAATCTAATTTACTTGTCACACTGCATGCATTTTCCTCACTACACAATCCAAACAGTCGCTTTCACTTTGATTTCCAGTCACTTTACTCAGTTGCATGGGAAGGATGTTGAAGTGCAAGAGTTGCAAAGACAGCAGGTGGGCAAGATGATCCCATCCCAAAAGCACAAACCTTGCTCATGGCATGTTTTCTTGTTGTTTTTTTTTTTTTTAATTATATAGATGGAGATAATTTCACTGATTGCAGTTCATGTCAAGGCACGTTGATTTACAAGCTCCATCACGGTCAAATGTCAACCTTATGCCAGTATGCATTTAAAATCGACCTTGGGAGGCTGTAAATTTAAGGGCAGGATTTGTAAATCAGGACACGAATTGGACTCTCTCAGAAAAGCCTCTCACAAGCCAGCGTCCTTCTCCTTTGCATGCCCCCCCATCAATCACACTGTCTCCCGGACTGGCTTCTGTTCCCGGCTACCTCCCTACCCCTTGCTGAGCAGGGGCTGTTGGCAGCCTCGTGTGATTTAAGCCCCAGCTTTGCACGCAAGTCCACAACGCTGGCAAATAACCAACAGGATTAGGATGTGTCAGACATGGTCTATAAGCCCCACGTTCAAAACCATTATGACACTTAAATGCGTATGTCTGTGGGACCTTCACCAAGCACTAATACGCTGTCGGTGCGTGACTCAGACTCTTTAGTGTACATTGTAAAGTATACCACATGCATCTTAATAGTTCTCTAAACAACAACACGTGTAATGAATACACAGTTGCACTGAGCGGAAACGCTCTGGATTGGAAAGGATCCTTCGTGTGAGAACAAAGAGAGGGCAGGTACCTGTTTAAAATAACCAGGAGCAGCAGAGCAGCTTACTAATACACTGAAAAATATGAAAACGTTAAAAATAAACAAATCCTTGCCTTTCTGCCCAAGTTTCTTACACACAACTCCCGTTTGTCCCACCTTCTAAAAACCAAGATGAGGTAGCATTAGCACTGTGCACCAGTTGTCTCAAATACACCACAGACCCAGGGAGGGGGGGAGGCTAAGGTCAACTTTCAACTATTTATCTACACTATTTCACAGAGGTGATCGCACAGCCACAGAAGGCTCTCAGCTGCCCTGTGCTTTCATCCCATGGGATGGGGTGGCTGGATCTGGCGCAGCCCCTCTTGCCCCAGCCACTTTCCTGAGAACCCAAGCCTCTAACAGTGACCCTCGCAGCATCCGCGGGAGAAGCGAAGAGCTGCCAACTTGCCTTATAACTGAAGTACTAAGGAGAGGCTTGGCGCCCTGATGCAGTCCAAGATGTCTAACTACCCCAGAGCACAACGGCTGAAGCAATTTCCTCTCGAAAGGGACAAGAGATGCAGACCCTGCTCTCACAGGCAGCCCTCCCCACCAGCTGCTGCCAAGACCAGGGGTTGGTTGCAAGTGCAGTCTGGCTAGCAGACACGTGCAGGGATGTGTCCATATATCTCCATGCTGATGTCTCTCAAGCTCAGACAATAGAAGCATTTTCTTAATGCTGCTGGAATCAAGTAGCCAGCTTTTTTATTTCTAAAAACAAAAGACCACAGGATATGTCTTCAGTGGCTCAGAAACAAGAAAAGTAGAAGGAATATCACAGGTTTTTTTTTTAAAGCCTGTGTCTTTAAAGACCATCTCAGCGCTCTGTGAACCAAGCATATGACTTTTGAAGCGTTGAAGTGGCAATGCTGGGAAGGAAACACAGCCAGGAGAGTACTCAGCTCAGACATTCAAACACGTGTAGTGCCTGTCAAGACTGAAGTCAACAGAAGAAAACTGGGATGGTCTCAAACATAACAGCATCAAGCTGGGGAATATGCTTTAATCAGATCTGTACCCTATCTACTATAACAAGGGAGGAACAGAGAGGAAAATAAGAGGGATTCAGCATCACTCTTTATTAATTCTCAACCTTTATTAATTCTCCAGAATTCAGCTTTACCATCTAAAGTAAAACTTCCATCAATTAAAATACTTGTGAATAATTTTTAGGAGGTTTTGAGTGTTGTGATCATAAGTATTTCTTCCCCTTTGCAGGATGTGACAGATTTGGTATGAGGTGTACTATTACACAACTACTCAACATACTGAACACCAGCACTGCTCCACCAGTGAGCAACATCCTATTTTTCTAAGGACAAACGCAACCAAAGTTGGCCACGTGCAGCTACAGTCATACAGAAACAGCTGCCTTCTTACAGTCCTGTAACACATGTTCCAGTGCAGAATGGAGAACCAAAGCACTGGATGTTTCTCAGAGGAAAGATATTGGACAAGGCCTCAAAAATACGGCAGTATCCAGAAAAAAAAACATTGTCCTCTAAGCTCAGAAACTTCAGTGTGTAATTACTGCGTTATACTGAAGAGCTTCTGCTGCTTCCACCTGGAAGTACTGCATTGCAGACTGGCTACATATCTTGATATTTATGAAGACTACTCAAATCTATGTACTGCCTATGATAACGTAAAGACATGGGTGGGTTGAGAGGTGTGAGGGTTGAAACATCCCAAACAAATAAGAAGTATATTGAAATTCAGCATCCACATGACTGTGTATTGCTTACAGGTATATACTCCATTTCAAAATCACTTGCCGTAAGTCACACACACAGTCAACTATTTAACACTTGCAACATGGATTGCAGGGCTCTACACTTTCATAATGCTTTAATAATTTATAACAGCAGATTCTGTAATTAAGGGGAATCAGAAAACAACACAGACAGCAGTCTCCAGCTTGTCTTTCCTTTTTCTCCATATCCTTCTACAGGATGACAGGAGCTTGCTTTCAGCACATGGAGCAAGCAGAGAACATACACTGGTGCTCAGGTCTGACATGCACTGCCTTACACATGTGGCTGTTCTTGGAAGTCAACCATTTCTGCAAGTTATTCTCTAGAGGTATGATGTACTATAAGCACTTAAGAAATGTGTAGCACTGTGACTGGAACCAAGATGAAATAGCAATATTAGAAGAGATGTTTTAGTTTATGTAGCGGCCAACTATGCCATTAAACTAGAACAATGGAGATGATGGGGAGGCAGGAATGTTTTCCAGTGTCATTTATGCCTTCCCAGTACATGGAAACTTCTCCTACAGGCCTGAAAATGATCCTGTCTGACAAGTGGAAGTCAGCATTAAGAGGTAAGAGTTCTTATAGATTAGTCACTCTGGGATTCTCCACTCTCACACAACACCGGGATCTCCAGGCCCTCTGCCAGGATGGGTCACTTCTACCTCCCTACCCCACAAACACCGTACCTCAGCATCATTGGTGTCAGCCATTTCAGAGCAAGATAAAATGAGGCTTAAAGACTTGATTAAAAATACACAAAGAAGGCTCTACCACAGAGTCAAAGGCAAAACAAAGGTTTCCTTGATTTTATGCTTTCAGGAAACATACATCCCCCTCTGAAGGATCGGGGCTTGCTGCAGTTGAGAGCAACCGGGTCAGCCAAGGAAAGAGGAAACATCAGTTCAACGACACAGCGCTATTCTCACCAACAAGGTATGTTCTGCCCAATGACACACATGGGAAAGACTGGCTGTCTTGCAGTATGAACCAGAATATGACACTCAAACCCTGCAGATTTTAAACTTCTGAATCAACCACACGCACGGTGGCCCTGTGCAGCTACCTGCCTGTTGTGCCCTGGGAATCACATGCTAGAGAGTGCTCTGTGGAACCTCACAGAAAGTGAAGAGAGCCCCTAAATATATTCCACAAGACCTCTTCTCCACAGAGGGATGATGAGTCCAGAGACCTCCAAAGGGACAGGATAGTAGGGGCAGTTTGAAATGCCACATTTAAAAGAGACATATCCAACTCCTGGAGACGCTCTTTGATCACGTTGATCTTTTAATGACCCCTCAAACACCGCTGTGAGGGCACAACACAAGGGACAGGCTGAAGCCCCAGGTCCAGCCCCTGCCAGTCATTACTTTGCAGCCCAGCCCACTGACAGTGGGACCACGTGCAGTTCCACAGATACACTTCTTGCAGCCACCTCCCTCAAAACCAGCCTTCTGCCCCCTTCCTTCCATGCAGAGCCACAGGGTACTCCCCAGCCTCATGCTGCTCTCCTTACAGCCTGATCTCAAGGATGCCACATCAGACACCTACTCCTGGTGAGCAATGGCGTGTGACCAGAGCTCATGCTGCAGGGCAGCAGCCACACAAGTGCTGAAATCTACCTCCAGATGGATTCTGGAATGCGGAGTCAGCTCACAGGGACGAGAGCAGCCCAGACGGTTCACATTACTGCAAGGATGGAGCATCAGGCAGAAACAGACAGATACTGAGATACCAGCCAGCTGGTGTACAGCAAATGCCTGATTTTTCAAAGCACAACCCACCTCTTTCTTTTATCTCTCCTAGTGCTGTGGCTGTGCAGTGCTGCTTGAAGAGACTAAACAAAGTTCTCCCTCTCCTGATGAAGCTGTGCGACTTATTAGATTCCAACCTCCACTCCAAAACACTCCTAACCTCACAAGCTCTTAGCTGAAGGAGGACAGCCAAAGCTGACATAGTAAAACCAAGCATTTTCTTGCCCAAAACCCAAACCTCCCCCTTCCCACCAACATCTGTTTTAAAATAATGCAAAACACATCATGGATTGAGTTCCAGCTTCACTCCAGGTATTTCTACTTTTATTATGTAAAATGTCTGGGATGGAGTGGTGTTTTTTTTTGTGTTTTTCCTCCTGAAAAGGAAATGTAGGAAGGAAGAGATGACAAAATTCACTCATGTTGTACACATTTTGGGCTGCTCTCATTCAGCTCCAATGCTGTCAAAAGTGAAAATGCCAAACTTGCTCACGTTTCTCTTGTAGTGGGAAGGAAAAAAGGAAGAGATCAGCTGACCACATGCAAGCATTTAGCAACCTGCCTGTTGCTGCCTGTCAGTGCCCTCTCTGAGCGATGGTGTTTCACAATCGGAAATATGAGCAACTGCCCAGCTGTGAAATCCTCAGCTACAAAAGCGTGATCCAGAGTCAGGAGAACAGGGAGTCAGGACTGTGGCAACACTGATGCCAGAGTGCCCTCAAATTTTCAGTGGGGCATGCACATCTTTTATAGTATTGGAAGAGACTCTACTTCTAGCAGCAGCAATTGGCATGAACTAAGCCCTCTCCATAGAGGGCCAACAGCCTGATAATCACAGAACAAACTGAGCTCATAACTTGACCAGGAAGCCTGCTCTTGACCCACACAACTACTTCCCTCAATTTAAGAGACTTTGAAGTAATCTCCTGGGGACATGGCTTTGCTGCTGTCAGAAGCACTGCTTTGCAGCTGCCATGGAACTCAGGTCTTGCACTAGAGATCTTCATGGGAGTGGAGGCAAGACCCATTCAAGCACCTCTGCTCAGAACTAAAGCTGCTGCCCTCAGCCTCAATGCTTCCTATGAGGATTGATCACTGCCCTGACAGCTTTTAGGGATGCCTTCAGGCGCACACCCACACACATGCAATGTGTCCTAAAGCTGCTACAGTTTGTCCAAAGTGAATAAATCCCTAAGACCTGGCTCTGTTCACAAGTGACTGAAATCAGGGTCTGTCAGTGGGTCTGCCAAGCCCATGTGGCAGCATGCTCAGTGCAGTGACGGCAGCTGCCGCCACCAGTGATCCACCAGCTTTGCTCCCCCATTGTTTGCAAGGAGAGTCCAGGCAGCAACAGGGGAGAAAAACAAATTGTAAATACAGGATGTATTATGAAACATTGGGCACTGCTTGGAAGATCTGAGGGGAAGAAAGGGAAAATGTAGTAATTTTTCCTCAACTTTGCTTTCCAAATATGCTGAGAGTCAGTGGGGTTTAACCAGTTAAGTGTCACATTTCAATTCTGCAACACTACAAGTGGGCTTGGGTAGGTACTTTGTTCGGTATCAAACAAACCACTGCTCTGCCACACATAAAAGAAGGCAGCAGGAGACAGAGTATCACACACAGCACTGCCTAAAGCATGCTGGCTATGTCAACAGATTATCTCGCTTTGGTCTTCCCAGACTGCTAGTAATATGCAACCCATCCAACAACAACGATGCTATGAAATTATTACTTGTTTTTTATGAAATTATATCAACCTCTTCAGTTTAATTAGCATGTTAAAAATATGAAAGGAAAGCAGATGTGACCACCATGGATGTCGAGCTGAATATTAATAACCAAAAGCATCCCCACCCCCTCGGAGGATAAAGCAAAGTTGGATCAGTCATTTTGCACATTAAACCCTGGATGTGTTCACACACAGTTGTCAGTAAACCTCTTGTAGGTGTGTGCACACACAAAGCTGGAGCCAAAACAATTTTACTAGGACAAACCTTTAAAGATCCAGCTACAGCACAGCCAGACGACAAAGCTACAGCCTGACCGGCCACATTTCTCCCTGCACAAATGCTTGTAAAGAAAATTAAATAAATGTGCCACACTGTCACTTGCTGAAGAACTAACACACACTGCCCTTACACTAGCCAAGACTAATGTGAGTGCTTGCAAGACAAAAACCAGTGGCCCATTATTTCTGAGCTGACGGTGCCATGGTCTGTGCATGGCATTAGCACCACATGTCATTCCAGCCACACTCCACTATTCTTACTCACGAGCACATTTTTTCTGTTAAAGAGACACCAGTTTAGAGGATTCCAACTGGCGTATCACTTCTGCCAGAAAATCACCTCCATAAACAGGGCTACAGGGAGGAATGCTGCCTTCCCTTTCCCTCCCTATCCTGGCAGATAACTATTTATATGTCTATGCATTTCAGTTCATCGTTAATTTTATACGGCTTCTTTCTGTCACCAGCCATCATTTCAATGCATCCATAGTACTCGATTTCCACCTTTAGAACTACCCTGATTCTTCCTGCATGTAACCAGAAGGCACTGGTGATGGGAACCAGCCAGAGGCGGCATTGTCTTAAGGCACAGCGAGCAGCGTGCACTTCTCCTCATGTTCCCAAAAGAAAAAAAAAAAAGAGAAAAGGAATAAAAATGAGTTGCTCCCCTACTTACAGAATTCAGCTTCAAAGCTTTTGCCTCCATGCACCTGCCCGCCCCCACTTCTGCTTTCAGCTAGGATTTTTATTGACATGTACTAATTACCTGAAAATAAGAATGATCTACTCCGTTTCCACCAGCTGCCAGCTGTCAGCACTGGCTGGAAGTGATCAGCCTCACTTAAAAGAACAAAAATAACGAGAGGGAAAAAAAAAAAAGAAAAAAGAAAAACTAAGCTGAAAAACGAAAGGAAATAAAAGCAGGAGTGGTGACAAAGGCAGACCTGGCGGCTGTCACCGGGCCTCAGGTGCTCCGACAGCTGCGGGCAGGCAGGGCTGCACGGGCTGCTCAGCTGGCCGTGGCAAAAAGAGAGAGACGTACAGCTCTACCCACGCGGAAAAAAAAAAAAAAAGAAAAAAAAAGGAAAAAAAAATAATGAAAACCAAAAGGAAAACAACCAACCCTGAAGCAGAGAACAAAAAATGAAATAAAGGCAGAAGCGCAGCCCCGAGGCACCGACTGCCTGCACTTAAGAGATTTACAGGAGTAACGTAAAGCATTCACCTGCTGCCAGTTCTCCTCCAAGGATGGCAAAGCTGAGAAGTAGCCGGTGTCGTGGACAAGCTGCAGTTCCTGGAATATACTATAACTAGCCAAGACATCCATGCTGCTGCCGGCCGGCCCCTGCTCTGCTTTGTGTGTGTTTGTTTGCTCTGGAGGGGGGTGTTTGGGATCATAAAAAAAAGAGGAGGAAAAGCAACCAATGATAGATCCAGCGTCCCTTTTGCTTTGTTTTGTTTCAGTCACACTTCAAAAAAAAAGAAAAGAGAAAAAAAAAAGAAAGCAGAGGAGAGGCGGGCTGTCAGCGCGGAGGGGACGCGGGGCCGGGCCGAGGCGGCCGCGCTCCGAGCACCCCGCGCCCGCCGCACCGGGGCACGTCCCCGTCCCCGTCCCCGTCCCCGTCCCCGTCCCCACCACCGCGGCCATGCGCGCTCGCGCCGCCCTCCCCGCCCCCTCCCCGCTTTATTTTCGGGCCCCCCCCGCCCGGTTCCCTCTCACCCTCCCTCAGCAAACCCGGCCCGACTCCCCCCCGCCCGACTCCGCCGCCGCCTCGCGGCCGCCCCGCCCACCCCCCGCGCGCAGCCCACTCAGGCAGCGCGTGACCATGTAGGGTAAACGGCGGGGCGGGGGGGGCGGGGCCGCTTCGCGCCTAGAGTCGCGGTAGCCCAATGGAAGCGCGAGGAGGGCTTCGGGGGCGGGGCTTAGCCGCCGACCGCTCGTCGATTGGCTGGCGGCGAGGCTCCCGCCTTCTCCCCGCGGCTCGCGGGGCGGCGCGCGGCGAGCTATTTTTAGGGCGCTATATAACGGGGCGGAGGCGCGCGCGGCGGCGGTAGAGCGAGGGGCGGCGCGGGGCTCCTCTCGCGCCTCGGGCTCGCGGCTTTTGCCGCTTTCAGCAGAAATCCTCCGCTCTTGAGCGGCCGCGGGGCGGGCGGCCGCCGCGCCACTCCCCGCCGCTGGGCGTGCGGCCCGGGGGGAAGGTTGGGGTGGCTGGGCAGGGAGAGGGCGGCTTTCGTACCGGGGGCCCCTGAAGAAGAGAGCGGCCGGAGAGGCTGTCCGTGACGGGATTGGGCGCGGCGCTCGCCGAGCGAGGGGAGCGCGCTGCCGCAGGGCCGCCGCCGCTCCTCGTCGGCCAGGGACCCGCGCGCTGCTGGCTCCAAGGGCCTCAGCTGGTGCGGGGCCCTGGCGCGCCTCATCCTACGTGCCCTGCCCCGGCCGGTGGGAGAACGTGAGGCTGCAAAGCTCATCAGTGTTAATTAGCTCGTGGCGCGTTGTCTTTCTCGGCGGTGAAGACAAATCGCCTTTTCTAAGATCGAGTCCGTGGTAACGGTTAGAGAAGCCCCTCGTGAAGAATGCCTCTGGGAATAAAGCTGTTCCCCAGACAATGGCTGCACTGAGGCACGTGTTTCCCAAGCTGCTGATGGGCAGCGCTGCCATCGTTTTTAAGAAGCAGTAAGCGCTACGGCCTCAGTTTGAGAGCCGAGATACGGAGGAAAAATGGGAAGTGAAGTCGCTCCACAGTAACTGCGAGACACTGGGCAGCGGGCGTTTCTTCACGTGAATGGTCTCACCTGTACAGAAACACGTGTGTGGATGCGGGCTTCGGCCCCTGCCTTCATGCTCCTTCCTGCCAAAGAGCTCAGCACGGGCTGGGCCGGGCTCAGAGGGATGCCCATTTCTCACACTGCACCCCGGGAGCTGTTGGTTGTCTCGAGCGTGGCTCTCTGCAACGCTTTCATCCTCGCGGAAGAGCTGGATGTGAATAATAAATTGCTCTTTCTCATAAATACACCCACAAAGGTGTCGAAGCGCATGTTGGCAGGAAGAGGAGAGGGAAGGTTAGCGCAGTGAGCGATGCTGAAGGTCCTCCAGGCAGTTGTTACCAATTCCAGGCATGCCTCGAGCTGGCACAGCAATGCCTTTCTGGGACACCTTGAAGAGCAGAGAACTCATCTAAGGTGGTCAGATCTGGTAAGGAGCAGTACCTGGGTATTGTAGCACTGCTCCTGTACTGAGAGGCTTTGCAAGAAATAGCTGTTTCAGAAGGAGCTTTCAAAAAGCAGCACTCCTAAAGAGCTTGTCAGAACAAGGCCACATGCATATGTAGAGGCTGTCTCTGACCTAGGCAAGGAAACAGGACAAAAGCAATAAAGATTTATAGCATGAGCTACTTAAACATATGCTTTATGTTCAAATCCTGTAATTCCTGTGGCTGAAAAACATTTTGGTGCTATAATTCTGTCCTTGTTAAGCGTAACTACCCTTTGATTAAGTTGGCTGTTTAGTGCTCTGATTGCCAAGCCATCCCTCTAACGCCAGTGCAGGAACAGTGCCTGCGTGAGCTGTGGATTACTCGTGCTTGGATTTTTTGGAAAGCTCTGTACCTGCAAGCATCTGTGTGCAGACAGCCCAGGAGTCGCTTCTGCTCTGACAGTCACATATGCTTGCACCAAAAAGCTCTGGTTTGAATTGTCACTTAAAATTTTTCTGTCCATCAATTTTGAACTTCCTGCTGAAGGTGGTAGCCCCTGTAGAAACAGCCTCTTTTCCACCCTTGGACTGAAAGTTGTTCCCAGTGGAACCAACACTTTGCACCAGCAAAAATCCCTGCCTGTGCCCAGGCTGCACTGTAACTGACAGCCAGATCCTGTGAGCAGCTGCTGGTCTGCTGCTCTTTCTGGCTTCAGGAGGAATTGTCTGAGGGCAGGATTTTGGCTGTGAGCCGTGAGGTGAAGAGCTGGGCTACAGATCTGGCTGCATGCCCAGGTGGTTTCCAGGCAGACACTGCATTTTTATTGTCTTGGATATTCTGTTTTGGAGGTCAGTCGAGAAAGCAGAATGGGGTTATCATTTGGCAGAAGTAGAAAAGTCTGGACAAAAAAATGAACATGATGATACACTGAGTGTAATGCTCTCAGTCCAGCATCTGGGATAGCGTATACCTGTGCTAACCCAAAGCAATTTTTGCCATACTCCTTTGTTTTCTGGGGTACACTGACCTTACTGCTGGCAGATAGCCACTCTCCCTGCTCAGCCACATTGCCCATCAGAGAGCAATGCAACCTCACATGGAGGAGGAGCACCACCATCACGCAGCTGGGCTTAAGGGCTCTGAGGTCTGCACAAACACAGAGGTAAAGAGCATGGGTTTGGACCTGCAGAAAGTGCAAGGGAGAACATTTCAGCCCTAACACAGATTTGTCCCGAAATGGGTAAAGACAATAGCCTAGCTTGTGGAAGGATTTTTTAGGCTAGCCCTGAAAGCATCATTGCTGCACTTGCTGAAATGTTGGGAAGATGCAGGGGGTGGTATTGCTGACCATACCATAGCAGTAATGGGTCTTGGCTCAAGGGGGAAAGGCTTCTATTTTTTGCATTACAGGGCCATGAGAGTGGTTAGTCCTCGTGAAAGGAAAGAAAATGTTTCCTTGTTCCTTCTGCTCTTTTGAAGAAAGAGTAGAGGTGACTTCACTGTTTTCTAGAAAGAGCTTGAATGTCTCATTGCCTGCCACAGGACCTTTGGCAACAAACTCTTCTGCCCTCTCTGAGTTGGGAGTGCAGAATTGCGCCCTGCATTTAACTGGGTTTCTGCAATACACCAGTGTACACAGATTCACAATTTTGGCCAGGCTGATTGCTTTCCATCATCGTATTTCCAGCCCTGCTGACCCCAGGTGTGATAGTGAGGGGGTACATAATGGAGACCCAGCAGGGAAGGCTGATTTGCTGGGAACTCTGGTGTTGTTTGCTTCATTGCTTTAAAATGGACAGTGACAAAGTACCATAAAGCCATAGGATTGTATATCAATTTATGGTTTAAACGTTTCACTGAATTTATTCCCTTTGGTACCAATGAAACAATTATGCTTAGATCCCCTGTACACGGCTCGGGACACAGTTTTAAACTCCATGGTCTTCATAGGTGGCGAAAGTACTGAAGCACTGTCTCCAGCAGGGGCAAATTATTCTAGATGTGTAGGCTATGGGTTCTTTCTAATGTCAGATTTGTGTATTGTCCTGCCATCTGCGTTTCTTTCTTCCTTTCCCCCCTTGGAGTTTTAGGTTAATACAGCTTTCCTGCACTTACAGCCTGCAACAAGGCTGTTAAAAAGCATTGGTCCTTCAGTCAGTGTCCATCCTGAGGACAAAGAGGCTGGGTGAAGCCGCTTGCGTAAAGTGAGGAGGAGGACTGGCACTAAGAAGCCTGCTGAGTTTGCAACTGTAGCTTCTCCAGGAGTGGGTGTGGAAAGCTATTGCCAAGCAAGCAGGCTCATTTTGGTGGTGGTGAGCTGCCAGGTGGTGTGGCTGGAAGACGCTTCCAGAGATGCAATGGGACAGCTCTAACGGCAGCTTCAGACCTCAGTTTCCTAGAGGAAGGCCTCTGCTGTTGGCCCCACATCTTCCTCCTGCCCCTGCGCAGCACTATTTCAGTGACCTGAGAAGTAGTTCAGTGTTTCACATTTCCTAAAATTTTCTAAACCTTCTCTAAACTGCGTGACCAGGAAAGATGCTGAAGATCCCATCTCTTCCCTCCAGCAGCTCATCCTGGGGAAGTGCAATGAGGACATGAGGAAGAAAACTTTTTTTTTACTTTTTTTTTTTCCTAATAGTGTGGGGAGCAAAATATGTAGGTTACATCCCACATCACAGACACAACGTTTTGTTGTCAATTCTCCAGCATGTTTATTCTACGCTGTTCCTCTCTAGATTGGCATTACTCACAAGTGTCTGTGTGTTTCCACCTTGCATTTTTTACTCTTCCATACCATCCGCCAAACAGCTTCTCTAAATGCAGATGTTCTTGGTGCATAGGGAGCTTTCCCTGTTTGCACTGTCTGTGAGGGGGAAGCATAAGTGGATGCTTATTGTTGCCCCTTAGGGCAACATAAAAATTGAGGACAGAGGGACATCAGAGAGATGCAGATTATGGTGCTGTGATCCTCTGCATTGCCAAGAAGGTAGATCTCAATAGAAATATTTAAGCCAGAGCTGAAGCTGAATACATTTCATCTTCTAGCAGGTGCAGCCCAAAAACAGCATCCCAAGGACAACTGGGGCAGAAATGATTTCCTTTCCTGTCTCTATCCATGGGAGCTGGCGTATCTGTGGCCTCTGCTAGAGCTGGGAGGCAGTGCTGTAACACAGTCATTGCATTTACCTTGCACATGGCACTGCTTGGTGTGAAGCAGGATAGCTGCATCTGTGCTCTAGACCTGCATGGCTAGAGGTGCTGCCTGGCCTGTGAGCTGCTCTCTGAATCTCCAGTGATAGGAAAGGTGACTAGCATGAAGCACTGCAGGTTCCCATGTCTTTCCTCCTTCCTAAAAACAGGCACCATTTGACTCCCTTCCCTTCTAAATCAGTGCTCTGTGGACAATGCAATGGCTTTAATTGCAGAGCAGATAATGAGCACCCTCTGAGGTTAGAGATGAATGGGTTTAACCCATAATCACAACTTAGGGCATCCAACAGTCTTGGTGGACTTTGCAAGCCGATTGATGGCCAGATGCAGATGTTTGGTGGGAAAGCAAGATGTGCCATCCTGAAGCAGAAGCATACAACTAGTTCAGTTCTCAGGGCTGAGCTGAAAAACAAAGCCCGATGCTTCAAGGGAAGGTTTGAAATAATAGTTGAACAGACTTGATCTGGTTCTGACCTAGAAGCTTTCTGTCTTTCAAGTCCTGAACCTTTTGCCACCCATCTGTCCTTCTTTCCAGAAAAGCGTCATGGCTGTGTAACTCTCCTCCTCACTCCTCTTGCCCTCCAGATCCGTCTGTGAATCTAAAAATCATCTGAGAGCAGATTGGCAGTAGAGGTGTGAAGTTGTTCTCAAATTTCTGGTGGTACCTGTGCTTCCAGCCTCTGGGGATGAGAAAGGTCAGCACACACAGAAGCAAAACAGAGACCTCTGTCTTCTGCCCAAAGTGATCTGTGTGTTTCTTAACCTCTTTGCAAGGGCAGTTATCATTGCTATTCCGTCAGTGTTCAGCATCTGACATAAACAGTCTCTGATCATATTAGTAGGCTCTTAGGTACTTCTACAGTACAAATAATAAATAATAATGAGCTGCAAGGAAGACCTCTGAGTCTTGGATGTTAGCTCAGGCTGGGCTCCTATGGCTCCCACCTGATGGAAAGTGTCCATTATGTGAACACTTTGTGAACACTTCTGGGCTACTGTTGCCGACAGTGCTGCAGTGCCACTCATAATAGTGGTCTGGGGACAAAGTTGTCTTTGTGCTAGGAATGAGGGAGAAGGTTGTCCAGCCCAGAGAAGCGTGCTTGAAAGCATGGTAGGATGCATTCCTTTCTAGTGGTGGTTTGGTGATCTTGGTGGTATTGATGAAGGCAGCAGAACTTCTCCTCATGGATTGGGTGGAAAGAGGTGCCAGCCCTGGGCAGAGGCTGAGGCTCTTTGTCCCTCTGCTGCACCCTGCAGTGTGACAGTAGGATACAGTACCATGGGAGGTACTGAACGGCTGTTACTAGACACGAGAAAGAACTTTCTAAGAGGAATCTCTGGGTTGGCGGCCTTTAAATGACTGAGTTGGATTTCTGTAGAAAACCTTACCATAAAATGGAAGGATTGCTGGAATTGTTCAGGAGCTTCTAACCAGGGTTTGTGTTGTTATACACACTGCACTGAACAAAGTGTTGGCTTACCTTTGCTGTAGCCAGCAAGAGCTCTTTTTAGAAGAGCTGTCATTGCAGCACAAAACACATGCAGCAAAGAGAAGCACCGCAGGGAACTCCCTATGCAAAGGAGAGAACTGTCCAGAAAGCAAGGGATATAGAGCATTGCTGGATTTTTCCTTCTAGTCACAGATTAAGGAAATTCAGTTCATTCAAAACAAAACTTGTCTTCGGCAGGAAGCTGCAAGACTCTTACTGTGCTGTTTTCACATCCTCTTGGGGTTTCTCTCTAAGATCTGTTCCTTACAAGTAGCTACTGAAGATGTGGCTCTCACAATAAAATGTGGATGTGTGAATTAACATGGAAATGCATCAATGCAAGGAATGAAAATCAAGGCTTTGAGCTCACTTTTCAGAGTGGGTCATGCTGGATGCAGGCAGGTATTGCAGCTGTGGGTGTGTGACGAAGAGAAGACCTGGCTTGACACTAGCACACAGCTCACAACAGTGATCAAGCCACATGTAAACAGTGAGGACCAAAGACAAACTCAATTCCTGTCCAAACTCTCTGCTCTAGCTCATCAGTTGGGTTCTGCTGGCTTTACTAGTGTGGCACAGACATTACCTGAGTATCACAGCATCTCTCCCTCTATTTGGTGATTGCTGTCAAATGAAACAAGATAAATGGTTCTTCCTTTGGGCAGCCCCTTCCCATCCCAATACCAACTGTACTTTCAGGATTTCTCCGTCTCTCAGCCTTAATCCTACTTGAATACAGACCTTTGAACAAACTCCTGCTCACAGCCAAGCTCTTCTGGGATCTCAACCCTCATCTGCCCAGCTACTATTGACTGCTGAAAGGAAAGTGGGAGGAACCTGTCCATGGCCTGACTCCTACCATGCTTTTTGTTGCTTTGATTTCCCTTGAGAGTCAATGGGGATCTGCTGAGCATCTTGCACCTTTCCAGCTGGTGTTGTGCAGGGCGCCAGGTGAATAAAGTTGGCTGCTGGTAGACAAACAGCAGTATCAAGAGCACTCCCTGAATCTTGGGGTATTGGTTGCACGTTGATGCTCATGGGTTAAATACAACAGATATGAAGCTTTGTCTAACATCACAAAGTGAGTCAGAATCCAGAAAAAGACTGGATTCTCTCATATTGCGGATTGATGCCAAGAGACTGGCCTGTGGATGCTGCTCCCGTGGAGCCTTCTGCGATGGGAGAATACTCCCGGCTCCCCACATCAATCTGTGAGTAGAGAGCTCTGCTGAGCTGTCATTTCCTCCAGGGCAGTGCTCAGCAGGGTAGCCAGCAGTTTGTCTTCCTGCCTTTCCTACCCATAGCAATTGCTGCCACCAGTGAGTAATTGGTTATTTCTATTAAAGCCATGGGGAATGTTATGAGATTATTTTATAAGGGGTGGGAGGAATCATTTGGTAAAATGGAGGTCACCAACATAGCCTCCCTCCTTTGTAATGGGAGGTAAATGCCTGCAGAAGGCAAGCTAGGGCTTTTTTCTTTCTGAGGAAAGAAACAAAGAGATAATACAAGTGATAAGTGGCAGCTGAGGAGATCTGAGCCTTGTTCTGTAGTCCCCTGCCTCAAAAGCTGGTTCGTGAGTGACTGAGGGTATCAATGCTGGGTGATTCCTGCCAGAGCTCTAAAGTTGGATTCATGCTAATTTCTGAAGCCAGGAGATAAGAAACTGTGCACAGCCTTGGAAAAGTGAAGGCAGGGAGAGATGTGCATCCCTCCATAAACTCTCGCAAATTCCTGGAAGCAGAAAAGTACCAGCTGCTTCTGTCTCTGACATCACTTCTTCTCCATGGCAACGCAGAAAGACATCACTGGGTTTTTGACAGAGGAGTCACAAGAGCTTGCATGGCCAGGACGAGTGGCATACAGTGTTACCTTGAGAGAGCCTCGGCCGTGAGCCTGCCTCCCTTCGGCTGCTCCACCCTGGGTACACCTGGGCTTACTGGGAGCCAACTGGGGAGCACGAATGCCTGGCCAAACATCTGCACCCTTGCAGTTTTCAAGTGTGTTGTCCTACTGCAGTGAGAAATGGTGACTCACCCCTTTCTGGGATGAGCCACTACATCCTGCATATATTTTTAGTCATTTTTATGAACCTAATCACTGAATTCTGCACACATTTGAGTACGTTGGTCATCAGGGGACATGATGAATTCTAGCAGGGTACTCCTGAAAAAACTTTCACCCAGCTCTTGAAGTGTTAAGTGTGACCGTGACCTTATAAATGGGCAGGACTGCAAGCATTGTGCCAAAACTGGGGATGCAGAGTCATTCTCCTTAAGAAGAGCAACTGCTGCAGGAGCTAGCTCTGGTTTGCTTTGAAGTCAATGGCAAGTTTCCCATTGGCTTAAGTAGGAACATGTGTTTACGGAAATGAATAACACTGCTCCTCACTTTTCCAAGTTTTGTATGATCAAGGCACGGCCTGAGTTGACCTGGAGACTCAGCCAGTTCAGCCTCCATCTCTCAGCTGCGCGGTAGGCGTTATGAGTTTGATCTGTGTGGAAGAAAGCTCCATACTATTGGTAACTTAGATTATGAGCATTAGTTAGGTTAGGACTGGTGAAATCTGAAGGTTTCCTTGTTTACCACTGGTAACTTTCACTTTAAATCGGACTTGGACAGTGCATGTGTCAAGGAGCACAGCACTTTTATTTTTCTTGCATGTATTGCTCCTACTTTGGATGAGCTGGCTGCGAGGACAGCGCTGCCGTGGCCCTGTTTGGGGAGGAGGCTGTCACTGCTCACGCAGCCCTTTTCTCCCCACACAGTACGTGCAGGTCAGGACTATCACCCACTGTCAGCACTGGATGGGGTGCTTTTGCTGCCAAGATGTCAGGTACTTCGGGTACAGGTAGACTTTGAAGCTCCAGACAGAACACTGTGGTGAAGTTAGCAGTGATGTCACTGGGGACCTGTCCCCCAAGGGCCACCTCATACCTGCTGAAGCAGAGCGAGTCTGAAAGGGCACTACTGTTTTTCTTGGCATTGATTGCAGGATGAATGCTTATTGAAGCAACTGCCTCTAATAGCTCAGGAGAGGCCTTTATGGTCTGCTGTGGCAGTGATCTACAGATAATGGCTTCCTCCGAGATTTTCACACTTTCCCATGATCCTCATACTGTATACATTAAAACTGACCTGCGAAGAAGGATGTTTTATTTTTCTTAAAAAGGCTTTGTAGACTTCTATGATGTGCCACTAGTTTTGGTGCATTGTTTGTTTCTTGGGGATGACATTATGACATTTTGATGTGGGAATACAAACTGCTTACTTTTCACTTTAGAAATAGGAGGACCATCAATTCCCACATGCACAGAGTGGAGGAAATGTATGGGTCTTAGGGCAGGGGGTCCAAATCCCTGCCAGAGGGGCAGAGGTGCCAAAAAATGAGCAGGGGTCCAGTCCCTCAGCAGAAAGGGCTGCAGAGGTTTCCAGCTGGAGTGAGTTTCCTTCAGCTCATGCGGCTTTTCTTTTGAAATTGAGGCATTTTGTGAGAATATGTCAATTTGAGCATTATTTTCAACAGGAAAGACAAAGTGAATCATTTGGGCTTTTCTGTTTTGTTTCATTAATGTCAAAATGTCTTGTTTTGATAGAGACAGAATTGTCATTTCCGTGATATCAAAGTGACTTACTAGCTCCTGCTCATTTTATTTCATATTCTACTAATTGTAAATATACTGTTCTTAAGTTATTAATTTATCATTATCTTCAGATGATATTTAACACTGTATCTGATTTTGATACATGCAATATTTTAACTAAGCTAAGTGTGTTTTTAGTGAAATGAAACAAATTAAGATGCCAACACAACACAACTCACTGTTTGTTGAAATTAATTTTCTTGTTTCTTAATCCAAAAAAAAAAAAAAGGAAGAAAGAAAGGAAGGGGGAAAGAAAGAAAAAAGAACCACCTGTTTTTTAATTTTTTTCTCTTCCTGCTGGGGAATGCATCAATATTCCAGGGTGTGAGGCTGTAGAAAGCATCTCTGGTGTTTATGAACTTGTAGCTGAAAGCGATGGGAACTTGCTATTGCTTCCTACGTGAGAGGATGGGAGCTCTGCCTCATACTTGGGTCACACTGTGCCAAAGGCACATGGCTATGAGGCAGTCAGGAGGGGAGTGAACAGCTAGCTCTGGGTGCTGGGATCTCCGTTACCAGTGTTGCTAACTTGTGTGATGCTTTCAAATTATGCTGCGATAATGGCATTTATACATCACACTTTGAAGATGCTCTTTATTGACTTAATGTGAATATTATTGCAATCGTTTATTATGGGGAAGTATCTCATAGTAATTGAAACACAATATGGTGCCATTAATCACTTTGAATACAAACTGCTAACTTTTAACTGTTCATAGTATATTAAACACTCCTCTAACCATAAAACAATTAGACTTGCAGTGAGATAGTTTGGAAGTGGCCAACGGTTAAGATTCATGGTGATTGACATTTATGTGGTGATGTTTACATTTTTGTGTTTGAGCAACATATTTCCTTTGGAGCTTCTGAGAAGGAATCAGGACCTGCAGCTTTTTGTTTGCTGATAAAGAGCTGTAAGCAGGTGTAAACTGAAGGCACAGTAGTAGCCTAACAGCATCTCTAGGACATAATGGAGACAGGAGGGAGTCTGTGGTGCACAGCAGGCTGTGTACAGTGAGCATTGCTCCTAACTATCACCAGCACTCTTTCCCCACCATTCCGGTAAAGGAAAGTGGTAAGAAAGAGACAAATTCACAGAATCTTTAAGGTTGGAAAAGACCAATAAGATCATGTAGTCCAAGTGTGAGGTTTGGGGCATACTGAGGTTTTGGGCGGTGACTGCTAAATTAAAGCTGCTTTGCTTTCACAGGATGCTTTTTGAAATTTTCCTCTCTGTCCTGCATTACTTAGAAAGGAAAGGGTTTTCCACTTTGGAAGATAATTTTCAATTAGAAAATTACCTATCAAAAAGGCTATCATTTAAACTGTCATCATAGGAAAGCTATGCCAGTACCACCTGCAGTACTTGAGCCAGGTGGGATAAATCCCTCCAGACCTGCCTGGCTCCCAGCTCGATGGCTCTTTGCATTGCCCAGCAGCTCCAGCCCTGCTCCTGCCACTCCAACTCTCCGGGACCGGCGTGGGGACCCTGCAGGGCAGCAGCGTTTGGTTGGACAAGAGGCAGCATTTTAGAAAGCTCCAGCATTTGCTCCTGCGACGGCTCTGGGAAGCCTGGCTATTCAGATGCTTGCAGGAGCCTCCCTTTTTGCTGCCAGATTTTAAAAGCATACTTCAGTGGCACTCAGAGAAGGTGAGGAGATGTGTAAGGTCACTTCTCGGGGCACATTTTAAAGATTTTCCAAGAAGAGCAGAGCAAGGTCTTTCTGCTGGGGGGAGGGGCTTTTTTTTCCTTAGCTGGAGCTTTTATTGTCAATATGTATTTTTAATAAAAGGGAAGTGATAGAAGCGGTAGTGGGTGACAGAGCCCTGCGTTGTTCATCTGCTGACATTTATAAGACAATGCCAGCGTCTCTTCAAAACAGACTCCTGCTTGCCCCTACTGTATTGATGCACACATTTATTGTACGACTGACAGCAGCGAGATGAAAATGATAATGTATGAAAAAATCCCAGAGGCACAGACCAGCGGTTTTGCAATGCGGGCTCTTTGCCTTTGGCATCCTTTGGAGGATAACGGTCTTAGATGAGTCACTGTGAAGCAGCACAGGCTACTCTTTCATGCAGTCTCGATACTCACTTTTCCTGGTTTCTGGTGACACCAGCTGTGTATATCTTAATCATCTCGGCGCGTTTACAATTCTTTCTCAATTATCTATAAACAAACCATGGTAATTACATGACAGGTGATGGCTGGAGTGAGCTGGTCAACTGTGAGATTGTGCAGCGTGGTAGGCGCGGGAGAAGTGAAAAATAAATAAATGCAATCCTGGTGCTGAAAAGGGAGCTGCAACCTTGCAAATAGCATAGCGAAACAGAATAAATTTACTGCACAGGCTCATTGCAGACCAGAGGGCAAACGAGCGCCGGGCGTCCGTCTGCATTCAGTCCACGTGTCACCATCCCAGCTGGGCAAGGTGCTCAACCAGGGAGCACAGAGGTAGGTTGGCCAGAGCTCAGTGCCCTCTGCTTTGGGGCCATCCGCAGCTGGCACAGAGCAATGCCTGGGTTGAGGAGGAGGAGGCTGTCGTGTTAAGTTAGAGCCCAGCCCTGCAGATCGGTTCTCCGTGAAGTATTTTTGGTTGTGTAGGAACAGTCCCTGTGGCAGCAGGCTGACCTTCACTGTGGAAGGAAAGCTTATTCATGGGGTGCATTCTGTAGGATACTCTTCACCCCAAGAGCACCGACACAGCAATATTATTATGATGTTACGCACGAGCTTTTATTTCCAAATGAAAAATGGAAATAGAGAATGCTCTCCACCTATTGATTCTTTGAATTTGCATACTTGGGTACATATGTTTGATGTCTGTCTTTGTGTGCAGCTGTTTGCCAAACGTGACAGGATTTGTTTTTTAAACCTGGGGGCGAGTTCTGCCCTGTGCATTTAAAATAAGATTCCTCTGAATTATTGAATATGTCAATAAATAAAGCAGAGGAAGCAGGCAGGGAAAAAACCCAGAGGTCCTTGGCAAAAGGAGGCCGTGGATGCTGGCAATAGGCTGTTACAGCAGGAAAAAAAAAGAGAAAAAATAAAAGGGAGGGCAACTTAAAAAAAAAAAAAGCGTAAAGGACAAAGAGTTGGATCAAATATCTGTGCTCTGCTTTTCTCTGGGTTGGATGGTAATTACAAGCTGGGCCCTGGACTGCTTTTCTTGCGTTCCTGTGAATTTAATTCCACCTTTAATTTCACCCTTGAGGGTGAAAGAGAAGTGGTATACTTGAATAGAAGCCGAAGTGGAAGGGGAGACATCTGGGCTGTGTCTGTGGGGTGGGAGCCACCAGCGCCCTGCAGCCAGGCTTGGGGCAGTGCTGCAGAGAGAGCTGGGGACCAGCAAGGAGGAAGCGTGCACACACCTTTCCAGAGAGTTTTAGCCTGCAACACAGCTGAGCAAAGAGGAGAGGAAAAGGAAGAGGAAGGAAAAGGAAAAGGTCAGTCCCCAGAGATGCTCGCCCACAGAGCATGGGATGTGCAAGATTACAGCCACATGGATTTTGCACAGTCCATAGCAGCATGCTGTGTTTGTAGTGGGTGTCACCAATTGGCTTGGATGGATGGCTCACCTGAGGGCCGGCCCTCCTGGTCACCCCATGGTGTGTGCAGGAGGAAGGGGCTTCCTTGTGAGAAATCATTTTGCAGATAGGGTTGCCAGTGTGTGGGGCAAAGCATTTCCTTAAGCAAATAAAGTGAGGTGAGTTTGCTGTAACTGTTGTGGGTTGGGGAGAGTGACTGGTGTATATCAGGAACCAACATACTGGGAGTTTATCTTAATTACGTGCAGCTTGAAGGAGGAAGAGAGGAATTGGATATTGAGAGCTGCGTGCACATGGCTTGTGGGAATGGTCACATTGATCGCTGCAGGAAGAAAAGCGTGTCCTGTTTGTTCACAAGGCATGCAGCACAGCCACCACCCCCAGCGTGCTCCCTCAGCAGGAGGAGTCCCTCCGATCAGCAGGGCTGGGGGCTGCCAGCTCCTCAGCCGCATGCTGCTGGGAGCCCACAAATAAAACATGGCATTCTACAGAGCTCGTCATCCCATCCCCAAAATTACAACATCCCTTGCACTCCTCTCAAGAGATCTTGCATGAGCAACCATCTAAATGAATGTTACATTATTTACAAGTTCTGCTGTTATTAAATTAATGTTACATTCATTGGAGTTTTTGTTTTGTTATGTTTTCAAGGCAGAGCTGTAATTTGAGCAACATATTCATCAAGTCGGAAATGGTGGCTCCAATTATTTTAACATTCATTTGCCCATTCAGCTTCCTCTACATCTGCTGGTTTCTTGGTGCAGCAGCGTGTTGGAGCGCTCGCACACAGCCCGGCCAGGGACGTTTCTATGCTGTTCAGCAGCAACATCTCCACGAGGGAGACAATGGGAAATGTTCAGTCTGGCACAGCTGAGGCTGCCGGAGCTCTGCCGTGAGGGCCATTAGGCATCGGCTGCAGCAGCAGTGCATCCCTGGGTATGGATTTCCTTTCTCTGCTGGCGCATCCCTCCTGGCTTCAGAGCATGGGAAGTTGGGACTGGCAACTTAAATTCAGGCTGAATAACGAGAAGAGGCTCCAGTTATTTGGCAACACAGGAGCCTTCACACAGCAATCTCATGTGTGCGTGGTAGTGATGCTCATTGGGGTGAATGTGAGATAATTTATTTAAATCTGAAAGGATGCTTTTGGTCACTGGGTAAGAGACAAAGCATCAGCCCCTCAGCAAGTGCTGAAAATAAGCCAGAATAGCAAAAAAATATTCATTGTTTATTCTGGTGCTTGAAGTGTAGGCTTTCCTGACATGACCATAAAATCTTGTAATCTATTAATGCTCCTCTCTTTGAAACTATCTCCCATGCCCCCCAGGCCTCAGCTTGGGCCCAGCCCTGCCACACAGCTCTGACAAGCGCTGCTGGAGCACTGCCATGCCAGTCCTACACTTGAGGTTGTCAGAGCTCCAGTCCTTCTGGGCATGGGACTCTCAAGATGGTGTGGGTTTAAAAATAATCAATAACTGCTCTCTTTTCTCCTTGTCTGCTTTTTCAGTCTATGAGACTCTCTTGAGCTAGTCCCTGCAACTATGAGAGCTACCTGTGTGCTTAGAGTTTTTTTCTTTCCCAAAGGAGATGGGAGATTTGGAAGATTTTTGGCCTGCAGGAGTTCCTGATGAAACCATGGGAAGAGATGGGCCATTAGGACCATCCCTGCACCTATATGGGGCTTCAGCCTCCAAAAGGAGCCCCCTTCTGTCTTGGTAGTGCTCTGAAGTGCTGATATCTCTCTGCTTATGCCTGTGCACATCTCATTTTTCAGTTAGATATTTGCAATCAAATGTATGCAGTCCAGTCGTTCAGTATGGCTGGATGGAGCCAGGCACAAGTGGTACCTCTCATTCCACTGAACCTAGAAAAGGAGATGGATAACCTACACTGAAAGGCAGAACATTCAAAACCATTATTCAAAATTGGATTTTGCTGAGTACCTCCTATTTCTAAGCGAGACACAGTACAAAGCAGTGCTGGCCAGCTGCAGATTCTCCATGGGTGCAGCTGCCCGGGGGTGGCGAGGCCAAATGTGGCAGGGAGCTGCTCAAAGGGGCGCAGTGTGAGGCAGGCAGGATGGCGGTGCTCAGAAAGATGATGAAATGTGGCCCTGCAAGAACCTCAGCAGTGGCTTGTTGGATGTGCCTCTGTTCTGTTCATTAATCTGCGATAATTAGACTTTATTTGCAGAGGTTAACAGCAGTGGCACATGGTAATTAACCACTCATTCCCCACTAAAGGAGTCGTAAAGCTGCTTGCGTGACACTGGTCTGGCTGTGGGTATTTTTGGTGCTGGTGGGTGCACTCAGGGGGTGATTCACCCCTAAACCACTCATCTGTGTCTGCTCACTCTGTGTGGGGGCTGCAAGACGGGTGGGGGGTAAACAAACACAAATCCTCTGCTGCTTGCTCTGTGGCACCTCGCTGGCCAGCTGGGAGCTGTTATTTCCCTAGGGCAGGAGCAATACTTCTCAAACACCTGCTGCTGCTGCGGGCAGTAGCGTGCCCCCAGTTTTGCAGAGCGCTGCATATGGCGTTAAAGCTGGGACCAGCCTGGGATTAGGTAAAGTGGAGCAGAAGTGCGGATTTTGGACAAGATCTCCCCTCCCCTTTCATTACTTCTCCCTCCCTTTCCCCACATCCCCCTCCAGCAAAACCAAGCTAATTAGCTGAGTAGATGAGGATAGGCCAGGCGGGGAGAAGCCCCGTTGCGTGCCCTATATTAGTAACCCATGTGGGAACAGCTGGATTGGAGAGAGATTGAAAGGGAAAAGTGTAGGTGCAGGTTGAAGGAGAAGTGGGATAAGCTTTCCCCTGACATGGCAATGATGTCATCCTTCTCCAGTGCCGGCCAGCAGCACCACATCCATCTCCTGCAGTGTGATGACCAGCAGGGAACCTCTTGCTCAGAGACTTCAGCCCTATGCTGGTGCTGCACCCTGCTCCCCTGCAGAGCAGGACAGGCACAGCCAGACACCTCACAGCAATTCAGAGGAAACCCAAAGAGGTGTCCAGACACAGCCCCACTGGAAAGAGTGCCCACAGGAGGGGTCCAGTGGGAAGTGGGCAGCCGAGGCGGGGGTTTCAGTAGGCACCCTGTTGTGTCTGTGTTTCTCTCTGAAGCAACACCACTCTTCCCTACAGTTGTGTGCCAGCAGTGCCTGATTTCTGTTCCCCTTCCCAAGAACCACTCCAACAGAGGCAGTGTTTGTTTGCAATTACTGCCTTTGCCCTGGGATGGGGAGCCTGCTTCAGTTATCAAGCAGGTGAGTGCAGCTGGCAGCTGCAAAACCTGTGGGTGCTGGAACATCCCCTTGGAAACATTCAGCCCTTGTCTGTGTGTCCCATGTCCTGCTACCAGCTTCCATATTGCTTCCATGGGAAAAATCATATGGGGAAAATAGCTCACAGCTCCAGGATGGCTTTTGCTGATCCTACATCTCACTGCTTCGTTTCTTCCTTTGCTTTCCCAGCAGCCATCCCTCACAGCTTATTTTACTGCCTGCTCTTCCTTTCCTGGACCATGCCGTGGTTGTAATCCTGTGCATTTGCTGTACCACCTCCTGTTAAATCTCTCAGGCATTAGTTTGTCTTGTGCTCACGCTGCCTTGCATGTCTTCATTTCACATATTCTATCCATTGTTTCAACTAATTTGGAGTATCAGATGAGTTTATCAACTTCTTTCTCCTAAGTTACAGGACATGAGAGCTTCCACAGCTCTAACGCAAACCTTTCCAGTTCACAGGTATGTCATTGTACTCAGAAAATTAAAAACAAAAAATCCTTCTGAATTGGACCAAATGTGAAAAAATACCTGTTTCCTCTGAACTGGACGAATGTTGTGAGCAAGGCTGGGAAGCTCTTCAGCTCCTGGCTCTGAGCACACACACCAGAGCACAGTCATGTCTTTACAGGTCTTTTTGGGGGGCCTTCAGTGACAGTTCATCAAACGGAAGAGATTACATCTCTCAGACTGACATTTTTCAATGACTTTTTGATTAGCTGCAGAAATTAATGCTTGCATCTGAAGGAAAAACATAGATGGGCATATCTGTAGTGATGAGAATGAGCATTGGTCAGGAGGACAGTTCTTCCCCAGCCTTGCTGACAGGGCTCAGGGCTCCCGTGGTCCAGGATTTCCTCTTACCATCTGTCATCAAAAAAGGTGATGCAGATCCCAGCACACAAGGCTCAAGTGCAAAAACAAGTGCTAGTCAAGTGCTGTTGCTCCCCAGAAAGGGCCTGTGTGCTGTGTTACCTGCATGCCCATAGCTTGGGGGTCTCAGTTTAGATCCTTGCCTGCAGTGGCATGGCTCTATCTGCAAACCCTCGAGGGCTGTGTTTGGGTACTGCTATGCCTGTCTGCTCTCCCACCAACACGCACTGCACCAAGGAGTGCCTTCTGCTCTTCACTCATGTGCTCCCACTGTGTAGTTCACTGCTCAGGGAGGCGGCTAACGATTGAACCATCCTCAGCCACACCTTACCACCTCTGCTTTATAGGGGGGTTGTGGCTGACCCTCTTTAAGTTGACAGCAGAGCGAGGGCTCATTGCTCTATCTGTCATGGCTCTGCCCAGGGCAGGCTTTATCCCAGGCCTTAAGCTGCTCCAGCAGGGCAGAAGTCAGCCTGCAGACCTGGGCTGTGCCACCTCCCTTCCGCTGGTTCATTTTTTTTTAAGAAGTGGAACATGAGAGTAATAGGAACTACACTGGGACAGCAGAGATGTTTAGCGGTGAGAGCGCTAACACAAACTCATCTTCTGAACTACAGGTTTTTTTCTGGGAAAATAAAATATATATAGAAATGACCTCAAATAAAAACCACTCCTTTGTGAGGCTTGCAGAATGAAAATTACTCCAATGTTTCAATTTTCACTTCATGAAAACAGTTTCCCCATTTTCCGACCAGCTATTGCAAAAGGATTTGCCATTAGTAACAGAAGAAGCCTCACATCTGGTCGAGGTTTCACCATCAGACAAAGGGAAGGACGTCAGCGAGGCATTAAATGTAGATAATGGATTATCAACAGGGAAAGCAGCCCTTGGGGGGTGGGTGCGGGGCAGGGAGTGGGGCCGGGCGTCCCGAGGCACAAAGGCGGCCAAGTGAGACGTGGGAGGGCTGTGCCTGGCTCTGGGGCTCATGCTGCTTCTGGGGGCGGCTGCGGCTGGTCCCCTGATGCCTGCCAGACGTGGCCTGCAGGGAAGAAATGAAATATTAACTGGTTCCTGCTCCCAGACCTGCATGAGGAAGATGAGCGAACCGGGAGGGAGACTGGTGGAGCCAAGAGAACAGTAGGAAGCCAAGCACAAGCCAAGCGATAAATTATTAGTGAGCATGAGTAAGAAAGCTTTCAAAGGCAGAGTTGACAGGGACACTAGCGAAATCCCCAGGGTAACAAAGAGCCTTTACTAAACTTAGCGCAAAACCCAATAAACGCTTTTGGTGAGTTTGGAGAGCAGCCCTGGTTTTGGCAGAGGGTGAGTGGAAAGGATCAAGGAGCCAACAAAATGCCCAGAAGGAAGTGGCAGGGAGCTCTTGTGGAGCTGAACAGCTTGGAGAGAGGGGGAAACTGGGCAGCTTTTATGCTGCCATGCAAGACCCCAGAGCCAAAAGCAGCGCGCCTCTCTGCAGAGAGCTTACTGCCTGATGGAGATTTGCCCAGCATCTGCAAAATGGGCTGAAGAGCTGTGCGCAGATGAATAGAAAACCAGGACAGAGGCAGTACCTCATGCTGCCTCACTGCTGACGGTGGAAGCAGTTCAAGTTAAGGATTCGTCTCCTCTGAAAGACGGTCCCTGGTCCAGATCCTCCTGATGTCAACAAAGAGCCTGGCTCCAGCAGAGTCTGGTCAAGTTGGCTTGGGTCTGGTGAGAGCTCATCCCTCATACACAAGTGGCAGAAATCAAAAGGTGGCTCAGACCGAGAGGTCTGTGTATCCCCAGCTGCCTAAGCATCTGGGAATCTCAAACTTTAAACACAGGCATCATCATGAGTGCCTCTGTCCTGCTTCCAGGCAGGAGCAGGGGCATCCCACATGGGTTCGCCCACGTCCTGGTGAAGAAGAGCAAAGATCTGCAGCATCCACATTTGTGCTGCCCTCCCTCTGCCTTCCCAGAACTTCCCTGCCATGAGGTGGCTGGAGGACATGTGGCAGGGAGATGTGGGTGTTACAGGAGTTACTGCAAGGATCTGACCTCTTTAGCAATAGATGTTAATGGTGTTAGTAACAAACCAAACAGGAACGCAGGACAGTGAACAGCATGCTCTGGTCCACCTTTCCAATGCTCAGTTAAACCATTGTGACCAAACTGTTTATGAGTTATTTTGTCCCCTAGAGTCTTGAAGTTAGGCAGGGATCCAGATTTCTAGTGTGTGAAACATAGCTTTGTAAAAATACATACATCCAGATCTTTCTTTTCCTTTTTTTTTTTCAGCACAGGGAAGTGAACACTGGGCACAAGCCCAGATTTTACTTTCCTTTGTGGGTCACCTTTAGGAATTGAACAAATGGGGGATCTCATTATTAAAATAGAATATGACTGGAAACTTCATCAGTGGCTGTGCTCACCTTGGCATTCCTCTGACCCGTGACGGAAAAGACCTGGAGCTTCACAGCACAGTGTTGTCTAGGAGTTTGCATGGGCTGGCTGGGAAAGGGCTCTGGACACCCATTCATCACTACGGACTCACTGTATCAAGGAGATGCGCCATGACCTTTGCAAGGAAAAAGTCCTGTTCTTGACACAAAGGAATGATGAGAGGCAGCAGGGGTGATCAGCATAGGGGCTGACTTTGTATCTTCTGGTGCCTGGCTGCTGGCAGCAGCTGGAAGATGCCTAAGCTGTCTCTGTGCCCTGTCTCCATGCACCATGAGGTGGGAGCTGCCGCATGGTCAGCCCAGGCTCACAAGGCCTGTTTTGGCACAAGGATTTTGCCCTGTCCGAGCCAATCTTTTCATATCCTCCAAACACTTCTTTTTTTCCCTGCAAAATTTCAAGCCATGCCATTGCAAGCCTGAGGCAAGTGGGACCATGGTGAACACTCCAGGTGCAGGACTGAGTGTTGCTCCCACAGGATGCCAGCGCTGCTTCTCAAAGCCTGGCCAGCCTGGCCAAGTGCATGCCTCCCCCTTACTTACGTCCAGAGAACAAATTAAATAAATCCTGGATGCAATAAGATTGATAACTTAATTGGCTGGCTGTAAAAAGTTATTTCCCTTTTCAGCCCTTGTGCAGTCGAACCACCCCTCCTCTCCTCATTTATCTCTTGCTGTGAATATCTGATGGCTGACTGTAACATGGAATGTAAATACCTAAATTCAGGCATGCTGGCAGCCCAGGGACAGCACCGTTCTGCCCTGCTTTACCCTCCTCTCCCCTGCAAGAGGCTGTGGAGCTCACACATGGTCAAACCAGGAAACACATCCTGATGGTGTCACAGTGGATATTGATGTGTAGGAGAAAAGGAAGAGTTTCCTTATTTCTTACTCAAGCCAGCGGCCAAATCTGCAAATAAATGGATATTGTGGTCAGTGCTATTGTCTGGATCAGGTCTGGCTTGCTCTTAAATAAGGCAGAGCAGCAAGAATGAAAGACCTGTGGTCCTGCTTCTCACTCTCTGGCTGTTTGTATGCCCAGATTTGCATAGATTTTCTTGTGCAGCACAACCTGCCTGCTCAGCAGCCTGCCTGTAAGACATGTTTCTCAGCATCCCTGTGTTCTCTCATCCCAGCAGCCACTCACAGCCCAGCCCAGCAGCCCCTGCAGGAGGACACATGTGCTCCAGCACCCACCGTATCCTGAGCCCACTGTCTCAAGTCTTGAGAGCTGCGCTTGGAGACAGGCCGTGCTGAGATTTCAGAGCGCCTGGCTGACTCCATCCAGATTAATTATCAGTGCCTAGGAAAAAGATCTCACGTCAAATTGGTGGGAATTCAGCTTTGTTTTCCCCATGCTTGGCCTCCTGCCGAGGGTGCAGAGCAGGAGCAGAGCAAAACCAGCGCTGCCTTCCCTTCCTTGCAGAAACCTACATTCTCTCTGACACGATTAAATAAAGACTCAGTGGTGCAGGGCGTTTAAAATACAGTGGTGCTTCCCTTCCATCCATCACGCCATTATGGGGAAAACAAAGCCCGTCGCCAAAACAAGGCGAGCAGGATGCCCTCTGGAGCGGCGCGGCAGTGATGGACCCATGCACACAGGGCAACCCCACTGCCGAACTTTGTCGGAGGACATGGGGTACTACAAGGTCCCAGCACGTCCCTGTGTGGGTACATTGCAGCCTGCGCCGGAGGCTTCTAGGGTATAAATAATTCAAGAGCCGTGAAGAGGATTTCTCCCTCTGCCTCCCTCTCTGGCTTGTAACAAATGCTAATTTAATCAATCGGCAGTAAATCTGGCTGCTTGCTGACTCATGGCAGACGGTGCCCCTGCGGACTGGAGCAGCAGCTTTGCTATCTCATTTGGAAACGAACAATGTGGGAGCCAGCTTCGTTGCTTTTCACCTTTTCCCGGTTTTCCTCGAGTTGGTACAAAGCGGAGACGATTGCAAAACGCATCCAAGGCCGTCGGCCGTGGGATGCTGAGCTGCAAATACCGAGAAGGAAGGTGCACCGGGCATCGCTCCCGGCTCCTGGCTGCTGCAGATCCCCGCTCCACTGCACGTCGGCTTCCACGCCCATGCAGCTCCCTGGTGCAGCAGCAGCAGCTCTGGCCAACCTGCAGAAAGCAGCGGGACGGTGCTGTCTGGGAAGGAATATTAACATTCGGATTATGATTAAAGCAATTTCACTTATCTGCAATGTTTATCAGCCTCCCGTAACCTTTTGACCCACAGAAGAGTGGGTCAGGGAGCAAGCTAGGAGGCCAAGCTGAAAACTATACAGTGAAGTGTTTTCCCAAATGAAAGTCAGTTTGCAACAAAATGGATTTTTTTTCTGCTTGATCGTGTCCATTTTTGCTTCTGAAAAATCAATGACAGCTTAAAAAAATTAAAACATCTCCTCAAATGTTTGCTACAGGGAAAGAGGGAAGCCCATCCCTGATGAATGCAATGTTTTCGTCAGATAAAACCTATTAATACTAGCTATAAAGCTTTTACTTTGTGGGTTAAAAAAAGTCCTCCAGTGGCCTTTTTTTTTTTTTCTTTTTCTTTTTTCTGAGAGCAAGATCAGTGTGTTTATCTGCTACAATCTCTGTCTGCAGACTTAGCTACACCTCAGCAGCAGATGGAGCCTTTTACTCCATAACTTCCCACCGTAGAGACTTGGTGGGGTGAGGGGCTGAGAGCAAGGGAACCAGCAGGGCCCCTGCGGGGCTGGGACTGCATGGGCTCTGCACAGGGCATGGGCGTGGGCCACAACTACTGCATCTTGAGTAGCACCCAGCAGTTAATTAGCAACAAAACCCAGCAACACACTGATCTTTGGTTGTCATCCGCCTTGATATTAGGCAAGGATCAGGGCTGTGAAGCAGCAGCACCCTCAACCGCTTGCTGCAGAAAGTTCCCGTCCAACACATTGATTTTGTATTGCACAGCTCCCTACATGGTGTGCAGTCTTTGCTCCAAAAGCTTTTATGCAGCTGATCAGCAGAGTTGTCTGCTGCAGCATGCCTTAGGGCTCTCATAAATGAAAGAATTATAAATGTATATTAATAAATTACATCCTCTATTTGCCAGCAACTCCTTCCCAGCACAGGCCTGGGTACCATCACAGGCAACGCTATCAGTGCCAGCATCTCCTCTTGCAGAATTTTGTCTCCCTTTCCTCCAAGATGATAGTGCACAGGGCAAACACAGCCCATTGAAGAAGTGTGTTTTCTATCCCTGCCTGCACCTTTAGTACTGTGTAGTAATGAGGCCATCCACATCTATGCAAATCACTCCTGGGACAAAACATATGCATAACAGAATTTCTGTACAATTCTTAAAACATGCTTTTAAACCCTCACGTAGAAACATGGATTTCTTCTAGACTGTGGCACTCTGAAGGGGAGCTGCATGGCAATTAAAATGCTACCGTTGTTCTGTTTCAATTAGAAGTCCCCTTAATTGCCAAGTCTTCAAGGTTTTTAAGCTAGCCTCTGGTGAAAGATGGCAGCAGTGTGCACTGACGGATGGTGTTCACGTGTCGCCTTACACCGCAGAAAACATCACAACAGTTACCCTGCTGCAACCACATTAGACTATCATGTCTTGTTTCTTTATTTCTTTTGTCACTCGTGTTCATTACCGAAGAGCTCGGCTGCTGTTCAACAAAGCACTTAAGGCCCTGCTTGATTTGTGCTGAAGTCAATTCCCTTTGCAGTGCTGCAGCATGTCTACATTAAGGATCCACATGGAAACCACACATCTTTGCTCATGTCAGCCCTCCCAGCCCTGCCAACCTGGAAGAGAAGACTTGCTGCCCAAAGCACTGCAAGAAGTATTTATTAATTTTTTTTTAAAAAAAAGGTAATAAGGTTGTATTCTCTGAACTGCTGAGCCCCTTTGTGGCCCAAACAGTCACCTAACTCATGGCAGTGCCTGATGCGGGAGGTACAAGTGCTTTGTTGCTCCTTCTCATTTCAGTTCATTGCTGGTGGCACCTGTTGGGGTCAATCCATTAGTCAGAGAAGTTCCATCAGCCACATCTATTGGCTTCAGCCAAAATGCCCCAAACTCTGTGGCGTGGTGAATCTGTCCCTAACGAGGTCTGTGTTTGAGCAGCGTAGCTGGACTTAGGCTCCCAGTACCCCCCTCTTTGCCAGCCCATGCACAGGGCAGTTACAGGGGATGCTCGCAGGCTGGGAATGGAGCTTTGTGGCAGCGGATGCTCTTGGTGATGCCTTAGAATTTTATGATTCTAACTGAATCGAATCATAGAATCATCGAGGTTGGAAAAGACCGCTAAGATCATCCAGTCCAACTGTAAGTTGTTTGCAAAAGGAGCATGCATCTCCAAGGGATGCCAAGCAGGTGATCTTTCTCAAAGCTCCCGTGCTGGGGAGGACCAGAGCAGCCATGGTGGCAGTGCTGGAGACCTCAGTGACAACCGGTTGGAGTGACGTGCCTGTGTCTTGCTTGGCCAATGCCCTGTCATTCAGCCGCAGGCATTTTGTTAAGACAGCAGCTCCAGCTGGAGTGTGCTAAAGCAGCAGCATACTGTAAGCACACAAAGCCGCTACCACGCTCTCACACGGCTTGCACAGGATGTGTAATGAGAGCTGCCAGGAGGTCTGGCTCGGAGGTTTTGTAACAATGCCTTGCAAATAATCACTGCTTGCACATCTCCTTTCACTATGAGGCGCTAGCACTTCTTTGCATGTGTTCTCCTGGTAATTGCACAGGGAATGGACACATTTGGTCCTGTTATCTGCTATGAATAATGCATAGTGAAGGAGGGGGGGCAAAAGCACCGAGCCGCTCACGTTTAGATGGACTTTCTTATCATTGTTATTTAGATGTCGTTGCGGTCCTTTGCCTTTGTGGCTGCAGAAGTGTACTGTTAAGGAGCGGGAGAAAGCAGCAAAGCAAAAAATAAGCCACAGACTAAAACTAATCTGAGATTATCCACGCAAATTGGCAGCTGAGATTCAGTGTGAAAATCTAACCCCAATAGAAATGACTGAGATTATTTCTGCTTGGTTTTCTCCTGACTCACTAAGCTGTGCTGGTGGAAAATCCTCCCATCCATTCTTGTTTAGTTTAAGGAACATTAATAATCTTAAACCCATGGCAGCAGGCACAGGGATCTGTGCTTAGCACATGCTGCTGGCTGCTGCTGCTGCTCAGCTCACAAACCAGAGGCTTTGCCTTCACAACTCGATATTCCTCATATTCGCCCTAAATCAGGTGGTTATTAAGCACAGCCTGCTCTTTTCTTTCTACTAGCTATTTCCTCTTAGAACTCCCACTCACAAGTCAAAATCCAGGAAATCTAAAGGCTAAGCAGGATGCCTGTGGAAAATACAGACAGTGTGTATTTGCAGGCTGAGATGTGAATATCTTGTACCAGGCAGTGCTCCGGATGTGTCTGGATTATACCTTTGCCACACTGCACAAAATAGGAACGTGTTTTGGGGATGTGGATGTGCTGGTTCTGCTCAGCATGAGCAGCTGGGGCAGCTGCAATGCAATAGTGACTCCCAGCTACACAGCTCATTGTGCTGCCAGTCCCAGGGAAAATCCAACGTACTAGTTAGGAGTTTACAATGCACTGGTTTGCAAAGATCATCAGAGAGTGCAACAGTTGAAACCAGCAGCGAGTTTCCATCTTTATCCATTTATTAACACAAAGCGCTTTAGTTCCCTGTGGCAAATTTTCCAGAGTCCCTTTGGGGATGCTGTGCCTGGGTGCAGCTCAGGGCTAAGTTTTGCTCTGTGCTCACTATGAACACACACCAGCTACCATAGCACTTGGAGCAATGCCCCAGGCTGCTCAGCACCAAATACCCACTCCCACTTCACCTGCAGAATGAGTTCATGATGAATACCATGCACACCTGACCAGGGCAGCCACTCAGTGTGAGGTGGTGGTGAGGATAGGGACAGCCACCCCATGCCACTACCATATGCTCTTAGCATCCTATCTCATGTGGCTTGGGGGATGGTTGGGAGGGGAATGAACGCTTGTGACTTTTCTAGTGTTTTTCAGGGTTTTTTTGGCCCAATTGCTTTTAATTACATTAAAATCCCAGATATTTGGACTCATTCCACTGCTAACTGAAAAATGAGGGGGCTGGAAAGGCTTATGTGAAAATGTTGTTAACATATTCCTCTTCCCACTCTCTGCGCTTCCTCCAAAGTGCCCTGAAAACTCCAGAAATGCCAATCAGTGCTAATGAGCCCGTCATATCTGTGCAGGGAAGCACAGGATGGGAAGCGGCTGCACCTGGCTGAGCATAGCCATGGGCCTTGCAGCAGCATAGGATGCCATCACCTCCATCAATTCCCGCATGCCACCGGGCTGTGGCTGGGGGGCGTGGGTCCAGGCCTTGGGGATTTCTTCTCTCCTATGGCTGTCTGCAGGTTTCCCTCGCTCACTGCTGCTTCACCTGCTCCGTGCAAGTGTATCTGTTGACACAGCATTATTTTTTAATCCCACAAGACAGCCAGCTTTCAGGAAAAGCTTTGAAAGAGGTGCTAGTTCTTGTACCAAAAACATGTGGGAAGAAAATAACATTTCTGCTCCCCTGCTGGTACCTGCATACCCCACCGCATACCATCAATCACACACTGGTGCTGCCTGGCTCCATACAGGGCTTTCTCCTTATAGAAATTCCCTCAAAGTCATGAATGCCATTAGTTAAGTGTTACAGAGGCCTGGACCAGCCTGGGAAGGAGCCCCTGGACAGGGCTCCGCAGGGGAGCACACTCTGGGCTGACGCACTTTGCCATATCCATGGGTGATTCTGAGATTTGACAGCTCCATACTATGACAGCAGGAAGCTGGGGCTGAATGTGGCCAAAGCATCTCACCGGGAGATCTTCACCAGATCTTCCTCCTGTGTGTAAAATACTGACCGCTGGGTCCACCAGTGAAGCAAAATTGCTGCAAGGTGGGAAGGAAGACGAGGACTGAAGTGCCAGCTCACTTATGCGTCCCATGGCCCCAGAGTGTCCTGCACCCATGGCTGCATCCTGCGGTGCCCAGCTCCCCCCAGGCTGTCATCCCCAAATGAGAGGAGTCCCACTGGGGCTCATTACTACTCCTGGCTCCTTACCAGCAATTAGCTCAGCATGGTTGGTTGCATTTCTGCACAGCACAGGCTGTCATTATGGGCTAGGCTGGTAGTAATTCTGGCTGCTGTATTTCCCAGGTATTTCCCACCATAAAATCTTACTTTTGGTCACTCACAGCCTTGCTCAACTTTAACCGTTTAGAGAGAAATTCTCCATCCTAAGAATCTGCCCCTAAGGGTTTGTGGTTCTTTGTTTTTATGGAAGGATGTAATTCAGGCTAAGAGCAAAAGGTTGCTCTGCTCATCCAAGCCACACGTTGGTTCCAATCAAACCTAAGGTTTTCCTATGTCAATATGGCAATGGGATACTTTGCAATTGTTTTTCAGTGCGTGTAAGCATAGTAGCTCACTGAGAGTCCTAGGAAATCAGAGGGACTTCATTTTGTTCCTTGGCCGAGTGGCCCAGCGGTCTGGGCCTTCAGTGCTTCCCTCTGGAGCCACCAGGCCTTGGAGTTTGCTGCCATTAAATGCTGAAATGTATGGCTGCTTTCCTCCAGCACTGAGAGAAAGCCAGCTCTGCACTTCAGTGTTCATATCTCACACGGATCCCTACACTCTGCTGCTAACACAGCAGAAAATGCTTGCAGCGATATCATCTATTCAGAAGTAACGAGACCAGAGCTGCAGAGCACAGCCCTGCAGTGCCTGGGGCCGGCATCTCCAGGCAGGGAGGGCCCTGTGGGATGGGACAGGTGGAGCTGGGCACTTGGGCACAGAGAGTAATGGGAGCATGGCTGTGGGCATTGCGTCGAGAGCCTCCGGGAGTGTGGAGCTGCAGAAACCTGGCAGAGGGAGGGAGGGTAAGAGCTGGTCAGGGAGAAGCAGTGAGGAATAAAGGGACAGGGTGGAGACACGGGGCTGGCAGGATGATTAGCACCAGATGGCAGGTATCAATTATTTACCATTTATGTACGATAAAAAAATACGCTTTAACGGTGGGAAGAGCACAAAACAAGCTCAATAGCAATTTAAAAGCATATGGAAATAAAATGCGGCAATTTAAGGGGTTGTAATAAATGTGCATCTTTCACTGTAATGCCCCTGCAAGAATTACAAATGTTAAGCCTTAGTGAATTACACTTAAAAATAAATGTAACATAAAAAAGAAATTAGGTGCACAAATAACTTTACATTCAGGCATTTATAAAAGAAAATCTGTTTGCAGCAGCTAATTAGAAGAAGGGTTCTAATGAGCATCACTTTTCCTTACCTTAGAGTCAAGGCTGAAGTGTTAAACATCAATATAGGTATGGTGGGTGCCATTAAAAGCTCAACTTTTGTAACTTGCTGGTGATTTCCAGAGAAAAGAGTTGGAGTTTTGGTGCCATTAAATCTCCATCGTGTCAGGAAGGTCCATCTGTGCCGTTTTGCAGATATCCTGATGCTTGCACCTCCGTGCTTAGTACTGCTGGCACCACCACAATAGCCAGGATATGTGGCCCATCCCACCTGCACTGAGTGCTGCCCTGCCCTTGTCCCTGATCCCCAGTCTCTAATACCTGATCCCCAGTGCCTGATCCCTGCCCTGCCCTGCGGCACCCCTGCTCGGTGGGTAAAAAATGCCATGTGCTTCCAAGCAGGTTCATGGAGCAGGATGCTGGGGCCTCCTTGCTCTGACACAGGCAGAGATGTTTTCTGACATTTTGATTCAGAAACAGCAGAAATGGTCTTACTGAAATAAGAAGCATCTGTGCCACCCAAACAATGTATTCTAGGAGAAGCGCGTCAAAACCAAAACAAGGCAGTCAAAACAGATCACTGATTTCTGGTGAATTAGAAGCTTTCCACCAGCATATGAAGCTGATAACTTCCTCCAGAACATTTGCTTTTCTCTGCTCATTGATTTTGAACAAAAGAGCAGTGCAGAAAAATCAAGGCAAACCAACAGTGCTGCCTGGTCTGCTCCTCTCTGCCCAAATTGCTGGGAACAGCTCTGGCATTCTCCACAGATCACATTCCGCTGGCACGAGGAAGACTTGCTCTTTTCCTTAAACTGGTTTTCCCTGCTCCGCTGCTCAGAGTATAGCTAAGGGGTGGCTGCCAGAAGGGCTGGCCTCATGCTCTGCGCTTTGTTGTGGTGTGGGGGTGAGGAGATGGTCTGTGTGGGCTGTGGACAGTGATGCTGCTCCACAGGAATCAGACGTAGGGAGTTTCCTTATTCGGGGTTTCTTGAGTGTTTGCTAGTGCTAGATGAAGCCCATAGAGCTGGAGCCCTCCTCCCAGCCTGAGGCAGGCCTCACCCCTCTGCTTGGCTGGGCTGTGGCCATGGTGGTGGTTTCTGATGACGTGGGAAGCCAGAAAGGGGAACAAGGAGCCTGAAGAAGGAGAAGTGGCTGGTGGGCTGGGGTGTGGAGGCTGGAAATCCTGCTACCCCACAGCCCCATCCCATCTGGTGCAGCACCCCAGCACCTCCTCGCTGCAGGCACGGTGTGACCCACACTTGTGTTTGCCTTGCAAGCCGACAGCACTTCCATATTTTTAAATATTTAATCTTTGCAGCCCAGTTGCCATGGGAACCTTCACACAGAAATCTTGACTTCGGGTTAATTTGAAAGATCCTTCTCACAGGCATGCGGCAGCAGGATGTCCCCCTGCTGCTGGGTCAGTATTGCCCCAGACAGGTCAGTGGGTGTTTCGGTATCAACTCCTGATGTGCACTCAACAAATTCTCAGGAAATCCCCTTTCCAATACTCAAATAATTCCCGTTCAGTGTTCCAGGACACCCCTGGGTTCTGGCTGCAGGCAACAGTCTCTCCCAGGAGCTTGGCAGACCCACGGTGCCCAGCACAGAGCTCTGCAGGATGCCCCAGGAGGTTTGTGGATCCTCTCCCTGACAGCAGCAGTGCAGCTCCGTCCCCCTCAGCTGCTCTGAGGCTTCTCTCCCACTGCCATTGGAACACACCATGCTTAGGGTTGGATCCCAGGGTGCCCGCAGCACTGCACAAAGTGAAGTGATGGCAAGGAAACCATGTCAGCAGTTGTGTGAGAGATGGTAGTGAGCCAAAAGGAAAAATGTATGCAAAAGGTACACTCTTTTGCCAACAAATTAAATTTAAATTACAGTCTGGTATTCTTCAAATAAGTTAAAAGCTGTATTACAAATTTAGTTTCAATTAACAAATTAAATAGAAAAGCAAGCTCGCTGCCTAGCAGCTATTGTGAAACAGGAGGCATTTTGCAGCAATGACCTTTTCTCCTGTCCCCACACAGTGTGGCTGAAAACCGTATAGATGCAGTTATCAGTGTGCCCACACTTGTAGCCCCACTCTGTGTCCCTGCTCCTGCTCTGAGCTCAGCCGGCCCAGCCCCGCACTGGCTCAGGCACTGCGAGCAGCCGATGGAGATTTGTGCCTGCTGCCTACTGTGCTGGGGACGCTGGCAGCTCACCTCTGCTTATGCTGAGAGAGAACTTAGAGTGCCACTCAGAAATAGCAAGGAAGCAGTCACTGAAAAAGCCCCTGAAGCCAATACCAAAAAAATATGTTGACAAATTCTACAGGACCCAAAGGAATGTTTAAGAATGCTCTTTTATTCCCCCTGCAGAGTACTGATCTGTCCCTGTCCCAGCAAGCATGAGCCACAGCTGAGGGATCAGTCTTTACTTATGACTTTTGCCTGTAAAACCCCCGGGGGGGCTGTTTGTCACTGGCACCAAGGATACCAGGGATGTGGCCCGGGGACTGAGAACAGGCTGTGGGAATCCCCCAGGGACAGTGCCAAGGGGAGCAGGGCCACCACGTCCCCTCCGACGGTGCTTCAGCAAACAATCTGTGGCCAAACGCCCTTTTTTATTACTTTACAGCACAGTTTTTCCTCAAATTTTATGGCATTTCATTAAAGCCGCCAGAAGGTGATACTGCCCTCTTTCCAGAAGTGAAATAAATCCAAGTTTTATCGCTTCTGGAAATGCTGGAACAGCTGTCAGGACAGTTGATGGATTTTCTCAATTACAGGACTTGTGGAGCATTTTATACTTACATCCGCGCCGAAGTTTAATATACTGTATGAGATGTTTGTGTCCCCCCATCTCTTATCTCTTTGCATCTCCCTTCCTAATAATGGTCAACTTGTTATTTTCTCTCTTAATTCCTTTTCTACTATAGCCTTTTTTTCCTCCTCGACAATGATCTAGCTCTTTCCTCTTTATTTCCCGGTAACACTGGGACTTAACTTTCCCGTGTGAGCAGCCAGCGTGGATGCTGGGATGTTGCTGGTGGGTGTGTTTCAGGGAGCAGCACGTGGCTGCCAGCCACAGCAAACCCAGCACCCAGGTTGTGCACCCATTTATCTCCAGCTGCTGCAGCACCTTCCTTACATCCTCATCTCTCTGCGTAAAATGGATCAGTAGTGACTGTGAAATAAATAGGTAACTGGAGCCATCTGCTTGCTCATTGTCCCCAGTGAGAAAGGCAACATTGACTTCCTCCCCCTTTCACACACTAATAAAGCACATGAGGATGCCAAATTGCACCTTCCTTTCTTTCTGGCTTTAACCCAAAGCACATGGTCGCTCAGTCCTGGCTCCATGGAGACAAGGTGAGCATGGGAGCTCCTGACCCCACCTCTGCCTGCAGAGGGGTCCAGGCCCACACCTTGGATCCTCAGCAAGGTTCAGAAAGCTGAGGTGTGATCCCACGTTTATTCAAATTAGAACAATTAAGGCAGTTAAATGCGCAGAAGTACTTGGAAGGAGGGAACTACTACCAAGTAGAATTGTTATTACAGTCGATCAAATTGACAGAAAAAGATTAAAAACCTGATTTACATTTAAAAAAAAAAAAAGTCAGGCGTTCACTAAAATAGATAACACATCCTGCTGAGAAAATCACTCCATGCATAAAAGAGAAGCAAAGGTGATTATATTTAACAAAACTAATCTTCTCTATTGCTTTAATCACCTCAGACCATTTCACCTGCTTACTTGGAAACTGTTAACTTGAAGACAAAATTATTTTGAGAATATCCTCATTTCCAGTGCTGTGCTCCAATGGACTTGTTCTTCTACACTTCCATCCACAGCCTGTAACAGCAGCCACTGCTCTGTGAGACAGATGTTTGCTTAAGAATATTGTGAGGCCAATGCATTTGCTCATGACTTGAGCTCCAGATGCAGTGAGGGCAGAGGATGCCAGGCAGCCACGAGTGACCCACTGGGCTCATCCTGCCACCACCATTCTTTCCCCTGTTTGGGGGGAGCAGAGCAGAGGCATTCTTCTTCCCATGCATCTTGGTTCACAAAGTCAATACGGCGCTTGCGGCCACACTAGAGGGGAAAGAAAGGTGCAGTGACTGGTGTGGGCATGGGAGCGGACTGCAGGTTGCAGCAACATTCAGAAAATATGTCCACAAAGATCAGCATGTTGGCCTTATGTCACACGTTCATGGCAATCCCAGCATTAACCTATTTGATGCAACAGCTGCAACAGCTTTTTTTTTTTTTTTTTTTTTTTTGCTAAACTGTATTGCATTAAGCCTGATTTTTTCCTTGTCCAAGAAACAGCTAGTGAGATTGTATAGATGGCTCATTTTTCACATCTCAACTTCGACCCAAAGCCCACTAAGTGCCGCGGGAGCCCCCAGGCATGGAGATGCTGTGCCAGCCCTGCGGTGAGGAATCAAGCTGCTGGTGCAGTGAGTCGGCTCTCATGCCGCTGCACTGGCACTGAAATGGGCAGCGCCATGCTATGGCAGTAAATTCTTGCAGGTCTCCATAATTCACCCAAATGCCTCACTCATTTCTTTTACAAATGCAGTTTTGCCATGATCTCCAAATTCAGGACTGGCATGAATGATACGTGCTATCACAGGCTGTCAGTGAGGGCAGGAGAAAAAAAATCGCTCTTCCAGTGACTGGTGTACAAAACGGTTTGGGCAAGAAGTATGCTCAGTCTCCTTCCAGAGACTAATGACTTCCGAAACTCAACATATTCAGAAAGGGGAAGAAATGGAGTGAGGGCACACGGAGGGAGCGGGAGGACAGCAAGCGTTCTCCTCCTCACCGTAAATCACAGAAATCGAATTAGATCATCTCAAATCGAGGGACAAAAAGCCAGTTATAGATCCATTTCACAACGCCAGCCGACATGGCTTCCATTTGTGACTCACAGAGTGATATTACTTATCCTGAGTGCTTTTCTGACAACATAAGCACTTAATGTGAAAACGTGTCAAATTACAGAAAAATGAATGAAATTAAGGAAATTATGTAAAGTTTATGGATTGTTTTTTTGTTTTGTTTGTTTGTTTGTTTTTGAGACCTCCTCTCAATTTCTGCCTCCTAAACTAGGACCTGGGCAATGAATGCATCAGCTGACAGTGGCTTCCCAGAGCAAAGGACTTTTCTGCCTCTGATGCATCTGAGCAACTTCAGGCTAACACAAGCATGCACTGAGCAGTGAATAGACCTTTATGTTGATGAGACAAATCCTGAAGCACTTAAAGGCAACCTACACTGAAGTGTCTCATGTATCTCCGTCTTCAAAGTGCAACATACTTATGGAAATTGCAGATGCTGTGGTGCTATTTGCCTGGAAGAAGGCATTACAGCTGACATATGAACCTGATTTCTCAAACAGATGAAGTCTGTGACTGGTTTAAGGAAGCATCTATAAATTAAGATGCATAATAAAGTTCCTGCTGCCTTCCTTGGCTGCTATCTTGTTGGCTCAAGAGCTGTGCTTGGCAGAGCAACAGACATCCCCCACCCAGTAGGCAGGCAGAGCCCAGCACCCAGCACTGCCAGCATTGCCCTCTCCCCAGCCTCTGCACTGGCCCTACAGCCAGCAGCCCTACAATCAAGGCTGGTGCCATCTCCTCGAGCTGATCTGAAAAGGCCCCACTTGTTCTCTGCAGCATCCTCCTGCCCAGCTGCACTTCCTATGGAGAAGCGAGGTGGTGGAGTGAAACCAAATTCCTGCTGCTATCTTCAGCTCTGCCCCAAGAATGCACAGGCCACAGAGCAGACATGCTGAAGTAGCCCCCACCCCAAGTCCTCCCTGGCTCAGCAGGGAGAGCATCCAGTGCTGTGCCAGGAACCGGGGAGCTATGCCAAATGGGCTCAGCCCTGAAATCAGCCCTGAGAAATGAGTGTCAAGGGTCTCAAGGTGCTTTAATGATGCCTAGCCAGCATCCATAGTGACAGAGCAAATGGGAAAGCATGTAAATATGGTGATTTTTTCTTCAAAACAGACTTTTTTGTTGTGGTGATGGTGTATATAGGTGGATCTGTTTTTTAGAATGGATGAAAATATTCAAAGCCAGAAAGGTCTGTATCAGCCAGCACAATCTGGCATGGGCTGCTGCATCTTTTTCCCTGACTCGGTCAGAAAATGCACTGTTTATGTGACTCTGAGGACCACAGAAGGGAAAACACAGCAAGAAATTACTCTTTTCTTTATGAGCACAGAACTAGATGGAGAAGTCCATGGTGGGAAAGCAAATAAAGAGAACAGAGGCAACCTGGTTTGACCAAGAAGTGGCATTGCCAGCACCCACGTGTGGCTAAAGCACGCATAGACAGTGCTTTCTCCTGGGATCATACTGTCCACACAGGAAGTGAGGAAGGAACAAGAGGAAGAGAAGGTTGCCACTGTCATTAGGGTTTCACCTTTTCTAATCTCACACTGAGCAAGGAGCAGCACCTAAGAAGTACCCTGGGGGCATCCCAGCTGCACTCCCAGCACGAGCTGCCTCGCAGCAGATGGCTGCCGGTGCTTTCCTTTCCATCAGAGCAGTCTGCTTTACAGCAACAAGGAAAAGCTCCAGACCTGGACATAAAAGAGGCATCAGGCAGAAGTACTTCTATTTGTTTCTTTGCAGATAACAAATGGCAGCTACCATTTCAAGTCTTCCTCTGATGAAGACCTCCATCTGACACCACCAGTCATTTACGATCTGCCATTAGCTATACGCAGTCATATCTCTTTTCTCTCCTAGCTGCTGCCCTGGAACTTTTTGCTTAGGCTGCACTTAAGTTCTTGTTGGGAAGATTTACAAAGAAAAATAAAGCCATAGAAAGATCCCATTCTGCCAGGAGCTGTCCTGTGCCCCGGCACTCACCCTCTGCATGGCTCCATCTCTTTGGTGCGCTGCTGCCCTCCCACAGCCCCAGCAGGTTGCAGGGAAGCTGCAGCCCTTTCACCCAGGATTGTTCCTCCTGGACAAAGCTCAGCCCTGTGCTGTGCTTAAGGAAACTGTGATTCCCAGGAGTTCATGCTGCAGCACTGTACTTCCTTCTGCAGTTTTTGGTCTTCCACAGATCTTGCTCTTCTTCCTTGCTGAGATATTTGTGTCAAGCAAGCCATGAAAATTTGGCACTGAAATGAGATTGCGCTGTGGTCAGTGTTTTCTCACTATATAGCTCATGATCCCTCCTGTTCCCAAGAAATCACACTAACCCAAAGGCTGATAAGCCTTCCTGAAGCCAGCAGCAGCTCTGGGATGTTATCCCACCTCCCCGTTTGACACTGTTGTTGATGCTGTAGCCATAGTGGAAGTGGTGCTGAAAGCAGCCCCCCAGGAGGAGGATGAAATCTAGTAACCGGGAGCAGAAGACCTGCTATAACTCAGAGACTTCAGCAGGAGACCTGGTTGTTGTTTTGCAAGCCACAATTCTCCTGCTCTATGCCCATTTTCCAAAAATCAAGATCTGTCCAGATGTGTTTTGCCCAGAACTCTGGATTGCAGGGGGAAGGCTGAGTGGATGTTGTGGGATTTACTCATCTGCTAAAGAATCCATGAATGAAACAAAAGTATTGTCACAGATCCTTACAGTGTTTTATTTCCTTCTGCTGGCACAAGAACTAGCTACATGGGCAGCTTGGGACTGGTGCAGTGGGCAGTGGGCTGGAGATTGCCCAGGCGCCAGACCTAAATACGAGTGAGAAAATATTCTCTACTAATGAACCTCTCCATCAGCCTCCTTGCTGCTGTCCTCCTTAATCCCATCTTACAGAGGGGAGCAGGCAAGGTGGTGCCTTTCTCAGGATAACACCTGTCAGCCAGGGCAGCGTCTTTCTAATGTGAAGCGATTCAAATTAAACCACAAATCTCTTCTAGGGGTAATGCTCTGCTGTCCTCCCAAACCTACTCTCATTTTATTTTGCCATTTTGACACCATTAGCCTTCCAAAAGTGCTAGCCCACACAAAGAGATAATACTGTCAATTTTAGCAGCCTAAACTCAGCCAAATGCTTGATTTTGGCTTTTCACTACCGTATAATATCCTTTTGTACATAGCTCTGCATGGCAACTCATTTATATCAAATTTTACCAGTTAAGGGAGAGGAGAAGAGAAGTAATCAATCTTTATCTTGACAAAGAGATCCAAAGTCAATACATTGATGTTTTCTATCAGCTGAGCATCAGCCTCTCTGATTTTATTCCAGGCTTGTGGCAGAACCATCCATTATCATAGAATCATAGAATGGCTTCTGTTGGAAGGGACCTCAAGGATCATCAAATTCCAACCCCTCTGCCTCAGGCAGGGCCACCAACCTCCAGATCTGGGACTAGACCAGGCTGCCAAGGACCCCACCCAACCTGGTCTTGAACACCTCCAGAGATGGAGCATCCACTGCCTCTCTGGCAGCCTGTTCCAGCACCTCACCACTCTCTCTGTGAAGAACTTCCTCCTGACATCAATTGTTATCAACAAGCAAGGGTCACTTCCTCTTGTTGGCCTGGCCACAGCCTTGCGTGCCCACAGACCCCCAAAAGCAGAGCAGGAGGGTATCATGCCACAGCTGCAAAAGCAAGAGCTTTCAAAAAAAACAAAGAATAGTTTTTATTCAAGTCATACAGGAGAATCTGGTCTTCAGGCACTTGTAGCTTGTACAGATTTTCATGCAGACAGCAACAGGCCCTGGGCCATTTCCCAAGATCTCGTAGTAGCTCACTGGGAGCAGACACAAGATGTGCACTGCAACATCAGGAGCCCCTCAGCCCCTGGAGATCAACCCCAAAGTGAGAGGCAGAAGGAAAGAAACGAGCATTTGTCCATGATTAGGATTTTCTAAATCAGCAGATCCCTTCCATATGTGCAGTCTTCAAGTGCAGTGTAGAAAAAAATCGATTTGTTTTCCTCAGTCCAATTCCCCTCTGTCTAATAGGTCTGTTGTAAATGCCAATTTTACTGTCATTTACACTGTGCCCATTTGAGCTATTTTATCAATAGTTAAATAAGAATACTTTAAAGTAATGTGATTTTTTAATTTGAATTCCAATTTATGTTCAGATGGTTTGACACAAATCTAGTAAGGAAGGCACACTATTTTCATTGAACAAATTAAATTATATGTTATATAGCCACACAGGTAAATATGTTATGTAATTGGATAAATAAATACCTGTGATTAGATACAGTGTCTCATTCTCACCTACATGTAATAGCAAAGCCAGTGGAGGTATTGTATAAATCACCACGTCTTAATAGTTAGCAGTCCATGAGAATCGACCTGAAAGACAATAAGCAAAAACAAATCCAAAAAAGACTAAACCTCATTATTTAAATCCAAGCTTCCTGCTTGCCTGTTTAAATTGCAATTCAAACCAGCTTACAGTCATCTGCACTTCAATCAGTGCACGTGGTCAGATGTCAAAGCAGTTGTTATGCAAAAGATGATGGAGTGGGATGAAAGGTGGTGATGGAGACCACACGGTTAAGTGGTGGGGATGGAGATGGATGATGGGCATGGGAGATGGGTGCAGATGATGGACAGTGGGGATAGGGAAAGAAGATGGGGATGCATGATGGACAATGGGGATGTGCCAATCTAATGGTTGAAACTGACCACCTACAAGGAGTTTGGGAGAGCATGTTGTTCTCTGTTCATGCTGCCTGACAAGGCTTTCCTCCTGACTGTGGAAGGGAAAAATTCCGTTTCTTTTGAGCTGAGAAATACAACTCAACAGGAACCCAATTTGCTGTTTGGATATCACAAGTTCAGAGAAAGATTGGAGGAACCCTGGCTTATGTTAAAGGAATCGTGGTCCCCTTGTGCAGCTAAATTAGCAATGGATAGGATACACTTGCAATGGAAAACTAAGGAGGTCAACATTAAGCATTCCTCTGCTCTTCCACCTTCTTTTTTTCCTGTTTTGTTCCAATAAGCCTACCCTCCAGGTGTTTCTACCAGTATTTTCCCCCTTCTTCCCACAACTCGCGCAACTCAACTGTATATCAAATGGACATGCTGAAAACTGAAGCAGCTCAACATTCACAGACATTAGCTAAAGCGAGACAATGAGATCCTGATCTTGAAACCAAACACCACACGCATGGACTCTCAGCTTCCTGCCGCCACCAAAATTATTCACCAGACGAATGTTTGCTAGGTTCTCACATGACAGAAAGACAGATAGAGAGGTGTAAGATTTATTTTTATTTTTTCCGAAGTATGGAAGTCACTCTAAATAATGTTTTCTATATGATGGGAGCTGACTCTAAACCAGCAGGCTGTGCCAATAGAAACGCAGTATTTACCATCAGAATGATTATCCCTGGCAGCCAACCTCAGACTACAGTGCAGGCACTCTGAGCTAAAGCTGGCCAAATCTCAAAATTATTCCCTGAAAATTTCTCTCCCACCACCCCATTTTCAGTCTGAAAGCAGTTACTGGGTTTAGTGTGTTTTTTCTTTTCAGCATTGACTTCCACCAGGCCTTCTACATCAATTTTTTTCCTCCATGTGCCACAGATAAACTCCAGTTCCCACAGGGAAGGAAAAGTTCCCACTGAGAGACCTCTCCCCTGCCTTGGGCTGGCCTTGCTCACCCTGCAGTCACATCCCAGCACGTGGTATCTCAGCTGCAGACCTGTCCTCTTTGCATTTGCTGTGCCTGATTCTTCGGTAAAGTGCCGTCAATATCATTAATCAGTTTTTGTAGTTCTTAAAGCAACAGAAGGGTTTGGGGTATACCCACAAATTAAGAAGTATGTGGTAAAAGAGCTAATAAACAAGAAAAACACCACCAGGTTTTGGCACAAGGGAGTTGCTATCAGTGCAATGACACTGATAACCAAGGTGCTGTCGGGCCATTTCCCCGTTGGTTCCAAAGCAAGAAAAGCAGCACAGAGCATACCTCACCTTCACTGCTGCACCCAGTCAAAATCCCACCTTTGCTGCATCACTGAGATGAGGGCAAAGGGTGCAGCCTTGCAGAAAGGGACCCCACCAAGTAGTGGGGTCCCTACCAAGGGACAGGGATTCCCCCTCCTGGGCTGCTGCTTTCACAGGAAAAATGTGACCGATGCAGCAGCGGGATTCTGTATTTCAAACAATGGGGGTTAAGCCAAGTCGCCAATTTCCTTGGGCTAATTGAGCATGCAAACTGCCTGCTTGTAAAGCCTGTATTTGGCCTAGAAAATTTATTGCTTTTAGCAATGATTAATGTCCAAGAGCAAGGAGGGCAGACCTGAGCTGCAGTTCATTAACTTTAAGTGGGATGATGTTGGAAAACTATTTTTGGTTACTTTGTTCCACGGTACCTACTAGACCTACTTCTGTAATAAAGTGCTCAGGGAGCCCAGTGAATCTTCTTCTCCCTGGCAGGTACTAAACCTGTAGGGTTTTGTCCTCCTCCTGATGAGTAAGCAGTTTTTGCTGATCCTGAGAGGCTATAAAATGATTGAAGACTGCTCTGCATGGGATTTTGTAGCTAAGGCTCCATCTATCTCAGATGCAGAGATCAAAATGGAGGACTTGCCATTGGGTTTCAGAAAAGCATCTTTCATTTTCTGCCCTACCAGTCACTATTGAGTCAGTCTGCTATGAACAGCAACGTCCATCATAGAGACATGGAGGTACTCCTGCCTTCCTCTGCATCTGTTTCAAAAATAGTGCAATGCAGTGCTTGTTATATTGAAATATGCTGGACACTTTGCTAACCATATAATGTAACATCTGCCTCCCTCCACATTCATTACTTGCAAACAATCTGATTCTGTCTCTTTCTTTCCTTAGGAGAATATCCATTAGTGAACGTGGTTGTGAAGCCCTGGAGCACACCCTACCTTCTTTTCTTCCCAGTAATACTTGTGCTGTACATTAAGTCATACGCGTACAAAACACCCTCTCTCTGTCCCTACACTGCCAGACCACAATGGTCTTATGGGAACTGGCAGTGAGTATGTGATGTTGAAAGATGTTTTTGTTATAAATCAGTCCCTGAGGTGGCTTCCGAAACTATCTCTGTATTGCATTCTGCTCAGTGGTGTATAGACCAGAGTGCTTAAAATGCACATTTCTCTGTGTTTCCGCAACAAATATTGCCTTGTGTGTGACCAGCGTCAGCAGTTCTGACGACTCCAGATTGCCACTTGTGGTCTATGGCTCTGCCACACCTCGCAGCCAGGTGCCAACCTTTCTGGATCTCTCTGCCATCCCTTAGCCTCCACAGACCCTGGGCCAGAGGCAATCAACCTGCAAAGCCACGCACGAGGAACCACTGCCCAGAGTAATCAGCCTGGCAGCTGCAGAGCTAATGAATTTGCCCCTGAGGCTTAACTGTAAGAAAAGTAATTAATCTTGCTGGGTTTCACTCATCATCAAGCAAACTTTCACTGATTAAGTGAAAACTGCTGAGCTCTCCAGTTTGCTCCCCAAGTCAACCTCTCCCTTTTGGACTTTGTGGGTAATTGGTACATCATTACCATCCCATTTTATCCAAATTCCCCAAGAGACCACAGTGAAAGGAATGCAGATCTCCTTCCTAGTGAGGGAAGGGGTTTTTGCGGCTCAGACTCCCACTCCTGAAGAAGTTCCAGTTTTACTTAGTGTCCTGATTTTGGTCAGGACACTGACTGAGAGGAGAAAAACAAGTACCCTGGAAGGGAAAGAAGAATGTGCAAAACAGCTGCCAGAAAGTTTCAGAGCAGCTGCACACGAGATGATCTCCCAGTCTTGCCACTGAATCCGTGTGAGTCAGGGCTGAAGCCAGCTCAAGTCCACATATGGTCTTAGCCTCAGCCATGGGCAAGAGATGAAAATACCACAGAAACAAAACATTGGCACAATCTCAAATGACTTCAGGCATGTGACCTACCCAAGGCATCTGTTTTAGTTTGAGATAAACTGCACTCTTGAGCTATCTGTGCTAAGAGGAGCCTATGCTGGCTGGCAAAGAAGCAGCCACCGCTGCAAGATGCCCTTTGCAGCTGAGCTGACAGACTTTGAGAGCACTGCTGAAAGCTCTAAGTGAGTGTAGGGTTGGGGAAGGCCAGCGGGATTGCCAGAGGATTGTCCAGACCTTAAATGGGCAGCAGGATCAGAGCTGTGCAAGGAGCTGCCCGCCTGCATATATAGCTCAGGGCCCGGCTGTAGCCCAGCCCTGTCAGCAGCACTGCTGCTACTCTGCCTGAGTGTGCAGCTGGGGCTGCTAGCGGGAGTCACTGTCTGAGGCCTGGTCTGTGCCTTTTGGTTGCCTTTCAAGGGCTGGAATTTATTTTTAAAGGCTTACTGCTGTGATCCTTCAAGGTTGCTGCCCCACGGTGAGCAAGGCAGGTCTGGGAAACTGGCACATGTAGAGAACATCCACCATGCTGGTCACAGGGAGCAAACAAAGATGATGTAACACCAAGATCAACACCAGGAGGGAAGAGGATTGAGAAAACAGATAAAGAAATGCAGGAATCAAAAGGAGACACTCAGATCACCAAGTCTGTTCTGCTCATTGCAGGCATTTTCTCACACTGGTTCTGAGGCACAGGTTCACAGGCATTGAAGCTCCTTGCCTGCAGACAGGTCAAAGGGGACAAGTGCAGCAGGAGTGAAAAATGAGATGTGGCCGTATTACGGGGCTTTTGGCGAGGTGCTGTCAGTTTAACACGAGCTCCCTTTTTAAAATATGTCAATTCTGGCTTATTTCAGCTTAGCGTAGAATAACTGTAATCAACAGAAACAAACAGAAAGTAAAGCTGCAGTTGTTCTCTGCGCCGCCTTTTAACTGTGGATGGATTCATCTGAGATAGTCTAAATGAAATCCACCGGGCCTCCCTGGGAAAACAAGGCTGGGCTGAGGGGCAGAGCCGGCGAGCACCGCGCTGCGTGCGGGGATGTACCCGACACGGAGCCTCAAATCTTGTTCTGCAGTGCCATCTTGAGGTTTTGCGAGACAAAAGTGCTTTCTACGGGAGCGCGTAGGGCTTTTATCGGGCTGTAGGAGTTGCCGAGGTCGCCCGTCCTCGCTGCGGGACGAGGTGCGCCCTTTAGCCCCGAGATGACGGTGCGCGAGGTGCTGTCGGGCAGCGCACCCCGACCCGAGGCAGCATCGGCTCCTCCAAGAGCCTCCCCTGGCAACGCTCGGCCCGGTCAGCGCTCGAAGGAGCCCGCGCGAGCTCCGTCCCTCGCCGGGCTGCTGGAGCGCTGCGCCGCCGGGCGCGAATGGCCGCCGGCGCTCCGGTTTCCGCCTTCGCGGCCCGGCGTCTGCTCCCATCTGCCCCCCCACCCCCCACCCCGGCCTGGCGGCGGCCGGCAGCACGGCGCTTGGCGGGCGGATCCGCGCCGCGAGGAGGGCCGGGGCTCCGCGGCGCCGCGCCGTGCTTGCGGAGACGTCGGGCGGGGGGGGAGTCCCCGCGGGCCGAGGATGCTCCCGGGCTTCAAGATCGGCGGGGCGGCGAGGGGGAACCCCGGGGCGCGCGGCCCTGCGGGGCGGTGGTCGACGCGCCCTCGAAGGCCGCGCTCGGCGGACCCGGGGTCGCGGCGCCCCGGGCGCGCCCTGCGGGGCGGCGACCGCCCGCGGCTCCCCCTCGGCTCGGGGCGGTTCGGCCGTTTCCGTGAGCGCCCGGGGGTTTCCGCGCCGGCCCCGCGGGCCGCCTCGGGCGGAAGCGCCGTTCGCGCCTTCCCGCGGCCGCTCGGCTCTTTCCGCCACCCCTCCGGGGCGCTTCGTTCGTTTCCGCGGCCGCTCGGCTCTTTCCGAGGGGGCCGGCGGCGCGCTCGGCCGTTCCCGCCGCCCGCCGCGCGCTCGGCGGTTTCCGTGAGCGCTCGGCGGTTTCCGTGCGGGCCGCGGCGCGCTCGGCGCTTGCTCCCTGGCTGGCGCTCCTCAGTCGGCCGCTGCCTGCCTGTCGCCGGGCTGGGAGCGCCTGTGTGTGTGTGAGTGACGCGGCGGAGGTGTAGTTTGACGCGGTGTGTTACGTGGGGGAGAGAATAAAACTGCGGCGAGATCCCAGGCGCGAACGAAAGCAGTGACGGAGCAGCCCGCAACCGGTAAGAGGAGGACGGCGCCCAGCGAAC
>JAPSGF010000015.1:3672121-3699632 GCA_035772895.1 Perdix hodgsoniae
GCAGGAAGCCCCGCGCCGGCGCCCGACGCCTCCGAGCGGAGCCGGGCGCCCCGGCGGTATTTTTAACCCGCAGCGAACCCGAGCCCGGCCGGGGCGGCCAGCCTTCGCTCGGGAGCCGCCGGTGCCGGCGCCCCGCGGCTCCGGGTGCCGCACGACCGGCGGGATCCGACCTCTGTCCGTCCCTTAATCGCAAATGTCAACGACGGCGCCTTCCCACGCCACGCCGGCTCGCCCGCCGCCGGTGCCGCAGCCGCGGGCCGTTCCCGCCTTGTTCCCTAGGATAGAAGACTCTATTCCCGCTTCCAAACCTGGATATCTGCATCTCTGTGCTCAACAATAAGTCAAAGTGACGTGGCAATCGGATCTTCTTAAAAATGTATTTTACCCGAAGGTTATTACACCTCTCAAGTACACACAAGGAGATAGATGTATTGTTTTTTTTTTTGCGGACCGTATGTCTTTTCTTTCCAGATTTTTTTTTTTTTTTTTTAAATTCTCCCTTTTAAGTATTGCAGTGCTTTTGGAGTAACACTGCTATGGAAAACATCTCTTCCAGGGGTTAGAAACAATTTTCCTGTTTCTCAAATAAAGGACTAGAAACTGACCTAGGACCATTAAGCAACTGCAGACGCACTGTGAGCACCAAGCACTCTCTTTTGAAATACAGCATCTGTACTTGGTCCCTTCCCCGTCACCAGCAAATATGTTTGTTTTTGTTTGTGAAGTAAAACGTCAGTCACCGAAACAATTTTTTTGGCCAGGAAAGATATTAGTGATTCACAGAAGCGTGTGGAGAGCCTGTCCTTCCGTCTGTGCAAGTTGTTGTGTTCTGCCACTTCCACCACTGTCAACATAAATGCCAAGGGTGTTTTCATGTCGCTTCTCCCTCTCTGTGATAGAGGGTTCCTAAAGCTGTAACTGAACAGTGGGCATCTGTGGGTGTCAGCGGGGAGCATAGCTGTTGGTGGTGATTAAATGCTTTGTAGTGGCTGGTGTATTTCATTCATTCTTGGTTTGATGGGGTATGCACTTCATTTTAAATACAAAAATGCAACAGTAGATCCTTGCATAGTACTTTCTGTACCTTCAGAAACACAGCACTTTATTTATCCCCCAAACGTGCTGTTTCGTAACGGCGGAGGACTCTCAGATCCACGTTTTCTAACCCATACGCTGTATCCGCATGAGCTTTGTATATCTTCACAGGGCAGGTTGGGAAGAGCAGCAGGCAGGAGATTGTGTTTGCTATGCATCACTGTCAGGTGACCCGAGATCAGATATTTAAGAGCAGGAAAGAAGAATATAATAACTTAAAAAATTTCATTGATAGAGTATAAGTGCTAAAAATAATTTTCCCAGCTTTGTATCTGGATCTCCCATGAGTTGTCTGCATCTGATCCTCCCCATGCCTTTGGTGGTAAGGTGCCCGCTGCCCTGAGTGCAACGAATGGTCTGACAGGGGAGAGTGATCTGTTGATGCAGAAAATTTAGAAGCATCTAATTTAGGCTGTCAAGTCATCAGTCTGCCGGTTTCGTGGAAGCCTGAGCTGCTGTCACTATTGCTGGTCCTGAGATCAAATATAAAATGTTCTGGAAAGTAGCAGTTCAGCCGTGCTCAGAGGTGAGCACTTCTTGCCCGTGTGCAGCTGCAGCCAGCTGGGTGCAGGCTTTGATAGCAGCTGAGGCCCTGATGGGGAATTTCTGTTGACACCCTTGTGCAACAAATGGGATATTCACACTTCACCTCTATTTTAGGATCTCTTAGCAAGTGGAGATGGGTTACTCATGCCACACTTCTCAAGGCTTTGCTGCAGTGAGAAGGCCTTGCCAGCTTTCTGCTTGTAATCTAAAGTCAGCTTCATGAAAAAGACAGTAATCCTCAGCGAGAGAAACAGCCCCGCTGAGTTGGGCTGGAGCTTTCTGCTTCCTTGCCTGCTTGCAGCTGGAGATTCATGGCAGTGCCCTGGATTTTCTCTAAATCAAAAACGGTGTGGCCTCATCTGCAGTCTGTGTGGTCACACTTCACGGTGATGATGAAAACCTGACCACCTCGTGGTTAGTGATTTTCTTTGTGCGTCTCCCAGCTCTAAGGCACTGACACATTTTATTCTTCAAAACTTGTCAGCTGCTTGGTAGTACTGAGGTTAAAAGGGTGAGAAGAAGCACAACACTTTCTGGTCTTGCGTGCTTCTAGAACTGCCGTGTGAGCTGTGCAGATGAAATGCCCCTGGCTCTGCTTGTGCTCTGGGGTTTGCCAGGTAGAGCAGCGTTTGCAAACGGAGATGCTGCTGCCATCTCTTTCTGGCACCACTGAGTACAGAGAATCCACAGGATTCAGAGAGTAAAGCATTTTGAGGAGCTCTGTTACTCTGTGCTTTATGAACTTAGATACAAGTCGTTTTAAAGCAGCACAGATGCCTGTTAGATAGTCTCAGTGATTCTAAGCAAAATGCATAGCTCAAGGATTTCTTTCACCCCTGAAGAGATGCCCCGTAAGATTATAAGCATACATGAGAATGTTTTCAGATTTGTTCCTTGTTACGAATCTGAGACCGTTGGGTGAAAAATGTAACAATAGTTCCAGAGTTGTGAGAGTCCTTCCAGTTGTTCTTCCGTTACCATCACTCAGGCCAGGCAGCCCCAGCTACTGTAGGTAAAGCTGCAGAAGGCCTTGCAGTGTGCTATTTTAAAGCTGCCTTCATGCAGGAGCATGAAACTGAAATGTCTGCCCTTGAGGTTTTCACACTTTTTGGAGGAGAGAGTTGAAGTGATATGTAGAAATGCCTTTGATCCCGTGTTTGCTATCCCATTGGCAGCTTGATTGGTCAGGGAGGCTATCAGTAAAACCTATTTCTCCTTCATTTGGAAGAACTGTAAGTCTGTATTGTGTTTTCCTTTTCTGTCAGGCTGGGTTGTGTTTCCCCACACCGGCGCCCTGCCCTGGTTGCTGCGGGGCTGTACGGGGGCTGTGCCAGCACATCATGGGAAGGGACAGGACTGGGAGAAGCAGGATAGGGGCAGCCTGAGTAGCAGTGCTGCTAGATGAGAAAATGCAGCCTGCACAAAGTTCTTAGATTATTGCTGTGTTTATAGCCAAGTTGGATCACGTGGATCTTGTTCTTTTTGCTGTGGCACTCGATCATGTCACTAAGTTTAAGTTTTTCTGTGTGTCAGATAGTAGGAGTAAATGAACGTGAGCAGCAGCTGCTTCCAAACTTTAATACCGTGTACACATACTGTTTGTCACACTACTTATTTACTTTGCTTAAGCACCTTCTGCGTGTTTAATGACTACTGTGTTCACTTCTTCATCGCTGTTCTTTGTTGATCATCTGCTCTAATTCCTAACCTCCTGTCCCTGCAATGCCTTGCTGCAATCTTTTTAACCATCTCTCCAGCTAGAGTACAACCTCCTGTCTTGTTTTGGCTCCAGTATTGCATGTATTTTTCTAGTTCGTACTACCCCAGTCCTTCACATTCTTGACAGCTATTCAAATAGCAGCCTGGTTTTGCTTTCGCTTGCACCTTTCCTAGGGATGAATGTGGAATTTCTTCCCATGCAACTGATCTTTTATACCCCTTAGAATGATAGATGGGAAGCAGTATTTTCTTGCCTTCCCCTGATGGCTCTTTCTCTGGCTCTGTATGCTTGGCCCCGTCTCAAACTCTGCTGGTGCCTGTCCACTCCTCCAAGAGACTTGGAATATACACAGGGTTTGTAAATTAAAGCCTTCATATGTTGTGGAGAGCCTTCTCTTGAGAAAATCCTAGGGCGTTAGACAAAAGCAGGGCTTCCGACCCTCATGAAACTCATCCAAATCATTCTGTTTTGTACTGATAGGAACACTGTGGGCATACTGAGGGAGGGAAGGTGTGGAAAAGGGCAGTGTGCAGAAACTGCAGTGTGATACCAGCAGGAGCCCGCTGCCCTCATTTCATCTGAGCTGACACGACTGTTTGTGGCTCTTGACTGACAGACATCTTTCTCCTTCCCTTTCTCCTGCTTTTTATTGCATGTTGTTTGCCCATCCCTGGCATAGGCTGTAGTGTTGGTTGTACAATTTAGTAAGCCTGTTCAAATCACCAGTATGGGAGAAAACTGTTGTCAGGTCAGTTTTCTTCTGCGTGAGTGAGCTGAGTCGGTTGGTGATCGAGCCCACTAGTTCCAGCATGGTGCAAATTCACAGTGAGACTGTAGGAATGAGGAAGACAACTATATCCCTTCAGCAGCAGAGCTGGAACACAGCCTGTCCCAGGGAGCTGCAGCACATCCTTGTTTGCAAGCCATGGGAGGAGCTGGGCTCTGTCTTTGTGTCTAGGAAAGCTGTAACACAGCAAGTGTTTCAGCTGAATGAAATAAAAAGAAAACTGAACGTTTCCTTCTTTTGCAAACTAGCTCCTCCTCATCAGAGGTAGGTTTCAGTCTTCTCAAGAGATTGGATCGGTGTGACAGTTGACTAGCTCTGGTTGTGAAGAGCCCAGTCAGATGGTGAAAATTGCATTTGATAGCTTTTAATCAAGGCTCTCAGGAAAGACAAAGCTCCATTAGTGGTCCATGCCCAACTAAGTCCCATCAGCCGTAGGAGGCACCTGGGCTAGAGCGAGTGCTGGGCTGCCTTTAGTTACACTGTTACTGCATGCAACTGCTGCAGCCTCTCCTCTGCGTTTTAAAATAACAACTGTGGCTGAAACTTGTAGCAGGAAAGTTGTAGCAAAAGGTTTCTGTGGATTGCATACTAATGCACAGTATGCTGAGGTGGGCAGAGGAGGCAGCATGGTACCTGCTGCACACAGCTGCTTTCTCAGAGGTGGAGCGGTCTGAAGTACGTGGTGCTCTACCTAGTCATCAGCAAGCCCTCCTTGAAAAAAAAAAATCTCCCACTCTTAAGGAGAATTATTAATAAAACATTAATATTCATGTTACAGAATGTGTGTTTTCTTCAGCAGCTTTGTTATTTCCTGCAGTCCTATGACACCTATCCATGATCTGATCTACTTTGCTCCCATGGGCAGACCAGGCTTCAGCAGGGTAAACTCTACTTCACCTTCTCTGTTCTTGGTCCCATGGCAGCAGGATCAGTACAGCTGCTTGTGGGGTTGTGAAATTACCAGAGGACAAGTCCAGATTAAAGATAAGTTGTATTTTCTGCTTTATATGTAGTCCAAATTAGTCCCCAGTCCCATTTACTGCACAGCTTCACAGGCAGCTATGGGGTAGAAATAAATAGGAACAAGAAGGAAAGCTGAGCTGGAGCAGTGCTGCCAGCTATGACTAGTTGCAGAAAGCAAAACAGAGGTTTTCTTTTCTAGGCTCATGCACTTTTGTGTACTAAAGCAAGGCATGGATTCTGTTTCTTTCTCTGTCCCTTTCTGGTTCATTGTTGGCTCCTGCTGCTTATTCAGGTCCATCACTCAAATCAGATTTACCAGCAGGTCACATCTCTGTTCCATCCAGAAAGTTGGGATGCCCACTGATAATACCGGCCTTAAATCCACACAAATATTTAAGAACCAAGATAACCTATTCTTGGTTATGGAGATGATACTTAAGCAGAACAGACCTGTCTGGCAGGCACACATGAAAGACCGTCCTCATTTTAGTTTTCCTGTACCATCCATGCAAATACAAAAATGCGTGAAAAATAAGACAGAACCCACACAGTTGATAAACTTATTATAGAATTTGGTCATGGTTTAGTTTCACTTCGTGTTTAGGGAGGGTGGATCATAGGTTTAATTTTGGTACACTAAGCAAGATAAGATATCTTCTCTTGCTTCAAGAGCAGTGCTAACTGACCAAGCAACAACAATTTCAATGTAATTCAGCCAGAGCAATTTCAGGATTTAAAGTATTTCCGAGCTGAACTGTGGTATAAGCCCCAAGCTTTTCAGTTTTAATGTTGCAATACATTCTGTGAATTGGAAGCATTCAGAAGTTGGACAAGGGCAAGGTTTGTAGAGAAGTGCTGTTTTTCTTGTGCATTCCTGGCCATATTCTACTGCAACACTCCAACTGTAGAAAATTCAGGTTTTTACTTCAGAGCAGCATTGGAGCAAAAGTTAGTCTATGTTGTCCCTTAAGAAGGAAACAAAGCTTTTACAACAAAGTCTGTGTTGAATCTGCAGATACAGGCTATTTTGAAGTTGTTTCAGACACTTGGCTTTATATCTGTTAACTATCAGCTCTGTATAAATCATTCAATCTTGCTTTCAGATGACCAGTTCCAATTATGTTCTGTTAATAAAACAGTGAAAACATTGGTCTGAAACATCAGTTTTGTTGTGTTTTCTTTCTGAGCTCATTAAAAATGGTGGTGTTTTCTAAACAAGACTTCCTAGTGTTTACCAAGTTGCAGAACTTTGTGTTGTACTGTGGGTTGAACTCTATGGTTACTACATGTGTTACAAGCATCAAACAGAACAACGTACTTTTTCGTAATTGTTCACCCCTATAGAACTTGCAGCCTAAATATTGGAAGTAGCTATTTAACCACTGACATTCAGAAGAGGGTTAGAAACATTTGGAATGGAGCAGTCTGTTCTCACCAACAAACAGAATCTCAGCACAGACACAAACTGTTACATAAAATTCTTTTGTCAAGTTTAATTGTATGTTGATAATACCTAAAACTCTCCATGCTTGCCCTCAGTTTCTTATCTGATCTGACAGTTCTCTGAGACAGAAGAATGATGAGAAAAAGACAGTAGTCTTCCACTGTGGAATTTCAACATCTGTCCCTTTTCAGTTTGCAGTATTCTACTGAGGTGACTTCAGCAAGGGTGACAGGATTTAAGCCTCAGGCTTTTTGTCACATTTTTATATGAAAAATAAACCTCAAATGGATGATGAAATTCAGGTGTCTAATTTAATGTTGTAGGTGACCAAATAAAGAACCTTAAATAACGTCAGCTGCCCTCCATCTTTACAGGATGGGAAACATTTTCTTTATTCGTGGGGAAGTACCCTGAATTTCTGGGACTTTCCAGCAGATGAAGTTTTGTAATATAAAGTTACATTCATATTACATTAGATGTCATCTTTAATCAGTGTAATCTCTAAGCAGCTTGAGTCTAGTCTTACGGTACGCTATCCTGATGAATGTGAAGTGCCTATTAATAATTTCTCACTAAAAAATTAACCCACTTACTCTGGAAATGAGTTACTTTGAAAGTGAAAGATTTTGAGTAACAATAAACATGTCTCTGCGGGTATCTGTCTTTATCACATTCCTACATATGCTTCTGTTAAGTCATACCTGGTATACAATGTAAATTACTACACTGGAATAAACACCTGTAGTGAGACGATACCATTCTCCTCTACAGCAGCAGGATCACTTATTGCATTCCTGGTCTTTGGGCCTCAAGCACTCAGGTTCACCAGACTGCTGTGACTGTGTAACGCTCAGCTTTTTTCAGTGTGTCATTCCTCATCTGCTCTGAGCAATAAAAAAGCTGGGTGATGTTTATGTAATTTCAAAGGAGCCTCAGCATTGTTCACTTTAGTGTTTGGTTTGGTCCCAGTGATTGGACATGTGCAAATCTCTTCCGCGTGTTTAGAGCAAAGCCCGTGCAAGAGGCCCTGTTATTAAATGCCCTTGTGTTCACCCAGGGACCTCATAGTCTGAACTTTTTCTGGGAGAGTTCTCTGTTGAGCAGCCAGCCATTGCTCCATAATTGTTTGCCAAGAACACCACAGAGATAGCCCTGCACTGAGCACCAGTGTGTACAGTCTCTCCTTGCAGAGTTCTGTGCAGCTGCAGGTTTGGGACTACCACAGTTCCTCCAGCTGGTGCTGGAGACGAGCTGGGACGTTTAAAGGTTGCCTGGCATATAGACAAAGAGCCTTACTGTACACATCCAAATGTTTTCTAATATGACCCACAGCAGTTAGGTTGGTCTTGCTCTGCCAGAATGACTGGTGGGGTAGTTTTAGGCTACAAGACACAAAAATGCATTCAGAGGAAAACAAATGTCTTTTGTTTGAATTACAGTGGCAGGTCAAGTCCTGACACGTCTACAGAGTGGGGAAAAAAGAACACATGCACTTTCTTAGATGAGTCTTAACCTTGCTATCTTTGCATCACTTTCTGCTGTGAATACTGCTTTCATCATCGGCGTGGACACAGGTCTCTCTAACACCTCCTCCTGTTTTCTCCCTCTCTGGGGAAAGAGGAGGTATCTGTCTGCTTGCAGAATGAGCTTTCCTTTCTCTCATGGAGTGCCTTAGCTCCTCTGCTGGAACACCTTCACATGTTGATGTTTGCAGTGAAGGGAGGCAGAAAGCATTCTGGCTCCTGTTGAACAGCATGGCAGATTTTGTTACTTATTGAGCATCTCTGGCTGAGTGGTACCAGAGCACATTTTCTGAATTGTTCATTGTGCCAGCCAGGCACAACCTTCCTCCTTGTGCAGGGATCATGCAGCTGCTTTCATGTGATGCTGAGCCCAAACTAATAACCCCTGTTAAGAGGTAGGTAGGGTGTTCCAGCTTGGACACGGGGTGTCATGAGCAGGACAGAGATGTTAGTTCATTGTACTTACTGTTGTAGTTGCAGTACTTGAGTTCAGGCTGCATTAATACAACACATGGCTTTTAGATACTAGTGTCCAGTGAATTTTCACCATGGGCTCTGCAGATGCAGCCCACACCATCTGTTACATACCCCTGTATGCAAAACAGAGTATGATCTGCAGCGTCCAGCAGTGTCACAGAGGCCTTCGAAGTAACAAAAAGGGAAAGATTTCACTAATGTTAGTGTAAAAGTCTATTCCTTTTTTCTTAAAAAACTGCCATTTGGATAGTGTCTGGTCACAGTTAGAACCCTTAAACTGAAAAAAATTGTCTGGTGTCATTGTTACATCAGTCAGCCTCAGATCTTGTGGGCTCTGTAATCTTCAGCTCTCCACCCGCAGTTAAGAAATAAATTAAACCTGCTTACAAACAGCTATGCTTACTGTTAATTTTCTAGACCTGTACCAATTGGTAAAAGCTTACTTCTCAAGTTCATGATATGGTCAGCAGGAGCATTGGCTCCCAAACAGTGTAACAAAAATCATTTGATGGCCTTGTGTCATCTTGAAGATGTCTTCGTACAAATAATACCATTCAGATATATTGTTGTGATAACTTCTACCAACAGCCACACTGCAGAGTTCTCCACAGTGCTTTCAGTAGGCACATGTAGACAAGATCTGTATCAACTGATATTTTTACATAGTTGCACCTTTGTGAGAGGAAAACTTTCTTCTGCTTGCCGGAATTACAAGAAATCAGTGCAGGTTGAAAATTAGGTGCTTTTTATATTCTAAAAATAATCCCAGAGAAAAGATGGTAAGCTGCGGTAAGCTGCAGTCAGTTAGTATGTAAATGCACGGTATAAATAACATTGGCAACAAATGTATGAGAACTACAAGGTGTGTTGAATTCTTAGAAACAAGCAAGTTCTCCTGAGGTCTTTGTGAATAGATAGAATATACTGCCCAGGTCATCCTTAATCTGCTTTCTCTACAGTTTCAGTTTGCAGACACCTTTTGGAGGATTTTTTTTAACTGCACATATTGGCTAAAGCTGTTCATGAATATTTATCATGATTCCATCTTACCATTAGGATCGCAGACGTAACACATATGGATTAATCTTTTAATACACTATGTGCATTGAGTATGAGGACTGAACATTTATAAATAAAACATCTTTATGGATTAAATCTTAAATAATAGTAATGATAGATACCTATAGAATGACTTTATAACCTGTCTGTAATTTATTTTGGCATTTTCTTTTGTTAAATGACAACAGTTTTGAGGGGGATTTCTGACTGATGGGTATGAGATAGTGGTGAGGTATTTGGTTTCTTTTCATTGTTAATGCCTTAGGAAGCACTTACTCTCATCTCTTCCCCCAAGCTTCTAGAAGGGCCTTCGCAAAACTGGTGCATTCATACAAGATCTGTCCCTCCTACTAGATAAGGTTTTCAACTTAAGTAGTTTTTTTTTTCACGTTATCAGTTGAATGTAAATATATTGGACTTGTTTTTTAAGATGAGCTGGAGAGTTCACCTTTACCTTTAGTGCCTTATTTCTATTCTTAATGGGAAAGTTTGTAGTTCAGTTAGGTCCCCTGATGATGTTATATTGAGCAAGAAAAAGCAGTATATATTAAAAATAAATTATGCATATGTACAAATGCTTGCTGGATGCTCTTGTGACTTTTTGATATAAGAAATAAATTTCAGATAATTATTGTCGAGTCTCTTTTCCTTTTAGCAAGCCTGAAGACAAACTCTGGATACTAGTACAATGCCAGGAGTGTAAAGGCAAATCAAGAAAATCCAGCACCGAAGAATGCATAAGCACCATTCATTCACACATCGTAGAAGTGCATTTTCATTCATCTCTGCCTGGTAAATGTCAGCTTCATTGTGTTATGCAAACACAATAAAATGGAATCTAGAATTGATGGCTCATTAGGGTGCTCTACTCTGTAGCTGTGAATTCAGTTTTAGATCTTACATCTTTTTAAAAAATCTCATTGCTTTTCCCCTAGTGAGAGGGAAATAGAGCATGCAAACCAAATATTTTGTTCCAATACAGCAGTCATTTAGATATCTAAATCTATTAAGTATGAGAAATTTTCACTGACTTTGAAAATGCAGCTACAACTGCATTAGAAGGCTACTTGAAAAATCATGAGCCAAAAAAGTTTGTGAAGCATAACCATGCTCCCTGGTTGCATTTTTCAGTGACCTATATGAAAATGGTATATTTTCATCTCATTTACTTGAGCTGCTACATTCAATGAGCAGAGTGTTTTTAGACATCCCCTTGTGTCACACTGATGTGAACAGAAGTGGGACCATGGCTATCATGTTCAGCTGATAGTATGATCCCACTTCGTGCAGGATCACTTTAAATTGAGAATCATTTTTTCTTCTAAGTTCAGGATGAAATATTTTATCTTCAGTGACAAGAGTTTTTCCTGCTCTTTATTGCATTTGCCTCACTGATTTCTGTGCCTGAATGCAAATACCTGGAGGATCTTTGCCATTTTTGGCATTTTTGACAGGTGGTTATTGAGGCCTGGTACTCACACTTCCAGTTTACTTGCCTGGCCCCTGTATGCCTTGACCTGTAGCCAGCGTAATTGTGAGTGGCTGTACGGTGAACAGGGTTGGAGGAGTGGTAGAAAGTAATTTTAAGAAGAATTAGCAAGCTAAGTTGTGTTCACAGCGTGGTACACAGTTTTCTGTCACCTGGAGGAAAGAGCAGGACAGGAACAAGCATTTGAGGGCAGTGGCAGTGACAGCTTAGGACGGCAGTGAAGCTCAGATAAAAACTGCAATTTGTGTGTAGTCATTAGTGACAGAGATAATTATGGGCCTGTTTTGTCATGTTGCGCATTTGTCAGCGGTTATTTGAAGTCTCATGTGTTAGCAGTAAATAAAATTATTTTTCTCTGAACATTTTCAGTCTGACAGAGATTGAATAGAATCTACAGAGCAGCTGCTCAGCAGCAGTTGAAAAGGCTGCCACACTGTGAAGTAACAGTGGAAATGTTTATAGATTGCAAGTGAATGTCCTCAGTAATTACACTGAAAAGGTGAAAACAAATAATAGCACACAGCAACGATGTTTGATGACTTTTCAGTGCTTTCATGGTGGATCTGTGGCTTAATAAAGCCACGTGTAGTAAGTACATGTGGCTGTATATAATTCCTGGAACTGTGGACTATGGAGCTGTATGTGCTTTCTCAACAGCGGTGCTGGTATGCCTGCTATGAACAAAATGGAATATAGGCCATAGTGAGCACTGCTTGAGGAGCAGGCTTGACATGCTCACTTTGGAGGAGTCTTCCAGAACTCAGGACAGCTGCAGAAATCAGGACTGGCATATATGCAGCAGCGTTCATGTTAAAGCACCGTACAAAACTGTTACCGTACTTATTCTCTTGTCTGAACATCCTCAAATCCGTTTCATGCTGAAAGTTGCTGAAGATAATAGAATGAAGGGAATGCAGAAGGAAGCAAAACAGGCTTCATTCACATTCGGGACAAGAAGCTGTAAGCAATATCTGTTAAAAGAACATGCCTTGTGAAACAGTTTATTCATGTAGACCTCTCTGTGTGCAGCTACTATCGTGGCCCTACACTGCCATACACAGCTCAGTGGCTGGGTGCTGGGCTGGGCCTGAAGCATCATGGCCATGGTGGTGACATTGGTGGGATGATGGGATGGACTCCTGACTGGACATGGTGTGTGCCGGACTGGTGGGCATGGGCCTGTCAGGTCTGCTCCCTGCTGGCATTGGAAGCCGTTTTGATGCTCTTCAACATCTGGTTGGGTGCTTGAATAAAGTGAAACCAAAAGCCATCCCTTAGCTGTGGAGGAGAAAGAGGCCTTGCAAAGCTGTGAGGCGTGTGGCCTAGTAAGTTCCAGGGGATGGCCACGGCTTCTGTGAGCAGGCTGCGGCTGTGGCTGTGGCTGCCGGCTGTGCGCTGATCCGTGCTGCCTCACAGCTTTGCGGCACTCCGGACCTTCCTCACTTGCAGAAGGTTGTATCTGCTACAGCTGCCACAGCACTGATGCTTTGCTTCTTGGACTTAGTGGTGGTTGGGAAGTGGGCTCCATCTTCTTTCCTTCGGTCTGGTCCTGCATGGTGACACACCATCTTTGCAGAGCAGGAAAGCTCTGTGGTAGCTATGAGCCAAGGTCTGGTGCCAAGGGGTGGGCAGGGACCAGGGGGTGGGGCATCGCATCTGAGAGAGGTGCTGGAGTTTGTAGGGGTACCTGGGGTAAGAGATACAAGGAGTAAGAAAGTGGATGTATCAGGGAAGCCAAGTAACCGGCAATAGGTGAGTACTGTGGATTGAAGAAGATAGGAAATCTGTAAGAAGACAGTTATATCTTCCTGAGTTTAAAGACAGGAAGGGAGGTGGCTGTACTCGTGCTCCGAATGTACAGCATTGGAGCTCAGAGATAACTCTTATCTGCGGGTCACCTCAGTCAGCATCCTGTTTAACATACCAGTGATCAGTGGGTACCTCATGACAACACTGAGAACTGTAAGAATTAAATACAACATAATCTGCCCCCTCATGAAAGTATTTGATTTTTTTAAGGATTTTTTAAGGATTAGAAATACATCTTGACTCATTATCTCCCTTTCAGTTCTGCGATTTTATTTTTTTTGTATGAAATAATCTCCTTAATTATGGATATTCTTGATATCCTTATGCATGTCTAACCCTATTTTAATCCTTATAAATTGCTTATCAGTGTCAGTGGCCTTTTTGTGTAGTACATAAAGTACCAATTTTCACCTTTTTTTTAGTAAATATTTTTATTTTTTTATTTTTATACTTTTAAACTTGCAGCCCTTTAGCTTTGCTGTTTTATATTCAGGCAGTGAATGTTTCTGGCTTATTTTCTGTGTTACTGAAATGTTTGGAGCACATCTTTCTGAGGTAAATAACACAGGTTTTTTGCAGCCTCCTGATACAGTTACAGACTTTCATTCCCCAAATGCTTGCTTTCTCTGAACACCTGAATTCCATAAAGCCCTTTTCCACAGTGTGCTGTCATCCTCTGCACTCTAATCCAGCTGATAAATAGGGCTCACTTACACAAACAATTTTTTAAGTCTACCCAGTACCTTATTACTGTTGCATTCTAACATTTTAGCTTTTCTTGTCATAGGTGCATGTCAAGCAGAAACTTGGGATGAGCTAGAAGCAGTAGTGCCCAGAGCCCGTTCCTTGGTTTATGCTATGAACAAGACAGGATTATTTGGATTATTTTTGCAGTGTATGGTTTTACATTCAGAAGTTCTACATTCTGTAGTTCAGAGTTTCTTAGGCATTCTGCAGCTATGTTCATTGTCATAATTATGTGCTTAATGTCTTAGTACTGTGATATTGCAGCTTTGTTTAGCACAGTTCGTTTCTGCTGAATTCTTTCTCCCTCTACTTATTTGATTAAAATGAATTACTGGGTGTCAGCTGCATGTTTAGCGCTTCATCTCTGGAATTTCAGTTTGCCAGTAAGTACATTAAATAATACTTTTTTTTTTTTTTTTGAGTTAATAAAGTTATCTATTAAATATAAGTGTTGAGTTAGACCATACCTAACCAGGTAATCATGTCAGCTTTCTTAACCTGTGTTCAGAATTCATTCTTGGAGTGTTTCAGGCAAGCAGAGTCCTGACTTTTTCAACTCTGTTTGTTACAGCTCTTTGCTGTTTTGGTTTTGGTTTTTTTTTTTTCCCTTTAGTTTAATCTAGGAATGCTTAGTTCAAGATGAACGGCACCAAGAGCTATTTTTCTGAAAGTGGAAGTGTGAGTCCTTTTTTGACAAGTTGGAAAGCAGCCTGGAAGCAGGGAGGAATTGTGAATTACAATAATTAATAGGGATTGATAACCTCATAGTCTTACAGCCATTATAGTCATACGCTCAACCACACAGTCGATAAACTGATGACTGCATTATGTGAAGACATAAGAAGGTAATTTCATTTAGATAGATACATTTAACAAATATTTTTGAAAGAACATTTCTGAAATGAGTCATGCCTGATACAGTGATATGCATTTTTAGTAAGTTTACGTTCTAAGTGTCTTGTCTTGTATGCCTTGGCAATCTTTTAATACTGTGCTGTTAAAACAAGTATGAAACAATGAAATGGTCAGTGTATCTTGAGTGTGAAGCCACAGTGCTCACTGATAAAATTCCCTCTTTTTCTCACAATTTATTATAAAAGGTAGTAGTGAAAAAGTTAGAATACAAATTCTCTGAAGTGGAAGAGCGTTGTAAATTAGCCAAATTCAAGATTACTTAGAACCTGTAAATAGCCTAAGATGAAGCTTGTCAAAAAAGCCCCTACAGGTCACCCTTGAAACTTGCTCCAACTGCATGTGTCAAGATGCAAATCTTGCAGGCAGCTTCCTGCATTGCTCAGTCCTTACTGTATGTTATGAGGAGTTTCCTTTTAGGTGTTTACAAGTCAAGTCAAGAATTTGGTTTCTAAAATGTTGGTATTTCAGAGGAGAGTGCACCTCAAACAGTTAAAACTTACTGTAATATATACAAAGATGACACAAATGTAGACACCATGCTTACAAAACCACAAGTCTTTTCCTTAACAATTGTCTGAGAAGACTGGGAATTCTTCCTACAAAAACGTGTATCAACAGGAACTTGGCAACTTTTGCCTTTGTGAACATTGGTAAGGCCCTGATTCAAGGAACTTGCTGCATTTTATCTATTTCTAATCTCTTTTACATAGCAATTGACTCCATGCTGGAGTCACAATTTCTATCAGCACGCAAAGCCATTATTAGTTTTGCAACATATTTGAATACGTAGCTGGGAAACTGTCTCTTAAGTTCTATTAAAGTATTTGCATGGGAGATGCTGCTGCTGGATGTGATCTGCCTGTTCTCCTAAGTGGAGTGGGCTTTTGGTGCAGTCACTGTGATACTTACATAGGATTTGAGAGAAAGATGTTGATTTGTTTACCCTAGCAGAATGGCTGGTACACGCGCAAAGAAGGGATCAAACTAGACACCTCCATAAAAATGATAAAAAATCAAAGAGAAGCCTTTAGTACTCTGATTTGAAAACAGTACTAAAATAAAAAGGAGGTGTGACATGGAGGACTAAAACTATCACAATAAAACTCGTGTGTTAGAGAAAACCACTTAAAATGTAATTAATGACACCTTAAAGAACTGTTTGGTAATGTGTATTATAAATAGTAATAGTGCAGCGGTTTTCCTTCATGCTTTCTGGAAGATGAAATGCAGTGAGACTGGGTGCTGTTGGGAAGAATGGGCTTGCAGTATTTGCATGGACACAAGCTGTCCTTGACATTCTTATAAAAATGGCAATGTAGACTACTTCAAAGCAGTGAGTCCATAATGAATTTCTTTCATTCATGACTAGTTTACAGCTTTATACCTATAGTTAAAGTGTTTTTTTATCTGTAGGCCTTTGTCAGACTGGTGTCACATGAAGTGGAATGTAAAACCATGACAAGAAGGAGAGGTGGAACAAAATTCCAGCACTTGGAAGACTTTAACGTTCATTTTCTAAAAATGTTTTTTTCATTGTTTGTTTTTAAGGAAAATCGAGTTTAATGACTGCTTCTTTTCGCTTCCTAAGGGTTTATAAACTGATGTTGGAACTAATTTTTTGGTACGCACAACCATGTTTCATTATTTTCACACACACATACACACTGTCTGAACAATCTTTTTCAATAGTAAGTATACAGATTTTGCTTGATATACATTGACTTGCTTTCTTTTTGTGCTAGCTACTACTTTGAAATGCTGTTTTATCATTTAGTAAGAGATGGAAATTTTGTATTATTCTGGGGTTTGAATTGTGATCCTACTGCTTTGGGCAGCATGTCTCCTGAGCATGTTCTCATTGCTGTAATACTGGAACCTAGTTGCCATTACAATTTCTCTGAGATTAGGTTTAAAATGAAGTATCTCAAAAGTGGTCATGATACCACCACATATTGACTCTTCTAAGTCTTTTTCTCCAAGGACCAGTAAAGTTCTGGAGGGAGAGGGGGATTTCTCCTTCTTTCCACCTGCCTACTGATCTGAGCATCCTCTGCCTCCAGGCCCTCTCGAAAGCAGAAATGCTCAACTGGTGGTTTTGCTCCTGCTCTGGAGAGCTGTGGTGCCGCTGGGTAGAGAGAGGCCTGAGTAACTGGGCAGCACAGAGCGGTACACGAGATTGGTATTGTGGCTGTGGAGGTAATGGCCATTCCTCTTACTTAGTATTGGGGGTTCTGTATTTTAGTTTTGTATTACTGTATCCCTGTTGGAAAGGTTTCCTTGTATTTTGAAGTTCTTTGTCAGATTTTAAATATTTACTTACCAGTATTTAAAGAAGAACTGAAAAGTAATTCTCAGAGATCAGTGCAGAATTTCGCATGCATTGCATTCTGCCTACATGCTGGGGTTTGGGAGTTATGCAACCTCTTTCTATAGAGTTGTGTTTTCTAGTGATCCAGACTTAACTCAGCTATTTCTTAAAAATAAAAGTGCATTGGAAAATGTGTAGGATACAAAACATAGGTCATGATGAACTACTGTGTACCTCGTAATTTAAAAGTAATCAATTGCATTACGGTTCTTTGAACGCTGGCTTCTATCATTCTGTATACTGATCTGAATCCTGCAGAGTGGAAAAGCTTTAGTTGCTGTGGTGTAGATCCATGCACAGTCTGGCTGTGGAAAAAGTGTGTATGGAGCCGTTGCGTATTCAGCTCAGATAGAAGACTGAAAGCTAAATACCCAACACAGAAATTGCTGTTGGTTACCTGCAAACTGTAGTGATGGGGAGAGGGAGGGCGGTAGCAGGAATGCTTTTATGGCTTAATTATGGCATATTTTCACCTTGGCACTGAGATTTCCTGACAAATTGTGGGTCAATGTTCCAAATTACAGAGGTAGTAGATCATCATAGTACAATTGCCCAAGCAATTATTTTAACATGAGCAAAACACATTTTTTTTTCTGATCTCAATTTTTGGAGGAAACTGGACCAGTTAGTTTTTCAGAAACATTACACATAGGAAAATGAACCTGAGGCAGACATATAGCACGTAAAATTTTGCCTGAATGCTAATAGTTTGGCACCATTTTAATATGTAAATGAAACTAGTATGTAGTAATGGGAATTCAGATGCAGTGATTGCTACCAGATCCACTAAGAGTAATGGAATTGCATACCAACACAGACTTACGACAAATATTGTGATTGTAGGTAACTAAATGACCATGGAATCTGGAGCAGAGAACCAGCAGAGTGGAGATGCAGCCGTTACAGAGGCAGAAACCCAACAGATGACAGTACAGGCACAACCACAGATTGCAACGTTAGCCCAGGTATAAAATAATATGGTATAGTAGCTTTACCTATTGGGTAACTTTTTTTAAGAGGGATAATGTCTGCTCGCGTGCCGGAGTTAAGGTCCAATTGATACGACTCTGAAACAGCTGCTATGTATAGTTCCATTAATGTTTGTCTTCAGATTTTTGTAGAATTAGAAATTTTCAACTTCACATCACTCTCGACTGTTAATTCTGAAGAACAATATGTATGTAAACTTTGTAATTTTAACAGAATATTTAATATTAATCAAATTATTTCTATCATTCTTTACCACAACCATAACACTGAAAGGTTGGGTTGTTTTCAAATTATGTAATTTATTGCCTTTTTTGATATTGACCAGATTGTTTTGCTGTTGTATTTTCTGTTAGAAACTCGTCTATAACAATGAACTTTATTCTGAAGGAAACAAACTGAAAATCCAGTTAAATAATACAGAAAATACAACATCATATCAGATAGAATGAACATTGTAAACGTTAGGATCAAGTAAATGGGACAACCTGGCATCTGACAGTTTGTCTCATCCTATGGAATTTCACAGAATTGTTCACCACATAGAGAGACAGAAGTAATCATTTATTATCCCCAAATTATTTTGGAGAGGCAAGAAATTGTGCAATTCCAGCTACATCTCTAATTCTGGAATCTAGTGTCATACTTGGATGCACTGATGGCTGGCAGAAGTAACTCCATTGTGTAAAATGAGTACAGAATCTCTCATCTCTCTCCTTTAACAATTTCATTTTAAAAGTACTTGCAGTCTGCAAAGAGCTAGCATGTTTTTTAGATCACATACCGTGGAGAACTGGATGTCTTTTAAGTGGCGCAAGTGTTGAATTATGTACAATTTTATAGGTGGCTAATATCTCTAAGAAGTCTTTTCACCTCTCAATAAACTCAGCACACTTCCATTCAAGTGATAGCACAGGGGTCCAAGCTGTTAAAATGCACAGGGCGCTTTTTGTTCAGTGAGCTGTAGTGTGAATTTTCAGACCACCAGCTGCCCTGCACCAGCTTGCCTCTTTGGGCAGTTTTCTCACCGTCTAACTTAGGCACAGAATGTAGGTGGTGTGAATAACACGTCAGTGTCAACTAAGTGAAAGTCATTTATTTCTCTTGCAAAAACAGTAAGCTGCTTCCCTCTTGGTATGTGTTAAGATTTCATATGGAGAAGCAAGCATGTTTTACATTTATGTGCTGACATACTAACTTCCAGGTAGATGAACTTGCAGTACGGAGTGGACTGAACGTAATTCACTTGGGTAAAATTACCCTGGTACTTGAATGAGATTTATTTTTTTTTGAGTAAGAAAAAGCTATGCAGTTATTATTAAAACCCCTGTGAAGCACAAGCAAATATGTAAGTTTCCCTAATTCCCCTATTGTCATTCAGTGTATTATTTGCACCTTGGCTATTTTCCAAACTTTATAATCCTCATGGAGGGGACTGAACAGTCCAAAACACAATTCCTTGTCTTATTCTGATCATCAGTGTTTTGTTAATATGATATTTTTATTGTGTCATGTGGCGGTGCTTGGCATTAGAGAGTGCCCTCAGAGGCTCTGGCAAGTCTAAATAACTAATTATGTTAATTTAATCTTTCATTACTTCTTGTAAGGTCACCCCCTTATGAGCTTAGTCTAAATTCTGTGTTTTTAGCTAGCTCAGGGTAGTTTTTGGAGTCAAAAGGAAACTCGTTCCAGTTCCACAAGGTATGAGTCAGAGACATCTGCGGAAGTTGCATTCTGCTGTTGGCTTTGTGCAGCCGCAGCGTAGCCTCCAGTCGATCGCCGTTGCTGTCACTGCCAAGGACTGTTCAGTCAGACGTGCAGTATTATAAAAGGTCACTTGGTGAAGGAATATGATTTGCCAGAGGGAAGCGTGTTCACGCTAATCCCAGTCCCAGTTTCTCTCCTGCGAGCTAAGTACGGCCATGTAATGCTGCAGCCATTTTCATAAAAAAGGAAGGTAACGGCAAGCACAGATTTGTGGATTAGGGAGGGACAGCTGTGGAGGAGAGAGATCTACATGAAATTCCCCTTAATTCTGTTGTTGAGCAAGATTTTTTTGTAAATGATAGATGTTTACGGAGATTCAGATATGAGCTGTTGTAGTATTTTGAGAACCACATGTCCATGAGGACAGCAGAGAATTTGCAGTCTGCATACAGCAGCTCTCTGGGATTAGGCAGAACAGCAGTAGAACTCCTACTCCCACTGTAGCTAAATGGATTGCATTTCTTAAAAAAGCCATTACACACCAGCAGACTCCATTTGTCCAAATGTAGGTATGCAGGTACAGGGTGGCTAGTGAGCGAGCCCTCACTGGCATGGTCTGCGATGGCCAAGGGCTGCAATGGCAAGTAAGGAGCATCTCTGGGGCCCTGGCACGGTGTGGCAGCCCCAGCACTGCTCTGCCTGCCAGGAGCCTAGGTGTGACCGCATGCACAGTGTCACCGGATCAGGGATGAGCACGACTGAGTCCTGGGGTGCCTGCCCAGCCACGGAGCAGCCTCAGAGCACAGCCCACTGCTTGCCCATTGTGGTCCACGTCACTTGGCACAGCGAAGAAGCGAGACTTCTCCACATGGCAGGAGCAGCTCTGCTTGTGGAACGCTGTCCTTGGGGCCATGTCCTGTGCAGGGCCGTGTGGCTGCACGCACACTGCCATGCTCAGGGCATAGCCACTGCCTGCCTGACTTGCCTGAGTCAAAAGTTCAGAGTTTTAATCTATTGGAAACAGGTCTGTGCTTTGGAATTGAATGTGTGTGTAGGAACTGAGATTTTAAAGAGTTGGTCCATTTTTCCTCAGGCATAAATAGCTGTAAGAGCAGAGTTTGGGTTTACTGGCTAGGCTGGATCAAAATAACTGACTGCATATCTTTTGGTCCTCAGCAACCCCCTGTTTTTTTCTGTCTGAACACGTGGTTGATTTTGCCAGCTACTCAGTATGGTTTAGTCTCTAATAAGTCTGAAAGATATGACTCTACAAATTCTAACATCTTACATTTGGCAAATAACTGTGCACTTTCCTGAGTGAGAACAAAAATAGCTCCACTCCCCTACGTTTCTGCCTTTGACTCAGCGGTGTTAGTAGGTGTACACCCAAATCCTAGCAGTGTGTAACTGAAGTAACTGAAGGTTAACATTTTTTTATTAGGTTACTCAAAATAGAAGCAGTTGTGTTTTTCTCAATCTTGTCAGTGGTTTTAGAGGTGATATTTTAAGCCTGCAGAAACTCTGCATTAGTTTAATTTGGAAAGTAGGTCAGATGTTGGGCATAGACAATTCAGGGTTTTTTGTATTACTTTGAAACATTTGGGTTATATAGCTGTGTCTAGATTAGATGTAATTTGTTCACCAGAAAGTGATAGTTCCTGATAGTGAAATAAGATTCTGCAATAACCTAACTTTTGTTCACTGTCTCCACATTGCAGGTATCTATGCCAGCAGCTCACGCAACGTCTTCTGCACCCACGGTGACCTTAGTTCAGCTGCCCAATGGGCAGACAGTTCAAGTGCACGGCGTAATTCAGGCTGCCCAGCCATCAGTTATTCAGTCTCCACAGGTCCAGACAGTTCAGGTACTTGCTGAAGAACTTCCTAATTCGCGAATTGCACCTTCTGAACAGTCCTGCCAATTTGTTGGTTTCTATTGGGCTTGTGTCCTTGATTCTGTTTTTGCTTAAATTAATTAAAAAGCAAAATTTGTACAGTATTTGCTACTCTGTGACTTTTTTCTCTTCTGGTTTAACCACTCTTGACTTTAATTTATCACTGAGTTTCATTTCCCTCTAGAACTTGATTGGGGAGTTTAACAGGTTACTGTTTTGTCTTTCAGTATTTCTTAATTACACACATACATTTCAGTATTTCTTAATTTTTTCCCTCTACTCTATTTTTGCACAGTAAGAATGTAAGAGTTAATATTGTCCTAAGGTGAACAAGGGCAGTTTTTCTTATAATGTAATCTGTTAATCATTTGAGCCTGATATTCTGGGATGAGAGTCTTTGATGCTTCAGGAAACATTTACATTGGTTTACAAAACACATCTGTATGTTTATGACCCTTAAAATATACTTATCAGTCTCCTCGTAAAAATAATATTTAAATTTACCAGCTGAATGTTGTTTTTCTTCCGTAAAACAAGATAATGCAATATGATTGAAGATAGAGTTTGAAGACTTAGGAGAAAAGTAATCTGAAATCTTAAAACCCATAACCATTTATTTCATTTTTCTTTGGAGCAATGTCAAGTCCAATGTTACTGAGCACAGGAATTACTTTGGGCAGCTACACAGGGTTAGACTGATAGATTCCTAGCTGGGTATTCTTGTAAAAATAATAAGGCATGCATAACTTAAAACTAGGCCATTCTGATAATAGTCTTTATTTACTCTTTGTTGGCTTTAATGATGAGTTTTTGGCAGTCTCTGCCCTCTTCAGCTGATAGAGTCAAAAGTTCAGAGTTTTAATCTATTGGAAGCAAGCAGTTTTCAGATAAGTGCACGTTACTAGCACAGGGGTGGGAGATAAGAGACTGACAGTGAAATCATGGATGGGATTCACCCGGCTCAGAGCGAAGCACAAATGTGTATGGAATGCTGTGATACACAAAGCATGGTATTTCACTGTCAGCCTTGGACCCATCCGGGCCCTCTATCTGATAACTGAGATGTAGGTGCCAGCAAGCTTTTGGATCCTCTAAGGATCTTCCTTACAGTGCTTAAATAATCATGCTGAGAGCTGTGTTTCTCATATAAGCGTTTTGCTGCTCACCATAATGAGCTTTGTATATTTGTAACATGAATATAGCCATTTGAAAAACAGCCTCAAGAGTTTATGTATTTGAGATTTTTAAAATATTTTTGGGACACTTTGAGTGTAAAACTATGGAACTACAGCTGTTAGAAACATTTTAACTTTCCCTTATGAATCTTTTGAAGTTTTTTTTTAGCTCCGATTTTCAGACTTGCAGCACTGCATTATTTTTTAGCATCTTCAGGCATGACATTTTTTTGACGATTTCCCAAAAGAAAAAGCAGACTTTGTGTAATAAATCCATACAGTGATTTATAAGTCAGTGTTTTTCAGTTTCATTATTTTGCTCTTTCCAACCTTTCTGCGTCCTTTCTTAATTTGCTTTTAATTTTTCTCTCCCTAAATCTGACTGACTTCCTCATTTGTTCCCTCAGAATGGATGGAAACAAGGAAGAAATCATGAAAATCAAAAAATGTTTGGGACTAATTTTTGTATTCTCTTACTGTAGTATTTAAATTCTAAGAGACGTTGTCATGGATAGATACCTGGCTCTGGTCATTCTTCATTGTATCTGTTACTTTTAAGCAGCCTGCCCTTTCTTTTCATTGCATAGGTAGTAGTAGTGTATAATACATGCAGCGCGTCATCAATTCCTTAAAATAAAGGCATTGGAAGCGTCCTGTTAAATTTGATCGCTGTTCTTATTTTCAGATCTCAACTATAGCAGAAAGTGAAGACTCACAGGAATCAGTGGACAGTGTCACAGACTCACAGAAACGGAGAGAAATCCTTTCCAGACGACCCTCCTACAGGTAAGCAGGTTTAAAGCAGAAGCATTTTGTTTGTTGGATGTGTTCTTCACGTGGGGCTCCAAATGGTGGGATTCTATAGTTCTGTTCAGATTTACTGAAATCTCTCTGTTTTGTCCACTAATTTTTCTCATCTAATACCTAGAATTCAAATTCTCTAGAAGGGAATTTGTTATCTGTCCAAGTGGTACTTGGCACTGTGGAGCACTTGTGCAGTGCTGTGGTTCCTGCACACATGCAGAGCTGAAATAGCAACAGCAAAGCACTGTTTGTCAACTGTTTGCCTAGCAGAGTGACCAGCCTCCCCACATAGCTGAGCACAGATGTTCTGGTTCCCAAAGCCTTGAAAAGGCAGCGAGTGTTATGTTGGAGCTTAGGATGTACAACAGTGTTCACTTCATCAATCTTTGAATTCTAGAGACAGTCCACAGGAAAACAGAATTACAAAGAAAGTTCCTTTACACCTAAGTGGCATTTTGCAGTGAGGTAATACAGTGCTTGCACTAAAAAAGGCTTGACAGTCCACTCTCTGTGGGACAGTGTTTAGTCTAAACCTTACAAATGGCAGCAACTGGTTATGTTCAGTCCTACAGTTATAGTCAATAGGACCTGTAGCTGGGATATTTCAGCTGTTTGGGCTTTGGAGAATTAGCCCATGTAAATAGTTAACAAACTGCTTTTTCTTTACACATGCTAATCTTACAGCTTTCTAAGGCAGAGTTTTTACCTCCCCTGTAAACATAATTGTGCTGCTTAAACTTTCAGCATTGTCTCCCAGGCAGCTGTTCCATTAAAAGCTGGTGGTCCTGTACAGGCATTTCTGCAAACTTCCTATATACTTGTCTCTTTGGCTGACGACTTGATGGTCTCTGAAAGGGAGCAGTTCCTCAGATGTGAATGATGAGGTTTTGCAAACATTACTTTCTTCAGATATTTTGTGGATGAAAGCAGGAAACAAGTAAAAATGCACGAGACACAAACACGTTTTTAAGAAAAAGGAAATAGTGCAATTGTTGGGAAGCACCTGTGCTGCTCTTTGCTAACTGCCTACCCATCTGTGCATAGCACTCTGAACAACTTTCTCCAATAAGAATTCGAAGCTAGTCTGGGTTTTTCATTTTGCACCCATATTTGCAGTGCTCACTGCACTTCTCAATGATTATGCATCAAAAAGATGTTTTCTCACCTTTTATTAAAATCTCTACAAAACATTGTCTTTGCCAGAAAAATTTTGAATGACTTGTCCTCAGACGCCCCAGGAGTGCCAAGGATCGAAGAGGAAAAGTCTGAAGAGGAAACAGCAGCACCTGCCATCGCCACTGTTACGGTGCCAACTCCCATTTACCAAACCAGCAGTGGGCAGTACAGTATGTAGTCTGAATTTCTCAGTGGTGCTAGTAAGTGGGGATGAGAAGATGAAGAACTATTATCTGTATAACTGTGTGGGCTAGGGTAAAGCAGGAGGTAAAACTAAGATTACTTTATTTGACAGCTATACCTTTTAAACATATTCCTCTTGTTAATATTTGAAATTTTCAATTAACATTCTGGAATTGTTTGCCAGCTAGTGCAGCTGCTGCTTTCCAGAGGCAAAATATGAGTTGAACATAATGCTGTTATAAACTTTCTAACTTCAGGGATCGGATGAGGTAATTTAGTAGTTTCAGTTTTTGCTGGCAGACTATTAATCCAGGCTAAATCATTACCTAGTTAATAGAAGATGCATTAGTCTGCCATTGCACTTTTTGGAAAGTCCTGAAATATAAGGACTTCAGCAAGCTTATTTGAAACACATTGTAAAAGAGTTTCTATGTTTTCATTGTCTTTACTCATTTGATTTTATAGCTACAGTACTTTGACTTGAAGGGTTGAGGATACATCAGTAAAGCTAGAATTTACATGCTGACTCAAACAAATATACTCAGTATTAAATGTTCAAGAGGAAGAAAGAACTCTCAGTTCATGTCTTTCTCTTAAAATCTCTTTAAAATGTTGTTTCTCTGTTTATTCCTTAGCCACTTTGACAGTATCCTACCTAAATATTGAAATGATGTTAATTCTGCTTTTCTACCATAACCGTAAAATAAACTGGTCATGTGGACACCTCAGACTTTGACATGTCTATATATAAGAATACAGTGAAATTCTGTGGAAGTAGAAAGGAGAAGTGATGTCTCAGTACACCTCAGTACACAGCATAGAGGGGGAGAAAGGAAAAAAAAAACAACAAAGACTTCATGAAGGAAAGAAAAATGTGTGAAACTGGACCTGTGTGAGTGAAAACACTGCTAGGAAGGTGCTGAGGAAGTAGTAGAAAAGGGGAGATACAATCAGAAGAGAAAAATGCCAAAGCAAGAAGAAAGTGAAACACAAGATGGATAGCAGTAGCAGCAGAGGAGACTGAAGGGAGTAAAGCATGGAAGAGGCAAAGAATTTCAGATGAGAAGAAAAAGGCAAGGAAAAGACCTAAACCAACCAAGAAGAATACTAACTAATAGAAAGTATTTCCCTGGGGAGGATTGTAGCTCCTCTGTGTGATATTGTTTTATCAGAGAAACTAATTTGTATTTTAATTTGTAATTTAAGTTGTGAGTGTGACTCAAAATATGAGTCTCAGGAAAAATTAAAACCTTACTGTCAAAGTATGGTTACTTTAAACCTACTTTAAAGCCTTGTATCTGATTTGAGGGCTTATAAGGGTTCAGCGGCTTTAACTTGGACTGGTAGTCTTATATATCCAGGTTAGTTACTTTATATTAATGAGTAAATCAATGTCTTAAATACTGTATCTCTTTTTCTGCAGTTGCTATTACGCAAGGAGGAGCAATTCAGTTGTCTAACAATGGCACAGATGGAGTACAAGGTCTCCAGACATTGACAATGACCAATGCAGCTGCAACGCAACCTGGCACTACCATTTTACAATATGCACAGACCACAGATGGACAACAGATACTTGTACCCAGCAACCAAGTTGTTGTACAAGGTGAGATGCCTCACACCCAGTCATTCTGTATAACATTTTCTCCACACAGATTCATCTTGCCAACGTAGGAAAGAAGGTTGTTTAATATGTTCTTTCCATAAGGACACTTCTATTGATTAGTTCTCTCCCTTTTCAGTTGGAAGTCATAATTCCTTTTTGTTTGGGGTTTGTAACTAGTCACCAGATATTTAGTCATGGAGTTTTAGAATTATAGAATGCTTAAGGATCATGCCTTAAGATGTCATTTAATCAAGACCTCCACTTAGAGCAGGACTACTTCAGACTTAGACCAAGTTACTTTTTATTTTATTAAAATTCTTGTTTTTATTAATTAGGAATAAGAGGGAGAGTTTTAAAAATATTTATCAAAATAACAGAAAATTATATGCCTGCTTTTATGATTCTAAGGCAGATAATCTAAAGTTATCCAGTGGAGAGGTCTCTAGGCACCAGTAAAAAAATATATGGGTGCAAAAAATACTGTTGTTGCATTGATTTTCTGGATTTTGCATTCTTAACCACATGCAGCCTTTTTAGGTGATATCAAATTTTTTATGATCTCAGGCAAGTATAACATACTTGTGGGTTAAAAGAAATAATGGAAACCAAAGACCCCATTCTCTATTCTAGGGAAGTATTAAGTTGTGCACCTAATTTTCACACAATTGTTGAAGTAAATGCTATGTTTCTACCAGCTTTTTTCTGCCCCAGATACGTAGATATGTAGTTTCTCCTTTTGCAGATAGAAATTTGGAGCACAGATAGAAATAACTGTTTGCCATCTTTCATTTTCTTAGAACTGCTAAGACTGTCCAAAACCTAGGGAAATAAAAGGAAGCGTATTAGGGGAAAAAGAAGTACAGCAATATGAGGTAGACATCAAGTGAAGACTCAACATTGTTGATAAGCTAAGACAGTAATGGCAGTAGCGATGCAGATGATGGTCATCTGTATCACATGGTAACTCAGATAGATAGGTAGATAGATAGATAGATAGATAGATAGATAGATAGATAGATAGATAGATAGATAGATA